>CM053622.1:458919222-458944220 GCA_028646595.1 Phalanger gymnotis
CTTTCTTTTTCTCTCCCCCCCTTCTTTACTTCCTTTCCTCCCCCACTTCACTTTCCAAAACCTCATATATCTCACCCTAGCATTCTATGAAGCATAGCATCGGCATTCTCTCCCACAGTCCAGAGTCACACCTAAATAGCAACACACACATACACACACAAAAAAAAAAACTCCTCAAGCTCAAAAATTTTAGTTACATGTGAAAAAAGGAAGACTTTTAGCATTTATAAGATCTAGAGATTGCGGCGAAGTTAAGCAGAGTCAAGAAAACAATATACACAATGACTACAACAACAATCTTAAAACAAGGACAAAATTAAGATGGCAAAATTACAAAAGACAAGCATGTTCCCAAAGAAGAGGTGTGATTTGACGCTGCTCAATCCTTTGCAGGGAAGCCCACAGATATGGAACATTCCATAGATTTTTCAGATTTTTTTCCTATGTATTGATTACTTTTGCTGATGTTTTTTTTTCTCTTCTTTTACTTTCTTAAAAAAAAAATTCTTTGTTACGTGAGATGGCTCTCTGGAAGGGAAGAGGGGTAATACAAGGGGAAATTTAAGTCATAAAAAACAAAAGATACAAATAAAAACTCATTTAAATAACAGCCATTATTATATTGCTCCAGTAATAAAAAAAAAACCAAAACAGTGCCAGTAAAAGCTCCCAGGATGGTGTCATGATGAAAGGAATTATGTCTTATCATATCTGTTTTAAAAAGAAATAGCCCACTTCGTTGAACATTATAGATGTTTAATAAATGTGAACAGAATAGAATTCGTGATTTCCTTGCTATCCTTCTGCAAAGGAGTCTTGATCTGTATAACATGCATGCAAAATAAAAGTTATGGTTGAGTCAGAACAATTCCCAAGCACCTATATTTTTGTCCATTCATAGGTCTAAATAAATACAATGCAATACTTATTTATAATAAGCTATAAGTAGGATAGAGTGGATCAAGGCTTAGCTCAGGGTACTGGAATTTAGACGATACTAATTATATTTGTACTCCTTCGACAGATAAAAATAACCGAGTTTAGCATATAGTTGATTTTTCAAATTAAATTTCAATGAATAAAAATCCATTTTCTCTTCCATCCCTTGACCCCCAACTGAAAAAGAAATAAAAACAAAACCTTCATAACAAATGTGTATGATCAAGCAAAACAAATTCCCTTATGGTCTATGTCTAAAAAAATATCCCTATTAGCACTCTGAGTTTATTGTCTCTCAGTTAGTACCTAGCTAACAAGAATAAATAAAGCAGTGAGCTTCCAGATATCTTGGGGTGGTACCGCAAAAGCTGAACCACACGGTAAACCACTTCGGTGGACTGACCTTCCCATTCAGCGCTGGCATCAAAGTGTTCAAAGTCACTCTAGCAACTGAGTCTGGTATCTTTAGTCACTTCCAATCAGAATCGTATGTAGGAAGCAGGGTTCATGGGGAAGCAGAGGTTTAAAAAAGAACAAAACAACACGGGTAGGCCATACAGGCTACTTACAGGCTACACTTTCTTCATTTCAACAAAATTAAAAAATAGATACAAATACATAGTCAACTATACAGAGTCCTGACCTCAGAGACAAGAAGACACGGGTTCAAATCTTGCCTTAGATATTTACTGTGGGCCCTTAATCTCAAGTCACTTAATCGATTTTGACTCAGTTTTCTAATCTGTAAAATGGAGGTAATATTGGCACCTCCCTCAGATAGTTGTGAGGGTCATATGAGATAATATATACAAAGCGTTTCACAAAACTCAACGGTGTGTATATGTGTTTACATGTAGACATATATGCATACATAAACTATTACTATTGTCCTTATTATGACTATTCACCTTTTACTTGATGTCCTATCCACTGTACCCAAAATTCTCTCATCTGCCTTACTAGCTTGTCACCCATTACTTTAAGATGAGTCGTGAGTCAGGCTTCAAACTCTAGAAAATGCCATCCTGAGAAGCACAGCTGGATAAATGTCAGTCATTGGCTGTGCTCTGTTGCTTGGGGAAAGTGCCTGACACAGTGGCTGTTGCCATGGGGACCAGAGAGCCGTGGATGGTGATAATATCAGGACAGACTAGGGGGAAAAGGGTAAAATTGATAACTTCATCTCAAGCTCAAACACAGCTTCAAATTAATGGCAGTGAATAATTTACCTCTGGGGGAAAAACCCTTTAACACATCACAAAAGGAAATTTCTTAATAGATGGTTGTCATTGACAACTTGCACTTCATTTGCTGGAAAATGGCAAAGTGTTTTTTCACAGAAACCTACGACTAGATGTAAGTAGAACTCATTAGTTATTACTTGCTCTTGCAATTTTCTCTACATTTCTCAGAAATTTTTGTTGATTCTGTTTAAATTTTTCTCCCAAAGATGTTTTTATTCACTAGAAAATTTAGGGTTTTTGTTGTTTTCCTCCCCCCTGCCCACAAGCCCAGGAAATAATTTTATCAATATTCAGCTTTGAAGGACATTGTGATTTTAAAAAAGTAATGTCTGCAATCTTAGGACTATCCTGCTGATAAAAAACCATTTCATGGGTTTCATTGTAGTCCTGAGTTCAGCTTCAGTGAGATATTGATGGGAATTTTGCCTTAGTCAGGATTAGATGTAGGAGGAAATGAGAGAAATTACACTGACATAGTGTCATAAAGCCTGCAAGATAAGGAAAAGAAATTTAAACTTGGATTTAAAAAGACAAGAAGGATTTAAGGAGTGGGAGTGGTTGCAGTGAGAAAGGAAGATAAGAATAGGAAGGGTATTTTGAATGATCTAAAGTAGAAAGTTCAAAAAAGAGATGAGAATTTGTGACAGAAAAGGGTAGGAACATTTCCTACTTGTTTCTGCTCGAAGCTTTTGGCCTACAGTGCCACCAAGAAGTACCCCACAGGCTTCAATCTGTGGCTATTAATAATTGGGGAGGAATCATGGCTACCAAGCTAGTCTCTGGGGTCTTTGGGCATGGGGCAGATGTGGAAATACAAACCTCAGTTTCCTCATCTATAAAATGAAGGAATTAGGGGCAGCAAGGTGGCACACTAGAGTCAGGAGGAACTGAGTTCAAATCTGGCCTAGACACTTGACACACTTACTAGCTGTGTGACCTTGGGCAAGTCACTTAACCTGCTTTCCCCTCTTCCAAAAAAAATTTTTTTAAAAATGAAGGAGTTAGATGACATGGTTTCAAAGATTTCCTCTATGTCTAGCTCTATGATCTATATAGATCTATGAACCTATGATGCAACTAGGTATAGCAATGGATAGATCATGGGACCCATAAATAAGAAGACTCGAGTTCAGATCCATCTTAAGACACAGTTGGTACTTGTGTTGCCCAGTCTGCCACGATGGCGCTGCCCAGCTCGCCATGTTGGCTGGAGTAGCAAACATGACCCCAGGTCTGCTTCCTCATCTGTAAAATGGGCTACTAATAGCACTTACATCCCAAGGTTGTTATAGGGGTAAGATGAGAAAATGTTTGTAAATCACTTTGAAAACTTTAAAATGCCATGAAATGCTAGTTACTATTATTACTTATTGTTGTGACCATGGGGGTGCTGGTAAACAAGCCGAAAAATGATAACAAAACCTGTATACAGAACACGTTTAAAAGTTTAAACTGCACAATCACTTTCCTAAGTCTAGTCCAGAGCCGTCCAACCTTAGGTTTCTATTGAAACAACAGACAATTATGTATATCGATTCACCATTTTAGGGCAGTAGTTTGACTTCCTTTATTAAAGCATTTATGTAAATTTCTATGCTTGTAGGCCCTGGTCTAGACCAAAGGTTGATCCCTGGTTTAGACAACGACAAAACAATGAATGAAGCCTTGATTTGTAGAGATGCTTACAATGAAAATGTAACAATTAACTCTGAGCCCACATGAGCTACTCCAGCAAACTCCTGACTATGACTCAATTTTGTTGTCATTTGACCGAGATGAATTAAAGAAGGCCTACTACCATCACTCAATGGCTTCAGCTCAGAGCAGCAAGAGAAGAACAAGCCATAATATGATGAGAGATAGCCAAGGGATAGAGTCCTGCTAGGAAATTTGGATGCTGTAGGAGAACAGTTCGCTGCAAATGAAATCTAGGCATCTGACCCTAGCGTCTGACTAAGGAACCAGATTTCTATCACATAGGCTCTCAACAAGAGGCAGCCAGGTGGCACAGTGGACAGAGCACTGGGCCTGAAGTCAGGAAGATCCGAGCTCAAACCTAACTTCAGTCACTCACTAGCTGTGTGACCCCGGACAAGTCACTCTAACCTCTGTTTGCCGAAATCCAATGGAGAAGGAAATGGCGAACCACTCCATTGTATCTTTGCCAAGAAAGTCCCTTACAGGGTCATGAAAAGTCAGACATGACTAAAACGACTGAACAACAAAGACTCTCAATGATTAAGACTTTTGTTGGCCAATTTTGTCCCCACTCAGATTTGGAAGTCTTAAGAAATGTCTCTACTTAGCTTACTTCCATTGTATTCAATTGGCTCATTTATTAGCAAACCAAGAACTCTCAGTAGCATTGAAATATTTTTTAAATTATTCATATTACAATATTAAAGCAATACAAAGTTAATCGCAGCCTGCACTCTAGTGACTACAGTCATATTCATGTTTGAGTCTCAACACCCGTAACGCTAATGGGGGAACCAGGAGTGTCATTGTGATCCTCAGCCTAGAACTGGCAGGAGCCTTTCCAGTTCTACTCCTTCGGGGCCTTAGCTCTGAGGTTTGTCACCTATTCCACAATTATTTTTGCTTCAGAGCTGGGATCCCTCACTGAGGGACCCTACCCTCACTTGTGATGACAATACATTTCTCAGAATCCTATTGGGTTGTTGGCAAAATTAATAGGGTATTGAAGCAGAGTATATCCAGGATCAAGTTCATTCCCTCTGGTTAGCCTTTTATATGCAATTAAATTACTCAAAGCCTTAGAATCCCTTCCAGGGTATGAAATGCATCCTTTACATCTGATAGGGCCTCACCTTTTCCTTGTCTCTATTTGTAGTCCACACCACCTTCAACTCTGAAGTCTAAATGGGCACCCTTAAAATAGGATTTTATATCCATCTAATTGTAGGACAAAAAAAGGAAGGAACCAAATACAAATAAGATAGCATGGAGGGGGCGGTTTAAGCCACAAGCAAACATCTGCTCCATTTATTACAGCATTGTATTTTGAGTCTTTGGGGTGACCCGCAGGCCCTGCAAAAGGCCCATTGGGTCCATCGTGGTGCAGCCCACTCGGGCCAGGTCCCCACTTTACTGCCACTTTTTATCCACAAATGGTGTCCTGCACCTCACTTCCCTCTCATGAAAAAGGCAGCCTGCTCCTGAACAAAATCCATGCAGGAGTCGATGGCGCTGCCCAGCTCGCCGTGTTGGCTCGAGTAGCAAACATAACCCCAGGTCGGCGGGGAGATGAGCGGCAGACCCAGCATGCAGTTACTGAGCAGTGACCGTGTCGAGGCCCAGGAAGCCCAAGAAGTCTGAGCTCAAATAGTGCATCATGATGAAGCTGTAGAGCACAGGCAGCGTGCCTAAGGAGCTAAACATGGGTGAAGTGGCTATACAGCTCCGGGACCTCCCAGTCCAGCTTGCTCTGGTACCATAGGCTGAAGTCCTTGGCCGCCATCTTCTTGCTCCTTGATCCAGAATTTAAACTGCTTCCAGAACTCATCATGCTTCTCCTGCAGGGTGTCAGAGGCCAGGTAGGGCTTCTCCCCTTCACAGACCTTTTCCATGTTGCTATAATATCTGTCCTTGGCAGATGCCCCAGCAGCTCCATTGGTGGCTTCGGCAGTGGCCTGAAGCATTGATTGGAGGTGAAACAGACCTTCTCCAGGGTAAATCTTAATGTAGGCCTTAAAATACTCCAGCAGACCCATCAGGTGATTTTGGAGCTGTGGATCTCCTTTTCCATTAACCTGCTTGCATGTAACACAAACGGTATCAGGACCTGTGGTTGTTCTTTGAATTCAGGAGTGATGTCTCTAAAGTTTTCATCAAAGGTGAGGCTCATGGCCACTTGGACCCCTGGATGTGGTAGGAGAGAGCAGATGACATTGGTAAAAGATGAGCGAATGTGATTTCAGACATTCTGAATTTCCTCAGGCTGCTGCTTCTTCACCGGCAAGCACTTCTCCAAAAATGCCATTCCTCTCTCAAGTCTATAGTTATACTCATAAGGAAAGCTCCAGTCTCCAATCAAAAACATCCACATCTGGAAGGGCTTCTGGAAAATTTCATCCATTACCAAACAACTATATTCTATGAAAAGCTGCAATCGCTGTAGGTAGTCCTCCTGAATGTTTTGAGACAAATTATAAATCCAGATGGAGCTAGTCATGGTACTGAGGGCAAATATGGTGGCGTAGTCCTTCACCATTGAATGACTGTCAAGCACGCCTTGAGTATCCATCAAAATCATGGTAACCTTTTTCCTTCACCGGGCTTGTCTACAGCAAAAATTTCACTCCAGATCTGAATTTCAATGGTTTCATGGTCAGAACCCCCTCACCATGAAAATCCTGTTAGTTCATCTTTGTTACCCAACCAATGTGGACAGCAACCTTCCTTCTGGTTATATAGGTAGTGAAGCAAGAAGTCCAGAAAGAAAGACTCTTCCTTGTGGAAAGCTCCAGCTACGAACACCACTACCATGTCAAGGTCCCTGAAGCAGTCTTGCAAGATGACGTGGGTCAAGGCATTCTCATCCAGCTCAAAATAATGCTGCTCTGTGTTCACCAAGGGGATCTGCAGGGCAGGATGCCTGGGACTCCATGACATCACCACTGTGCTGTTATACTGCCGCCGTTGAAAGGCCAAATACTAGGAGTAGACACGCCTGCTGAATCACAGCCCACTTTTTCAGTGGGTCCTATGTTCTCCCCACTTTCTGCTGAGGCTGCTGCCTTTTGCAGAAAAGAAAACCTGGAGCCGCCTATCAACCTGGATGCCAGAAAAGCAACTATACCTAGCAAAGACCAAATCTTTCCATTCCATACTCAATGCTAAAATGAAATATCAAGAGTCATAACTGCCCCTTTTAGCTTAAAGTTTTGCTCCCATTAAAATGAAAACTGCTCAAAATAGTAACATTTCTAAACTTTCATTATTTTGACACCTTAGCAAAAGGAGAGCCTGAGGATGCTGGGTACCTGAAGAAGTAAGAAAGCATGAAGGGAGCCCTGAACCAGTTGTTAAAGATCATCTTCAGCTACTTCATAATTTTGACTGGGATCATCGAGTTCTTTGGAGGCGAAGAATATGGTAATTTCATTCTGTTATAATTTCAGGGCTGTAAGCTTAGGAGGAAATGAAAATGTTAATCTTTTCTAAATTGAAATTGAAAGTTGGGAAGACAAATGGAGATTACAGAAGTGATGAGAAATATCAAAACCAGAATCGAATTCTTTAAGCATCCTGGTGTAAATGTACAAAAATTGATCTTCATTTGTATCTTGTCCTTTAGGAATTCACAAAATAAAAATGTAGTGTGGAGTCCCACATTCTATTCAAGGACATGAAAACTGTTTTTCAACACTTCCCTCCTTTCTTTGCTCAAATGCATCTATAGGTAGAAGAGAGACAAAGAGGTGGGGAATTGGTGGGGAGGGAAGAGGAGAAGGGTCATTTAAAAGAAAATTTCTGAACAGAAGATTTAGGCTGAAACTTGAAGGAAAAACAAAACATAACCATCACTAAGGCATTCAGGTGGAAGTGGAGTTGAGGTGGCAGAGTAGGAGAAAGAAGTATAACCTACCTCTCCTCACTAAACCTCCTCCACAAAGATTTAAGCATGGGCTTAAGTTTTTATCAGCAAAGCCAAGAAAATGTCCCGGTGAGCCATTTTTTCCAGCCCAGGGTCACTTAGGGAGATAGATAGTGAAGATTGCAGATGGCAGACATGGTTTGTCTAGGAGCACATTGTGTGCCCCAGTGTCCATGGTCTGAAAAAGAGCCAAGACTGAGCACCAGCACAGTAAGCACTTGGGTAGGAAGAGATCACAGGAGATTCCTGAATTATCACAGAGTGCAGGAACAGGTGCCATATAGCAGCTTAGTTGCCCATTACCCAGTGCCCAGTTGGAATGAGGCAGGGGGTGGGGAGGAGCCTACAAATTGGAATGGTGGAGAGGAGTGATTTCTAATGGGCCCTAGCTGTGTACTGAGCAAGAAACAAGTTTGAAAGCAAAAAGTAGTGGTTTGGCTCTGATCCCAGGAGCAGAACAAGACCTTAGTTCTAACCTTCAGCCCAAGGTGGAATCTGCAGTGGGAAAACCAGGGCAGGGGTCCCAGACCAACCTGCATACAGTTCAGTCACTCAGAACTGGAATCTCTCATCAGACTTACAGTGAATGAATCTATTGAAACTCCTAAACAGGGACAAGCCTATAGACCCAGACTTGGGTCAGGAATTTGCAGAAGGTAGATCAGGAGGGCACTGAGAAGGCTTTGCCCAATCACATTACTTTGGGAGCACTGAAAACTTGCAGTCTCCCAGACTGAACTGTGAAAACAGCAAAAGGATATGAGAGGACAGAAGTTCAAGTCAGAAATTTTCCCCAGAATCGGGCACTAGCAAAAAAATCCAAAGTAAAAAAGTAGACTGGAAAAATGAAGAAACAAAGAATCTCACTATAAAGAGGTATTATGGTGACAGGGAAGCACAAGAGAAACAAATTCAGAATAAGAGAATGACTCAAAAAAAATCTATAAGCAAATCTTCAAAGAAAAACATAGCTTGGATGCAAGTCCAACCAGAATTTCTGAAAGTTTACTTTTTAAAAAATATTTTTAAATGATTTATGAAATCGAATGAGAATGAGAGAAAAAAACTGGAAAAGAAATGAGAGCAATGGGGAAAAGATATGAAAAGAGAATTAACAGTTTGGAACAAGAGGTATAAAACCTTATCCAAGGAAATAATATCCTGACAATTAAAATGGACTTTTAAAGTCATCCTTAAAACAGGCAAATGACTAAAAAAGGAAGATAATATGTATATTATCTCATAGCAAAAACAATTGACCAGGAAAAGAGATCAAAGAAAGAGAATTTAATAATCTTTAGGCTACCTGGAAGCCATGACCAAAAAGAGAGCTTAGATATCATATTTCAAGAAATCTAGAAAGAAAGAAAAAAAAACTTCCTAGATCTCCTAGAACAAAAGAGTAAAATAGAATTTGCAAGAACCTGCCAGTTACCTCCTAAAAGAAACTCCAAAATTTAAACTCCTGGGATTTTTGTAGCAAAAATCCATAGTTGATAGATAAAAGAAAAATTACTACAGGCAGAATTCAACTCCTGAGGAGCCACAGTCAGGATTATATAAGATTTAGCAGCAATTCTAAGGGAATTGAGAGTTTAGAATATGATATTCTAGAAGGCAAAAGATGTATGATTACAGCCAAGAATAATTTAGTCAGCAAAACTTAGAACAATCCTACAAGGGGGGAAATGGAATTTTACCAAAATAAAGGACTATCAGGAATGTCTAGGTTTCAGCTATACCTGCTTAATTTTTTAAAGAAAAATCTCCAAATATTACTCATATAAGGCTTTGCTACTGATCAATATTGATCCTCCAATAGAAGTGATAATATGGGCCTCAGGAGGCATCTCCTGAAGATCCCTAAAGATCTTCTAACGTAGTGACAAACTCTAATGAAAATGGAACACCACTATCTTCCTAGTCCCTCAGGCTCAAAACCTAGGAGTCATCTTGGATTCCTCGCTAGTGCTCATATTCAATGTGTTCCCAAGACCCATAGATTTCACCTTCTCTGCTCTGACACTGCCGCCATTCTAGTGTAGGCCCTCAAATCACCTCATGTCCTAGTAGCCTATAGATGGGTCTGTCTGTTTCAAGTCTCTTCCCACAATAAACCATCCTCTATTCAACCACCAAAGTGATTTTACCAAAGCTTGGGTCCAACCAAGTGGCTTCCCTTACTCAATAAACTCCCATGGCTTCCTATTGCCAGTAGGATCAAAAATAAAATGCTCCCTTTGGCCTTCGAAGCCCTTTCTAACCTAGCCCCTTCCTGCCTTTCTAGTCTTCTTACACTTTAATCCCCACCAAATACTCTTTGATCAAGGGATACTGGCCTCCTAGCTACCCCACAAATAAGACATTCCATCTCTCAGATCAGGGCATTTTTCTGATGGTCCCCCCATACCTGGAATGTTCTCCCTCCTCATCTCTGCCTCCTCTAGTTCTTCCAAGTGTCAGTTAAAATTCCATGTTCTATGGAAAGCCTTTCCCAGCCCCTCTTAATTCTAGTGCCTTCCCTCTGCTAATTATTTCCTATTTTTCCTGTACATAGCTTATCTGGACATACCTGTTTGCTTGTTGTCTCCCCCATTAGGATTGTGAACTTCTCAAAAACAGCGACTGTCTTTTACCTCTTTTTGTATCCCCAGCACTTGGCACAGTGTTTGGCACATAGCAGATATTTAGTAGATGTTTACTGACTAACTGGTTATCTATGATGAACCCTAAAAACTATACCTACATCTTCCTAAGGTTCCTGTTATTTTTGCTTGGGCAACTATTTCCTTATAATTAGTCAAAATTATGTTGAGAATAGGTTACTGCACTGAGAGAGAAATGATTATTTCTCTTATATTAATAGCCAATTATTAAAATCGGGGAGACCTTGGCTTTTTTTCCTGTCCTATTTCCTTGTCCAATCTTTCTAAGATAGGGATGACAAAAATAGGATTAACATTCTGCTCATTCTGGGTATTGCTGCTCCACCCAGCTAGCTCAGGCTTAGATGGGGGATATAGATTCTTTGTCTAGATTACCCAAGGCTGGCAGTGGTCTGAGTTGTTGTGGTAGTTTGCCCTTCTTTCTTGAAGAGGACCATGACATCAGAAAGATGATGCCATGACTTGCAAGTGAATTGGATTTAAGTGAGGGAAGGCAGGGCAAGGTCACCAGCCTCATTTTCTCCTCCTGAACTGAGTCCAGTGGCAAGATATAGATCAGGACAACTGGAGAAGGCCCCCCCCCATTAAATATAGAAAGTAATTTTGGTAGTACTGTTGTTTTCACTAAATTAATCCAACCTATTCATAAATACTAATAATCTGCAACCATTAAGGTCACCTTTTATTTTAATCATTATGATTTGTTGTCTTTAGACAGGTGGGCCTATGCACTTATTTCTATAAATCTGGGTATAGGTCTGGGTATAGGGACAGTCTCTCTGTCCAGGAATGACACGATTTCACCCTTGGTCCCTCATTAGAGTGAGATCACTTCTCTTTGTAAAATTCACCTCTTATTAATTGTTAATTAATCAGAGTTGATTCCCATCCTAAGCCCCGAGCCCACCACCATGACTGCCTTTGGCATTCGAGAGTGCCACGGGCCTTTTATTAAAAATGCTGGCATTATTAATAAAATTATTAAATTACCCAGAAATTATGTCTCTGGAACTTTTTAAATGCCACTATTGTTTCTTTTACCTTTCAAAGAATGCAATTATAGTTAAGTCAAGAATTTATCAGCTTCTCCTCTTTTAGCAGAGAGTTCCATCAGACATCTGGATAGTTTTGAAGTCATCTGTCATCGCTGTATCATGCCTCTACACCGGGCTTGTGAAATGTATTCAGAACTCATCATCCTTTATCTAGTGACTGTATAGTTCTTAGCATATTCCCACCACAATAGCATTTCTGTTTCTCACTCCACTGACCCTCACCCAAATGCTCGCCACCATACTTTTCCCCTATGGTTCATCAATTTCCTCACATGAGTAAGTCTTCTTGATAGGCAGTGTTATTTCACCAGCTCTTTGATATAATCTGCTCCTTTTGAATGAAGTATACCTTCCAGTTGCCATATTCCATCAAGCCTCAGTGATATCTGTGAGACTGAAGTTGGCTGCTTGATTTAACATTTTTAACTTGATGTTTGTTCTTTTTATTAAATATTTGTGTATAGATGTCTATGGTCACAAATTTTATTACTGCCCACTTCTTGGAATTGTCTCCTTAATCATTAGACCTTTCTTATATTCTTCTTATGCCCTATGCCAAGGCTTTCTCTACTGAGCCCTTACCTTCAATTTGCAGCTGTGATGAAAATCCAGCATGGGTCCCTAAGATCTTTATTTTCTTGCTTAGGACATCAAAATCCCTAAGAATGTTTTCTATGTTCCACTTGGGGAAGCAACCTCACCAACTATGCCCTCTCCAACTTGATAGGCCCATGGCTTCCCAGACTCTAATGGGTTCTTCCCTCCCTCTTCCTCCTCCCACCTCTGCTTTTCAGCTTTTTTTATGTGTGGTCTTCCCCAATAACATGGTAAGCACCTTGAGGGCAGGGATTATTTTTCTCTTTGTTAGAATCTATATTCCCAGATCTTACCACAGTTCCAGGCACACACTAAGTGTTTAATAAATGCACTCATTCAACCAATTTCAAAAATTTAAAAAAAATTTTTTAAATTTTCTATGACAACCCACATCTCTTTCTTATCTGCAAGGATATCATGGGACACATAAGTGACTCGTTGAAATCTGGGTATATTTTGTCTATAGCATTCCCAGAAATCCAGAACACCTTAGAGCTGGGAGGGACCTGAAGTTATCTTTTCCAATTCATACCTAAATAGCAATCTCCTCTACATCCCTAACAAGTGGTTATCCAGTGATCTTTACCTCAAGAATTCTACAGATGGGGAATCTCTTACAAAAGTAGAGTTTATTCTACTTTTAGATAGCTTATAATTGTGAATACCAGTACCTCACCCATCAGCATAGTATTGCTGACTTATCAGTATAGCAAACTTTTCAAAAGGAAGGTGAGGTAAACTGGTATCACTTGTTCTTAATTTTCCTATGTTGGCTTTCTGGATTTTCCACTTTCTTTTAAGTACTGATAAACCAATTTAATATATTCTAGAATTCAGATATTAATCAAAGTCGAGTTCATTGCCCTCTAGTAGCAGAATTCACTTGCACTGAATTTTTGAAAGTTGGGATATTTGCCCACTGTCAGTTGCATGGCTCCTCCATTTATTTTTCAAATAAATTTTTATTGATTTTTGTTTTTATATAAGCTACATTTCCCTATTTATCCCCCCACCACCACAAAGATCCATGCCTCATAGTAAAGAGGAAAAAAAGAAGCAAGTTTAAGAACTCAGCAAAATTAAGCACCAAATTAAAAGAGTGTGGCATTAAGTGTGATTTTTCGTATGCATATTCCTCCACCTCTGCAAAGAAGCAGGGGGACTGCCTTTTCATCTGTTCTTTCCCAACAAGTTTGGTCATTATACTTTTACAACAGTCAATTTTGATGGCTTTGTGGTTGTTCATTTTTTTCCACTCACACTGTTACAGTAATTGTACATATTGTTTTGGAAGCTCCGTTTACTACACTTTGCATCAGTTCATATATGTATTCTCATTCACTATATTCTTCAAATTCATAGTTTCTTATGGTTCAGTAATATTCCATTTAATACACATACCACAATTTGTTTAGCTATTTCCCAAATGATAAGCATCTTAAGAAATACTTGGAACTCTGTCTTCAATTTCTTGCTACTACCACTTAAAGGGCTGCTATAAATATTTTATAGAGCCTTTTGCTTTATCATTGACCTCTTTTAGGTACATGCTTAGCAGTGGAAGCTGCAGATCATTATAGACTTTTAGTCAGTTTCTTTGCATAATTACAAATTGCTTTCTAGAATGGTTAGAAAATGCATTAATATGCCCATATTTCCATAATCCCTTGAACATTATTTCCGTCTTTTGTCTTTATGAATTTTCTGGGTCTGCAGGAAAATCTCAAGGCTGTTATGATTTTTGCTTCTTCCATTATTGGTGCCTTGGATCCTCCTCATTGATTTTTCAAGATCGCTCACAGTGGCTCAGCAATTATATTTAAAAATTCCTTCAGTAATATGGGATGTAGTTCATTTTAACCTAGTAATTTGGACTCAGGGAACACGGTTAGGTCCTTTATTCCCAGATCTTTATTTATCTTAGGGTTCATTCCCTTTTAACTATTTCTCCTTTATACTTTCCAATTTGAAGATAGTTTTCTTTAGTGAAGAAAATTGAGACAAAATAGAGGTCGAGTTACTCCATTATCATCATCTCACTCATCTGACAACTTCTGTGATCTTCCTTTTGTTTTTTAAAAGTGTTTATACTTGTTTGTTTTTTACTTATGCATTCTACCCTTCAACTCACTCTAAGGTTCAGAGTTCTAGACATATCTATGGGTTCATTCACCTTAATTCCTCCTGAAGTTGCTTTCTCTTGCTTTCATCTTCTGTACCTGTCCTTTTCAAGGCAGATTTTGTTGACGAGATTCCTGGGCATCCAAACAGTTTCTTTAGACAGCTCTTTACCTTTCTTTCTCATTGGAATTGTGTCTGTATCACCAAATTTTTTTTGAGAGTCACTTTTGGGCCTTGAAGAATTTTAAGCCATCAAACCTTACCTATGCTTTCTTTGAACTCTTTAAAATCTTTCCTAAAATCTTGGGTGCATGCTATCCTATGACCAATTTTCAATTTCTTATCTGTTACACATTCTAAAGTAGTTAAGACCTATTAAAATTCCCATAATTCCTACCTTAGTGGTCTGGGTTTTTTTTTTTTGTCACCATCAAGGCCTCAGTAGCATTTCCTCTCATTGCTTCCTCCATCATTTAAAAAATTATGTCAGAAAGGAAAAACAAGAATGTGGAATCCCCTCTGCCCTTAGCAGAGAAAATTAAGACTAAGAAGCTGTTACGGTGGCTGAAGACCAACTTCAGTGCTATATCCTGTCTCTGCGCTTTATGATTTGCTCCTGAAGTCTTCTGGCAGGGCATTGTGAAGGATATTTCTACCACATTATTGTTTCTTTTATCTGACATATTCCTTCTGAGTAAGGCACACCGTTCTATTCCAGTCATGAGCCAATTTTCAGCAAGTCTCAGTGGTATTTATGATGTCAAATTCCCTATGATATCTGCTATTTTCTGACTTAATGTTTGTATGTGGGCAATTTTCTCTCCTTCCTCCCATTTTCAGGGTAAAACTCTCTTCATCTGATCTGCAAGTCTCCAGGCAAACAGGCTCATCCTTACTCCTGTCAGATGCATTTTATCTTTGACTGAGTCTATCATTCCTGTATTTTAAATTTTGGTCCAAAAATACAGATCCCATTCTCCGAACCCATCTTATTTTAAGAAGAAAATTCTTAACAATTAGAGCTCTCCAAAAGTACAGGGTGTTCCTAAAGTCTGGACACATAGGCAAAAATGCATATTTTTAAGAAATGAATGAAATTTTCAACAACATTTCATTTAACTGGAATATTAACAAATAACATCTTCAATATGATTTCCATCATTTGTGATGCAAAGGTTGATGCACTTTGCAAGATTCATATGAACTCAACGCAATAACTCCAAGTTGCAGTCAATTTTAGCATATTCACTCTTTATGCGTTGAATAGAGCGTGTTGCATCTGTGATTTTCATTGAGTACACCTTCTCCTTTAGCATACCGCAGGAAAAAAGAAGTCAAGGGGTCTAAAGACTGTTAATATTCCAAATACTTCAAAATATGGGTTTTTTCCTATATGTCCAGACTTTAGGGACACCCTGTAGAATGGCCTGCCTCAGGAGTCAGTTATTTCAGCCATATTGGAAATCGTTGAGTAAAGACCACTCATCAGAGATTCCACAGGGTTGTTCCTGTTCAGGCACAGGTTGGAATAGGTAACCTCAGAGGGTCCCTTCCATCTATGATTCCCTTAGTACTTGTTCACTTCCCATATCTTTGTTACTTCTTTGAATCTCTGATATTCAATTAAGCCCTTAAGACCTTCATTTTCTTGCCAAAACCTTTACAATCCCTACAGACACTCTCTAGAATTCTTCTGGGGTTATCTTTTGTTTCCATGTGAAATCACTAAAAGTTATTATGTGTGATATAGCCTCAGAGTCTCTTCATCGATTATGTCTCTGTTACACACCCTAGGAAGAAGTGATTATTCCCTATTCTTTGATATTTGATGCCCTCGGTTTCTTTTGGCTGGGAGTTGCCAACCACCATAATCTGCGTCTTCTTCCTTTGACCATCATTGGATGCCTGTCTTCTTTGCTCATAAAACCTAAGAATCCTCACCATCCTGTGGAGCCCAAGACATTGCTTCCTCCTCAGAGGGTCCAGCTAAGTGAAAAGACCCTTGAACCTACTGGATAACTCCCCATATTTCATCCTTTATCTTTCCTCCTTTCAAGTTCATTGTCGTCTTTATTTTCCCCTTTAAGATTTTTTCAAAGAATACTTCCTTAGCATTGCTAAATGTAGACAGGCATTCCACCTTCTCCACTAATAGGGAGACCAACCTACATTTTATGTTGCTACAAACAAACACTTGTGCAGGTGACTAAAACATTCCCCTTTCCCTCTCTATACCACCTTCTCTACCCCTCAACACCTCCAAACTCCTGCAACTTACACAACAAGGCAGGGAAGTTTTCCAGGATCAATAGAGACAATGTCACCTACCACAATCCCAACTAGCAAAAGAACACTAAAGAAGAACTGAAATGAATCACAACTAACGTATTATTATATATTCCAAAAGGACTTCTACAAAGCTATCCATCACTACAGAGGTTTCTAATCTACCCCACCTCTACCCTATTCTCTCCATTTCTGTCTGGACTGCATTTAAGACTGGCATCCCAATTAAATGATGTAGTTTGAGTTGGGCTTAAGCAGTACATTTGTCAGTTTGACTCATCTCTTGGGTCTAGCCAATATTTTGGCACTAACGCCCTTTTTTGAGTCCTTGATCCTGAATTCCAGTTGTTCTTGAATGTGTGTTGACCTATAGCTTAAAAAAATCTCTTTGTGTTTAATTTCTCTTTATTACTCTAATGCAATAGTACTATGTATAATAGTACTAGTACATAGTATAATAGTAACTATGGGAATCTATGGACTCCCGAGAGGTTTAAAGATAGATTTCAAGGGGTCTAAGTAGAGGGAAAATGCTTTCGCTAACTTCTAACTGAAATTTGGCATTTCTTTTAATTATAAATAAAGGCAATAAACCATAGTAGTATTAGCAGTACCTATGAGTGACCAATAGAAATCATAAATCTTTTCAAATGACATTACAATTCTTTCAAATATCTTAAAATATCATTTACACTCATCAATACTTTGATATTACTAGTTATAGTTAACTTTCTGTTAGATCAGTCTTGTCTACAGACTATATTTCAACATAATTGCCTTTGTAATATTATGCAGTTTACTCTATGCATTTAAAAACATTATTCTGAGAAGGGTTAAGCTACCAAATGGGCCCATGACACATAAGAACCCTACCCTAGTACACTGGTATCCCTACCCTAGTATCCTGGGTTTGGGTAAAGAACTTTCTTCCCCGATTTTCCCTTTCTCTTTCCTTTTATTCCTCTCTACTCAGATGGTACCTATTACTTCTATTACTTTTAGATTAGGATTTCTGAGGCAAGTTATCTGAGTACAGAGTTTGGTTCCGGGTACCATAGTTTTTTTGTTTTTGTTTAGTTGTTTTCAGTTGTGTCTGATTCTTTGTGACCCCATTTAGGGTTGTCTTGGCAAAAATACTGAAGTAGTTTGTCATTTCCTTCTCCAGCTCACTTTACAGCTGAGGAAACTGAGGCAAACAGGGTTTAATGACTTGCCCAGGGTCACACAGCTAGCAAGTGTCTGAGGCCAGATTTGAACTCAGTAAGATGAGTCTTTCTGACTCCAGGACCAGCACTCTATCTACTGCACCACCTAGCTGCCCAGCCACAGTTTAAAGGATGACATTGATAAATGGAGGCTAGCCCAGAAGAGGTTGATCAAAACGATAAAAGGACTGGAAACCAAGTGTTTAAGGCTAGAGAAGAAAAACCTTAGGGGAGAGGGGGGAGAAAAATTTCTTCAAGTATGTGAAGGGCCATCCTATGGAATAGGATTTAGACTTTTCTCTTGACCCCAGTAGGCAAAACTAGGAGAGACAGGAGAAGTTTCTATTGGCAGAAAGCAAAAACTTGTTAGCGACTAGAGCTGCCCTAAAGTGTAATGGGCTGCTTCATCAGGTAATTAGATCTCTACCACTGGAGGTCTGCAAGTAGAGGCTGGGTGACCATTTGTCAGCGCTGTAGAGGGAAGTTTTATGTAAGCACAGATTGGGTTACAAGGCCTCTGAGGTCTTTTTGAACTCTGAGATTCTGTGAAATCACAGGAAAGGATGTCTGAGATAGAGAGCCAAGGATAAACACTCAGTAATATCCTCAGACACATACAGGCAATAAGTCAATCTCCAAGCTGGCACACATCTTTTGATCAAATCAGGAGAGGGGCATGAGAAAAAAATGTCCTATATTCATTCCTTCAGTTAAAAAAAAATCAAGATTTTTGCTATCAATTTCTGCTTCAGGAAAATACAAGTCAAAATGTCAAGATGTCACATGCTCTCTGTGAACATCAAAGCCACCAGTGGTGTGAGCAAACTTTTTAGAGCAACATCAAAGGAATTCATTGCTTCTATACCCTTCCTATCAGAGGCAGAGTATCCAATTTGGCTGTAGTAGTTTTTTACCTCCCTTGAAAATCTTTCACTCACTGTTAGATACCTGGCAGAACACTAAGAAAGCAGCTCCCTGTGAAGTTTTGATAGGATATTACAAACCTTAACTCTGAGAGTCTGAAACAACCAGCCAAGCAACCCCAGGGTGGTTTTGATGCATCTCAGCAAACAAGTCTGAAACTGTGCAATCAGGGGCTTTGCCCACTTTGCTCTCCAAGTTATAGAACATGACCTAGTTAGGCTGTACACAGAAGACTAGAATTAGGATCATAGCTGTCAGTTATGAATGTGCTAGTGACCTCTGTGAGCTGAGGCCAGCCATTTAAACCTCATAGGCCTCTTCTCCCTTCTCTGGGCTAATGTTGTTATAAGAGACTATCAATGACTAGAGACTATAAGATGACATTTATACAGGCTTTAAAGAAACCCCAGCCCAATTGATATAAACATAGGAGGCCTACCTTCTCAAATGACTCAATTCAAAGGTTGAAACTAGTGCAAACCAGGTGCAACCAATCAATTTGGGGAAAGTGAAGCGCTTTGATCCCTGGATCAGAAAGCAAATGATACAAATAATACAGGAAATATTTTGTGGGTGGTCTACAATCACACCCTGTGGAACTATGTATAACACAGCAAGCCTGTTTGGAAGCATATGGTTCGTAGTCAAGCTTCAGGAGCACCTTGAGGAGACAGATCCTTGTACCTGTACCACCATCCATAGCAATATCCCTTAGAGCCAGAAGCAGTATCCTTTAGTAGTGTGACTGACAATGGTGTCTGTATTGGGAGCTGAGAGACACACTGAAGACAAACCAGGCAGGCAACCTCAGGATGCTACAAGCATACTGACCCTTAAAACCCACAAGAAAGAAAAAGACTTGAAGTAATCAGAAACTATGTTATCTCTTTGCCATGATAAACACATGCATTACCTCCATTGTATTTTAAGTTTATGCCCACTGTCCCCAAAGATGTGTGTGTATTTCTGAGAGAAGCTGATTTAGATTTGGGGAGAGGGGTTGTTCTTTGCATCAACTGTTCTTACCTTTCCACCTCATACCCTTTCTACAAGGTAATTAACTCTGGCTAATTGACAATCAATGGGGGAATAACAGTAGTAAAACTCTCAGCCCCTTAAAGTTACTCATAGAATCTGGAGATGGTAGTAGTGACTGGTTTTCTGGGGACCTGGCCTGCCAGTAATAGTGGGTGCTGGGCAAGTAGTCCCACACAGTGAGATGCTACAACTGTATTAGCAAGGTAAGTACTATAGTTATTATTATAATAATTTTCCAGATTAAAAAACTGAGCCTCACGGAGGTTAAATGACTTGTCCATGATCACAGAACTTTATTTCTTCTCCTTATGCCACCTATGGTAACTCTTGTCTGCAGCAGACATATTGAAAAAAAACTGAGGCCATCCATCAGGAGTTCCTTCTTATCTCCACTTTTTCCACTTCAAATTCCCTTAGCATCATTCCCTTACACCTCCTTTGCTAATCTCAGCGGAAGAGGAAGCCTTTCTCCTTGTCAAAGTCAACCCCTCTATAGGTGTCCTTGGTCCTACATTCTCCCATTGCATCCAGGAGTTTGTCCCTTTCATCATCCTCTCTCTCTATCATCTTAATCTCTATTTATTCACTAGATTATCCCATAGTGCCTAAAAACATTTCCAGATCTCCATACTTAAAAAAACCCACTAAAACCTTCATTTGACCTGACATCTTTAGAAGCTATCATACAATATTTCTTATCTCTCTCAATGCCAAACTCCTAAAAAAAAGCTATCAAAAGTCTTTTCCCATTGAATAAGTGGTCAGAAGATATTCACACACAGTACTCAAAAGAATGGAAAACTGTTAACAATGGCCCTATGAAAAAAAATGTTCCAGATCACTAACAGTAAGACAAATACAAACAAAAATAACTCCGAGGTTTCATTTAACACCCAGAAAAGTCGCAAAGATGACAAAGATGGAGGTTTGAGGGGTTGTAGGAAGACAGATGCACTAATGTAGTGTTGATGGACTCTGAGCTGTTCCAGTCTTTCCGGAAAGCAGTTTAGAATTATGTGCTCTTAAAGGGGTGGGTGAAGTAGGGGGTGGGAGGATGGGGCTGAGAAGATAAGGTAACAAGAACAGGGTAAAAAAAGAGAAGCTGAGAAAGAAAATAGTGAGTAGAAATAAAGTGGAGGGCAATTCACAAATAATGATTAGAACTGTGAATGTGAATGAGATGCCTATAGCAGTTCTCTTTGTGATGGCAAAGAACTGGACATCGCTGGGATCCCCATCCACTGAGGAATGGCTGAACAAGTTGTGACGGAATACTACTGTGCTATGAGAAATGATGAGCTCAATGGTTTTAGAAAAACATGGAAAAACTTGCATGAAATGAAGAGTGAAGAACCAAGCAGAACCAAGAGAACATTGTATACAATAACGGCAATCTTGTTTTAAGAACAACTTTGAGTGACTGAGTCATTTTGACTACTATAAATACACAAATTAAAGATAAAGGACATATGAAGAAAGATGCTATCTACAGTCAGAGAAAGAACCAATAACTTGAATTATGTATAGAATAATTTTACATTTATATACCTATTTGTATCTAATGGTAGCCATCTCTAGGTAGGGTTGGGGTGGTGAGGAAGAAGGAAGAAAAAAAAGGGGAAAAAAAAGAAATTTACAATAAAACTTTGTTGATATTTGGAGGCAGGCTTGCAGTTTCATGTGCAATCTTTTTTTTATTATTGGACTATGTTATGGAAATGCTTGTTTTGTTCCATGAATTGAAGATAAAATGAATTAAAAAAAGAATTATGTGAAGAAAGTGACAAAATACCCACATCCTTTAACTCATGGATCCCCCTTCTAGGTATATATCCCAAGAGATTAATGACAATAAGAAAGGTCCCACATAAGCCAAAATATTTACAGCAGTATTTTTGTGATAGCAAAGAACTCAATGCTCATCAACCAGGGAATGGCTAAACAAATTGTGATATATGAATGTAATGGAATGTTATTGTGCTATAAAAATGACAGTGATGAATACAGAGAATCACAAGAAGACATATGAACTGATGCAAACTCCCAAACAAGCAAAACGATATTTATGCAATGACTATGACAATATAAATGTAAGAACAACAAACAAAACCTTGAAAATGAATGCTACAAAATTATAAGGACCAAGCTTGGACTCAAAGAAAATATATTAGAAGGTACCTCCTCCCACTACTTCTCTGCTACCATATAGATTATACTTTTTAAATATTTTGGTTTGCTTTGCTAAAGTATTTTCCCTTCTTTATTCTTTGTTATAAGGGATGGTTCTCTGAGCGGGAGTAGGAGAGAAGTACATAGGGTAATATAGGAAATGTAAAAACAAAGAATGTTACTTTTTTTTTTAAAGAAAAAGTTGTTTACAATTCTTGACTCTACTTTCTCACTCCCCACTCCCTTCTAAGCCCTTCCCAAGCTGGCTTATGATCCAACCATTTAATAGAAACAGCTCTTTCCAAGGTCATCGATGGATCTCTTTATTGCCAAATACAATGGCCTTTTCTCAGTCCTCATCCTTTTTTACCTTTCTTCAGTGATTGACAATGACAACCATTTTCTCCGCTTGCATGAACTCTCTTACCTATATGACCAACCCTTCTTAGTTTCTCATTGCATCATGATTCACATCCCTACTTTTTTTGTGGCTACACTCCATGAAGGCAGCCAGGTAACTCGGTGAATAAAAAACTGGGCCTAGAATCAGAAAGACCTGAGTTTAAATCTGGCTTTAGACACTTACTAGTTGTGTGACCTTGGACAAGCCATTTAATCTCTTTTTGCCTCAAGCCACTGGAGAAGGAAATGGCAAGTATCTTTGTCAAGAAAATCCCATGAACAGCACTGGTGTGCTATGGTCTACAGGGTCATGCAGAGTCAGATACAACTGAGCAACAACTTCGTGGATATGGGGCGCACATCTTCTCTTGACTTCATCCACTTCCATGGTTTCAATTTCCATTTCTACATATCCAGCCTCCATCTCTCTCCTGAGCTCTAGTCTGGCATCTCCAACTGTTTGCTCTACATCTCTGTGTGAATTCCCATAAATGTCTCAAACTCGCCATAACCCAGACTGACCTCATTGCTGTTCCCTCTAAATCTCATCTCAGTTTACAATCTTTGAATGACTTCACACTTACTCAACACTCCCCTTCACCCCCTATCCAGTCAGCTGTCAGGTCCTATTAACTATACCACTATAACATCTCTAATATCCACCCTCCTCTATTTACTCACACGGGCACTATCCCGGTATAGACCCTCATTATCTTTCATCCGGTTTATGGCAAGAGCCTTCTCATTGGTCTCCCTTCCTCCAGCCTTTCCCATTTCAATCCATCCTCTACAGGAGGATGTTAACTATTCAATTACTTAGGAGTATCTTATTTCATCTTCAAATTGAACCTGAATGAATAGGGTGCTCGCATTAGGCCTATGTCAATCAACCAGGTGAGTGGAGATGACAGTCTCAAAAGGGGTAGTGGCTGTGTGAGGACAGAGAATGGAGGATGACAGCAATGCTTCAGAGATAATACACAGTTGAAATCTCTCTATGCTTTAGTTGTTATGGCCCCTAAATTTAGCACTCTATGCTAAATGGTGTTATGAGCATTATCTAGTCTAGTCCTCGCCTGGCAGACAACACTGTGTATTACAGGCCTTTCCTCAGAGCCTTCCTCACTTGGTAGGGCGTGTTTGCATTTTGCTGACACAGCCTTCACAAACCATGATAAGGCTTCAGACCAGGACTGGGGAGATAGGAAACATGGAGATCAGTAGATAATATTTTTTTCAATCTGATGATAATAACATCAACAATAATGAATATTTGTTAAGCATATGGGACATATGGTTCCCACCCTCAAAGGACATATGATGTGGTTGAAACTGGCATCGAAAGCATATTAAAAGAGAGATAATGAAACTAAGGTAGCTTATGTTTATTCAATTGGTTTCAATTCAAGAAACATCTTTTAAACACCTTTAGTGTATAAAAAACTTTGTACTAGGAGCTGAAGGAGATTTCAAAATGACTAAGACGGGTTCCCCAGACTTAAGAAACTTATATTCTAGTAGGAGAATAAAGCACATAAGTAGATGACTAGACTATAAACACTTACTTGATAAATGCTCTGGAAAGTTGCTAAATAAAGTGCATGTGAAGTCCAAGGAACATCGTTACCAAGAAAATTTCCCTGGAAAAAAGTGGCACTTGGACTGGGCCCTAAAAGATAAGGAAGAATGCAGTAGAAGAAGAGAAGAAGGGATAATATTTCAGGCCGGGTGAACCACAGGACCAAAGGTTTAGAGGTGAGGAAGCAAGGTGAATTTGAGGGACAGAAAATAGCCCTGTTTGCCTGGATTCAGTATATATATATACAGGGGACAAGAGTTGAAAGGCTAGCACCAAATCAGGGAGGTCACTGAATATGGGGGAAGTTCTGATGTCTTCTGGGATTAGATATAATTTTGATTTTCTCTGAAACTTTCCTCTGGCTTTCTCAGTAGCAAAATGCATGTGGGACAGATATAAAATGTTATAGGAGTTCAGAGGTTAGAAAGTGTACCAAGGGGGGGGGGGCAGAGCCAAGATGGCAGCTGGAAAGCAGGAACTTGCCTGAGCTCCCCACCAAGTGCCTCCAAAAACCTATAAAAAATGGCTCTGAACCAATTCTAGAACTGCAGAACCCACAAAGTGGCAGAGGGAAGCAGGGCTCCAGCCCAGGACACCCTGGATGGTCCCCGGGTAAGGTCTATCCCCCACGGAGTTGGGAGCTGACGGGAGCTGAGGACCAACCAGACTAAGAGCCGAGTGGAGAGTGCCCTAGCGTCCTGAATTACTGAGCTGTGACATCTACCAGACCTCACAACCCACAAACAGCAAAGACAACAGAGAAGGTTAGTGGGAAAAGCTGCAGGACTGAGTTTGCGGTCGGCCACCGCCCCTGGGGCAACGGAGGTGGGGCAGCTTTAGAACTACGGCTGCAGTTGCTTCTGGCCCAGGCCCACCTGGTGGGAGGAATTAAGTGGCTGATCAGAGCAGGAGTGAAGAGCCTGCTGAAGATTTAAGCCCACTCCGGGTAGAGGGTTCTTGGGGAAGGAGGAGTGCTGGTGAGGCAGCGCATCCGCCCAAGCGTGGAACATAGAACTCTTTAGTCTACAAGCAGTCATACCCCGATGAAAAACTCAAGGGTCAAGTAAGTTGGCTGGGAACATAGCCAGGTAGCAAAAACACACCCAGATTCAGTCTCAGACTATGGAATCCTTCTTTGGTGACAAAGAAGACC
>CM053622.1:458944720-459077119 GCA_028646595.1 Phalanger gymnotis
GTTATTTTCTTCAGTATTTTTTTGGGTCTCCTTTAGCCAGTCTTTGACTTTTTTTTCATGGTTTTCTTGCATCACTCTCATTTCTCTTCCTAATTTTTCCTCTACTTCTCTAACTTGCTTTTGGAAATCCTTTTTGAGCTCTTCCATGGCCTGAGACCAGTTCATGTTTTTCTTGGAGGCTTTTGATGTAGGCTCTTTGACTTTGTTGACTTCTTCTGGCTGTATGTTTTGGTCTTGTCACCAAAGAATGATTCCAAAGTCTGAGTTTGAATCTGAGTCCATTTTTGCTGCCTGGCCATGTTCCCAGACAACTTACTTGACCCTTGAGTTTTTCGTCTGGTTATGACTGCTTGTAGAGAGTACTTTGTCCCAAGCTTGAGGGGCTGTGCTGTTGTTTTCACAGCTATTTCTACACAGCAAGCTCTGTCACACCAGGGCTCCTCCTCCTTCAAGAACCACCAACCCAGACTGGACTCAGATCTAAGCTGGCTCTGCACTCCCACTCAGATCTGCCACTTAATTCCTCCCACCAGGTGAGCCTGGGGCCGAAAGCAACTGCAGCTGTAGCTCTGTAAGCAGCCTCAGAGCTGCATCACCTCCACTGTCCCAGGACGGGACGGCCAACTCCTTTCACTCTGTCCCAGCATCTTTTCCTGCTAACCTTTGCTGTTGTCTTTGGTTTTTGTGGGTTGAGAAGTCTGGTAACTGCCACAGCTCACTGATTCAGGGCACTAGGGCCTGTTCTGCCCAACCTCTGGTCTGGTTGGTCCAGGCGTGGCTCACACTGGGCTCTGTTCTGCTCCACTCCCAGTTCTGTGCAATACACTTTACCGGGGGACCATCCAGGCTGTCCCAGGTTGGAGCCCTGCTTCCCTTTGCTATTTTGTGGGTTCTGCAGTTCTAGAATTTCTTCAGAGCCATTTTTATAGGTGTTTGGAGGGACCTGGTGGGGAGTTCACCCAAGTCCCTGCTTTCCAGCAGCCATCTTGGCTCCACCCCAAATGCAACTATTTCAACACAACTCCTGTTCATACCTGCTTCTGTGTTCTGTTGATTCAATTCCTTCCCTTTCCTAGGAATGCCCTCTAGGAGTCTGTTACTGGCTGGGTAGTAAAAGTTAATGCCTGTACAAGAAGGAAGGTAATTGAACACACACACACACACACACACACACACACACACATATCACAACAGAATAAGCCATGATGTTTTTTTCTCCTTTCACAGACTACAGCTGCAAATGTAAATGCAATGCAGTGTAATGATTAGTTTTATCCAATTACCAATTCATTACCAATGGCTAAGTTTCATGAGCAGGAAGGTGTGATTTTGTGAGGCGCATGATCATGAAAGATTAGAAGAGGAATGTTCACTGCTGGATATTCTTGTGGCTGCCACTAATGTAATGATATGTTTCTAGAGATGTCTCAAAAATTAAGGTGCTTCACATTTTTCTCTTTTCTTTCCAGTTTGAGCAAATAATAAAAAATTGCAAACTTGTTCAGTTTGACTTTACACTCAGTTTTTGTGTGATTTTTCATTGTGTTAGACTGGAGAGATTAGTTTGTTTCAATTTCTCCTTGAAAGTGTCATTTACGTGGATAGATTGAAGGGTCTTAATCTTTTTAGTCTCCCAAATTGATGCTTATACAGGGGGCATGATAACTATGTAAATATATTGAGTGGTGGGAGATAGCATAGGGAAACAAAAGAATTATTCATACTGTGTTAGAGGAAAAGAAGAAAAAGGGACTTAGCTAAACTATAGGACTGAAATACTAGAATTTTCAGTCACATAAGTCCCTAACCTTGGAGTCACCTTTGACTCTTCCCTTTCTGTCATATCTCACACATACATAAACCCAGCCTCCATATACTGTCTATCGTATCTCTGCAATCTCTCCTCCATTCATCCCTTTCTTATCATTCCTACTGCCATCCCCCAGTTACTTTTTTCTCTCTCTCTTTATAAAACTTCAATTATATTGTCGTCTTTTTGTTTTTACTACCACGGGCATTTTTCCTTAATGCCCTCGGCTCCCATTGAAGACTTAATTTAACAAAGCAAAACATTTAAGTGAAGGAAGAGAAGTGCATTTCAAATAGTTACTCAGTCCTAGTACTGCCCCTATGGCACCTCACACCCATAAATTTTTTTTTACTCTTATCTAAATAATTTGATTTAAAAATGTATTGCAAAATTCATGGAGCCATATGAAGCATACTGATTTCTTGATAAAGACTTAGAATAATTCTTAGAGAAGAGGTATTTACATATTTGTTTAGTTTGTTGTCTAGGATTCTTCATAGTGTCTATGCAGGGCTTCAAGTTTGAGGGTTGAAGGTCAATCTCAGCAGGGGGCTAAAGAATACCATCAGCAGCTGCTTGGTCTCAGATCTGGGGGTGGGGGTGGGGGTGAGGGGCAGTGAGGAGATTCCAGATTTGGGTCAGGTGGGTAAGACTATAAAGGGTTCAGGCAGAGTGCACGGACCATCCCATCCACCCCACCCCCGGAGTGCAGCTGCAGTGTTCCCCCCTTGATATAGGGCAGAGGACGGATGATGGAGGTCAGTGCAGACTTACTGATGCAATCTCCTGAGGTCCAAGATAAAAACCTGTACCAATAAAGCAATAAAAACAATGTAGATGATAACCGTCAAAATGCCCATGGGGTTCTGTATGGCAAAGTACACGAGACTCTCCACATAGAAGGTAAAAGAGGTAAACCATTTATTCAGACACCAGAGAACCAGATCCCATAAGCTATTTATCCAGTCTATTAGAGAAGTAAAACATTCCACACGCAATATCACAGCCTGGAGCCTCTCCACCCCAAAACTTCTCCGACCCCCTGCTTGGGATTTCCCAAAAACAAACTCACAGCACAGCCAAGTCAGCCTGTTCAGTTCTAACAATCACAAGGGCGGCCATTGGCAGCCATACCCTCTCTCTCTCTCTCTCTCAGCATCTCCTGTGACACAACTTTCTTTTCCTGTCCAGAAGCTCCTTTAATCACATGTGACTTACATTTCCTGTGAAGTAAGCAGGTCACATGGCCTATTAATGGGTGGGGAAGATCTTCAAATCTAAATTGCTACCACAAAACCCCAAAGGTAGCCATAGTGTCTAGGGTCCTCATCCCTCAGTC
The DNA here is from genome assembly GCA_028646595.1 of Phalanger gymnotis. NCBI lineage: Eukaryota > Metazoa > Chordata > Mammalia > Diprotodontia > Phalangeridae > Phalanger > Phalanger gymnotis. Next base: position 458,947,870 of record CM053622.1, read on the forward strand.
ACTTGAGGGGACTAGATTCCCTGCTTAGATCAAGGGTAGCATCAATTCTAATGATGATGGGTTTGGTCAGGGCTCTCTGTGAAGAATGGTAGGGTATGGGTGGCTTTTAGGGTCTCTGGGGCTCCAAAAAGCTGCTGTGGGTCACGGAGATCCCAATATCCAAAGCCTAGTGGTCAGATGCAGGGGTCCACGTCACCAATTGGGCAGTTTTCTAAGTGATGGATGGGGAAACTGGGTAGAGAAGAGGATTGGGTGGTCAGTTCATGCTTAGGTGGGTTACAGGTATGGGGTTCCTGTCAGTGGGGTCCTGCTTGAGGTATACAGGGCTTTGAGTTGCTCTCAGGGGACCCAGGTGTGGTGTTAGATGTTATTAGTGGTAGGGAAGAGTGGCTGCTAAGTGATCTCATGTCCACCCAATTACTGTGTCATGATCTGGTGTTGGCAGGCGAACAGATCTCCATAGGGCTCTGGCAAGGTGTTCTGTGACTGAAAGTGGGCAGTGCTCACAGAAACTGATCCCCAACCCTTATCCTAGCAGAGTTAGCCAGGTGCAGCTAGAGAGCTCTTCTCTTCCCATCCCCCGACCCCAACCGCAACTGAGAGCTTTTCCAGCAAAGGCGGTGGAAACCAATTAAGACCTTGGAGGCAAACACTAGGACAGCCTCCCAGGTTCTACGTCTAAAGTCCAAGGACAGCCTGGCTTTCAGTTACCAAACTGACACCAGGAGAACAGCCCATTCTAGAATCAGGGGTTGGTGATGATGTCCGTGTCTCAGGTTGGGTGGACTCGGGGTGACTATGCCCGAGTCTTTGGGGCTCTGAGAAGCCCCTGGCCTCCCAATTTCTTGGGTTTAAGGGCAATACTGCTCAATCCTATGCCAATTCTATTTGTGCGATATTTTTGAAAGTGTTCCCTATTCTTTGTTACTGTTTATGTTATCCTAACTTTGGGCCTTCTTTATTACCTTGGACAATTTCCAACAGATTTTCATTTCTCTAGTTCCTGCAAGCTACACTCCTCTGCTAGATTGCTCCTTCTTATGAATGGATCTTTTTTTGTTTGTTTGTTTGTTTTGCAGGGGGGAAGGCAGGGAAATTGGGATTAAGTGACTTGCCCAAGGTCACACAGCTAGTAAGTGTGTCAAGTGTCTGAGGCCCAATTTGAACTCAGGTCCTCCCGACTCCAGAGCCAGTGCTCTACTCACTGCACCACCTAGCTGCCCCTTATCCATGGATCTTTAATGACTTCCTCTTCTCTACCTAATAAAGATCAGGCTCCTTTGCCTGATGTTCAAACCCCCCAACTTAGTACAATGTTACCTGTTCCGCCTTCTCTCATAACACTCTTCACATACTCTGGTCAAACTGGTCTACTTGCCATCTCCCCTAAGCATCCTGTGCTTCACTACATCTGTTACTTTGTTCTCTCTGTTTAGAATACCCTTTACTCCCTATGCTATAGAATTTCTGGTCATCCTTCAAAGCTTATCTCAATATCCATTTCTACACATCCTTCAAAGTTTATCTCAATCTCCACCCCTTCTGGGTAGCCTTTCCTGACCACCCTTTTAAAATAGCACTCTGTTCTCACCTCAGGCTATACGGCTTGAAGAATAATTGTGTGTTCCTAACAGGTTATAAAACTCCATGAAGGACTGAGTTTTAATGAAAACTTCCCCAGTGCCTAGCACAGTGCTCCACAAGTTGGGTGCTTAATAAATGCTGCTTGAATTTAACTGAGATAGAAACTGAGACTGAAAGTCAAATGCCCCGAACTTAAAAAATAAAGTGTATTAATCTGGAGACCACGTGGATTCTTTTGGTTAATGATATGTCTGCAGTTTCTGTTCTATCTCCTGCATAATAAAACCTATCTCAGATTTTTAGCGGAGCTGAGATTGCCAAGATTCCATTGCCCTTTGATTCTCCCTAAAGTTCATACTCTCCTGAAGGACAAAGGCAGAAAGAAGACCTTGGCAATAAGTAACTAAGCATACAGGGGAAGAATAAAGGAAGCGAGAGAGAGTACTCTGCCAAAGGTAAGCCTGAAGGAGAAACAAGGAGAGATGGAAATGCAATTAAAGCCAATTGGGGAGAGTGTGAAAGAAAATAAACTGCAACAAGAGAAGGGAAAACAAGCCATCAAGAAGCAATAAATCAGAGGGTAAAATAAAAAGATACAGAAAGCCAGGGGAAACCATAATAGAATGGGAAAAAATGTAGGCAAAGTGAATTAGACAGGGAAAGCAGGAGGTAGGGATAAAACATAACGCAGAAATCAATTCTTACTGAAACAGGGAATAGAACAGAAGAAGATATAAAGAGGAAAACCAAATACAAGAAAGTAGCTAAACAGGAAATTAGTACAAAGTGAGAAGATAACGAAATATGGTAAGGAGAGGCAGAGGGAAGGTCTCAAGGAATGGGAGCCGGAACCAAAAACCAAAACAAACAGAGAAACCAGAGAAAGACTGCTGATTAACTGTTTTCTTAAAGAGGTAAAATTTTATTTTGTTTTCTGTTGGGCCTGACTTAATTCCTACTTCATTTCCTCTTAGCTCCTTAGAAATGAAATGCAGAAGGGATGAAGAGGGATGAAAATGCAAATTGTATATTTTTCATGTGCTTTTGAAATGCCACCAAGAAGCTATTACAACCTACTTACTAGGTAACATATTTTTAAATTGCTAAACAGGCATGCTAGGAACACTAGCTTGCATCGATTGGTGAGAAGGATCACGATTCAGATTTAGAATTTAAATATTAGTAGTGCTCCTCACATATTAGACTTTCAATAACATTATGGGTCTCCATATAAGACTGCATTCTTGTTTTTGAAACTGGTATATTGAAAATACATTTTTTTCCTCCTTGGATGAAAGTTAACCTATAACTAAAGTACAGTATTATCATATATATTAGAATGAACAGAATAGCCCTTTTGAAACTAGTCTAGCACATCACCAAAACCACATACATACTGTCACCAAGGAATATTGATACCCTGAATAAGCAACTCCATCTGCCCTGGCTAACCTTATCTAATGCCTGATCTCAATGCAATTTCACTGCACTGAGGTCACTGCATAGTCGAGTCAAATTATGGGGCCACTGTGTCCTCAAAGCACTTCTGGAAAAGAATTGTTTTTCTCCTTCTTTCATCAATATTCTAATAATTTTCCACTGAGCAGGACAATCCAGCGTATCTCAAAAACTGGATGCAGTTTTAAGATTCAATGGTTCATATACAGGGATAGATACCTTGTACATCAAGGGAGTAAGGGAATAGAGTGATATTAAAAGCTATGATGCTTAGTTTAATATTTTAAGGTGTGGTGATTTCATTGGTATGTATAGTAACCCTTTCACCATCACTGATTGCAACCCATCTTCACTTTAATAGACAGATTGTCTTTAAGAATTCCAGTGTCTGAATAATTATCACCTAGAAGCCAAAGTGATGATTTAACTTCTCTAAACTTACTCAGGTTGATCCTCAGAAAACAGGTAGAGTCCATATCGGGGCCTGTATTCAAGTTTTTCAGTTGAGTTCAGTCAGTCAGCAAACAATTGGTCCTTTAGTGTCTATGCTAAGTGCTAGGAAGACACATACAAGTTGAAAGACAATCTCTGCCCACAAGTAGTTTATGTTCTAATGGAGGAAGAGAACACATAAAAAGGAAGCTGAAAAAAAGGGAGGAGGTCGACTAAGGTAACCAGGATGGGGGTTGGTAGGAAAATCTAGAGTACAGTTTAGAGAGGTGTTGGCCAGCCTTCTTAAAGGCAGAGTCGATTAGAAGGAGAATACAGCAAAAGAAACACAGTAAAATCAGACAGGTCATGTCTCTAATGCATACTTATCTGTGTGACCTTGAGCACATTCCTTGAACCTCAGTTTCCTAATCTATAAAATGGAGCTGTTGAACTAGCTGGCTTCTGAAATCTCTTTCATTACTAGGTCTATGAGTCTCTTATCAAACTACCATTGCCTCACATTTTCAAAAGGCTTAAAGATCAGATGCCTAAATTCTGAGGAGAAATGGATATACCAGAAGAGTGATGACAGACTCACGTAAAAATGGGGGCCACTAAACTGTACAAAAGGATCCCTGTAGTCTGTATATTGATTTAGAAAACCACACATGAGCATTATCTATGTTCCATTGTATTTCTATTTATTTTGTTAGATACTTTGAAATTACTTTCATTGTGGTTCTAGCTGTACTCTGGAGTGCTATGGACTGCAATGTTGCTTATGGGTCACATGTTTGACACCTGTGTACTAGAGTATACATGAACATATACACAGACATTCATATAGATTATACTATAGCATCCTGTTGGGAATAATGGGATTTTGACATTGTGTGAATGTTTCCAAGGCTATTAAGCCAAAACATTATGTTATGCTGTAAGGATATAGTCAGGAAAGACTTACAAGTACCCTAAAAATTATTAGTCTATTAACTTGACAATGATAGGGAACATTTCTTATCTAAACCTTTTGTCTCCCACTGTGCTCTGAACAAGTAGTTTGTAGAACTTATTTGATTGACTTCAAAAGCTTTTACCACACATGTCTATGATATAGTTTGGTTCTACCAAATAATCGAATGAATGAATAAAAGAACAAAAAATATTGAGGACTTACTATTTCCAACACTGTATTAAGTGCTAAAGATATAAATACAAAAGTGATACAGCCCCTGCCCTCAAGGAGCCTATGTTGAAATAGGAGCTAACACACGTAAGACAATAGTGACCAGCACAAGTGTTTTGGTCAGGGAAGTCACAGGGATGATAAGAGGAGCAATAGGGCAGCCAACTAATATAGCATCTCTAGAAGCAATGATGTCATTGCTCTGATTAAGACCAAGAGGTGGAATGTGGGTAGGTGAGTGATATACTTGAAGTCTGGTAGGATGTATATCTAGAAGATGGCTTGGGTAAAGCATCATCCAGACTGGAGCTAGTTGGATATACTGGGCTCTATTCAATCAGTATAGTGTGGTCCCAGGGCAGAAGTTCCAAAGATCAGTGACTTAGTTTCCTCCCAATTGGACTTTAAATGACTGTGTCATAGAAGAACTAAACCACTCAGCTTTGGGACTCCAGCCCTAGGAACATCCTCTTCTGATTGGTGATAGAATTCAATATATCTTGCTAACCCTAGATGCAATCATGGCCATCTTTTGACCACTCACTGTGCCATAGCTGTAGCTGTACCTTAAGAACTGGATTATAGTGAAAACAAACAAACTAGATTCTTTGATTTGTTTTCCATTGAATTGGCTGCATAGACATAGTCTTGGAGATCCTCTCAGGATTCAGACTGGATTTTTGGTTAGCAGATCAGCTAGAAAGAGTTTCCAAAAACAGCATAAGGAGAAGCTAGAGATGATTCTGGATTGTTAGTGTAAAGACAGGGTTACTCTGCTTGGATCTGGTCATAGTACTGTGATACTCAAAAATCTTCAGCGACTCCCAGTTTTCAACTGAGAAAAGTTCAAACTCCTTCGTCTGTCATTCTAAGCCCTCCACAATTCGGTGCTATCCCATCTATAGTGTAACCTTATCTCATGCTACCCCCCTGCATATTTGTTATACCTTAGCCACACTGGATGACTCACTGTCTCTTGAATGTGGGCTGTGTTTTCCTACCTCATTGCTTTGCTTCTGTTATTTCCTGTGCCTGGAATATTCCCCTTGATGCGCTTCTTCTCTCTCTGTGTTTCTCTCTATCATGTAAAGCAAAATGGAGTGTCACCTCTCCCATGAAGCTTTTCCTGATTCCTACCATTGATCATTTTCTTTTCTTCCAGGTACCTCACAGAGCATTTTGTTTTGTACCTCTCTGTTGTACTTGTCATTTGTTCTATGGTATCATTATGTTATATCAAACTATATTACTACATTGTATTATATTATATTATGTTATATTGTATCATGTCATGCTATGCTATATATCTTCTTATATCATATGTCATACGATATTACATCCTATTCTAGTTATCTACGTATGCCTATACCTACAACAAAGCTTTCTTTGATGAAGATACGAGAACGGAAGGTTCAAGTTTTCAAAGACGATTTTTACAACAGATCACAACTTCACAACCCACAATGCAATGAAACATATGAAAAATACAAGAGCCTGCTGTGATTGTTGTATGCTGATTCCAAAAATGTATTTAACTAGTAGAAGAAATACATATGTCTTTTCCAGCAAGGAACTCCCATAAATATGTTAAAATTATATTAGATTCTTTAGTACATGTTTAGAGATCATCTTTTCTCTACCCCCTGCCAGCTTTACAGATTGTGACAAGTGAAGCACAGAACGGTTAAATAACTTAATCAAGGTCACACAATTAAGTACATGTCAGCCCTAAGATTCAACCCATGGCCTCTGACTCCAAATCTGGTATCCTTTCCACTTTCCTGTGAATGGCCTCCCAATTATAAACTCTACGAGTGCAGAAATATTGATAGTGAGGAAAAATAGAAAGGAGGAAAATGTACAACAAGTAATTGTAGCCTGGAATGTGAATGGGATGAATTTACCCATAAAACTGAAATGGACAGCAGATTAAAAATTTGAATCCAATAACATGTTGCTTTCAGGAAACATTATAAAAACGAGAGATACGCACAAAGATAAAATAAAGACAAGACTAGAATTTAGTATGTAAAAAAGCAAGGATAATAATCATGATATTAGACAAGATTAAAGTTAAAACAGATTTAATCAAAAGTGAAAAATAGAGAAACTACACTATGTGTCAGCAATATTATTCAATATTGTTTTAGAAGATGTAAAATACTGAGACAGCACAAAATACCTGAGCACATATCTGCCAAAACAAACACAAGAACTACATGAATATAAGCATAAAGCACTTTTTATACAAATAAACTCAGATCTAAATAATTGAAGTAGTACTTATTGTTCATGGGTAGATAAAGCCCATATAATTTTTTAAATGACAATTTTATTTAACTAGTCTATTTATTCAATGTCATCCCAATTAAATTGCTAAAAATTTTGCTGAGTTAGAAAAAATAATTACAAAGTTCATTTGGAAGAACAAAAGGTCAGGAACTTCAAAGGAAAGGTGGGGGGCCTGGGGAGAAATGTAAAAGAAGTAGATTCATTAGTATCAGACCTTAAACTACATAATAAGGGGAGAACATTGTTGAAGCATAAAAAAGGATAATTTCAATTATTTTAAATTAACATTTTCTTGTACAAATAAAATCTATGTAGCCAAGAACAGAAGGAATGCAGAAAATTGGGAAAAAACTTTCATGGACTATGTCTCAGGATGTGATTGGGTTGGAATATTCCTGTGGTATAGGAAATGATGAGTTGGTTGAGGTAGAAAAACATGGAAAGATTAGGACTTAAGAAGGAAGATGCTATCCACCTTCAGAGAGACAGATGATAGGAGGAAATAAGCATAGTACGGTCTTCCATATATGTGTATGAGGATATATGTGTAACTGTATATCCATGATGAATTGTGGCCTTCTTTAGAGTGGAGGGGGGAGAGAGGAAGGAGAAAAAAATAAAGTAAAAAGTGCATAGTAGAGAACAAAAGAAAACCAATAAGGAAGCAAAGAAAAGCTGGGCGGCTTTGAAAACAATGTGTAGTATTTATTATATAGGTTTTCTTGAAATGGAAATTTATTGTTTTGTATTGAATCCTCTCTTAGGGTCTGCTGTGTACATGGCAATGTTTTTTTTTCCCCTTTTCTCATTTTGTACTTAAGTTTAAAATTTTTAAAAAATTACCAAAAAAAAGGTGCAGGAATATGTTGTAGCCAATTTGTCTCTTCCCCCATTGCCTAGTACAGTTTTCTGCACACTTAATGTTTATTGAATTGAATTGGATTGATTAGAAGGAAATAGTCTCAGTACTTCCTTTAGAAACATGCCAGAAACTGCCTGTAACAAAAAAGCAGTCATCATTTTTACATGAATCCTGGCACTGTGATCCTTCTACAGAAACTGCTTATGGGGTGCTAACTTCCACCAAGCACGTTCACACAGGAGGATTAACATAATTGTCTATGTAGGTTCCTGGGAAAAGAAGAAAAATCTGTCTATCCCAAATTTTCCCCTAGAGAAAGCCACATGAAAAGACTCCCTTGACTAGCAAGTAGGAAAAAGAGACTACATTTCCTTTTTTCCCTGTTGTCTTCTTTATTTGGGTAGAACCAAGGTACAATGTGAGAATATGTGGTAGAATGTGACCTTGCTCCTAAAACTTGTTTACACATTTTGGTAAAGGAGTTAGTAACAGGAATTAAAAAAAAGAAAAGAAAAAAGAAAAGGGACAGTAGCTGTGGTTAGCCCAGCACTTGGCTCTGATCCTGCAGTAAGTGAGCTAAAAGTTACATGGCTCTGAGCCCACAGCCTGGAGAATTAGTATTAATGTTATGGTGGAAAGGAGAATTAGTATTAATGCTATGGGGGAAGGAGAGCCATACAAAGTCAACAGGGATACGAAATTAGCTGATCTGTAGTTAGTCTAAATGGATTAGGGGAGAAAGACTGCTTGAATTCTATGAAGGTAACAAAAGTGCAAGGAGATTGAATCTAATGTTCAATTCAAGGATAGGAGCCCAGAAACTTGCAAAACATAAACACCTGGATCCCTTCCTCGCTACAATCCTTCTACACTGGAAGGCATACTAGTGGAGCGTTCATCTCTAATGCCCTTCTTTGTTGCCTGGTCACACACAGGATGTCCTTGAAAAAAACTCAGATTTGAATGCCAAAAATATTTTCAGAACTGCATATTGTTCTTGTAGAGGCAGGGTGCTCCAGTGGCTAGAATGCTTGCATTTGAGACAGAAGACCTAGGTTCAAAACCTGCCTCTGAGATTTACTACCTCTGTGATCCAGGCAAATCATTTAAACTTATATTCCTCAAGCCAGTGGTGTAAAATCTAAATAGAAAGAGATCCCTGCCAGCTGCACATTAACTTAGAAAACCACAAATCAACATTCTCTGTTGTATTCTATATTATGTTGTTAGATACTTCCCAATAACATTTTTAAAGTAAGTTTTAATTAATATCCTCTGTTTCTTGCATCATCATAGTTATCTCAAGTATACCTCCCTTCCCCTGCCAGAAGATCATTCCATTTAATGAGCATTTATTTGGGGTGGGGGGGGGAGGAGGGAGGGGAAGCACAACTAACCAGCACATGGAAAAAAGACCAAAAACATGTGTGGTGTGTAACACCTGTGTACCTCCCAAATGGGGGAGTAGGAGCTCTCATACCTCATCATCCAATTACATTTTAATTTGGTTGGGGCTACAATAGGGAGTTTTGCAGGACTTACAAGTCTGATACCTCTGTCTAAACTAAATAGATCTACATGGATGTAGGTAGTTCTCTGAACTCATATACAGCAACACCTCCCCCCCCACCAAAGCTACTTTCCCAGCTTCACTTGAATGATGGGCTGAGTGCCTAGGATAGGAGATACTACTTCTTTTTTTTTTATCATTTCTGAGATTTTTTATTTTTAGTTTACAACACTTGGTTCTACATAATTTTGAGTTCCAGATTTTCTTCCCCCCACTCCACTCCCTCCCCAAGACGGCATGGAATCCAATATATCTTCTACATATAACCTCGCATTGAACTTATTAACACAATAGTCAAGTTGTAAAGAAGAATTATGACCAATGGAATGAATCATGAGCAGAAACTACTTCTGCTCAGAGTTCTGGACATAACCCTGATGGGCTAGGTTTCTAGTATTGTCACTCATGATCCTCAACCAGTGCACCTCCCATTGATAATTGACCAGTAGCCTCATTTAGCCTTTTTGTTGTTGTTTGTTGTCATTCATGTAAAAGGACAGTCCTGTCTGACTCTTCACGAGGCTCGTTTGAGGTTTTCTTGGCAAAGATACTAGAGTGGTTTGCCATTTCCTTCTCTGGCTCATTTTACAGAAGAGGAAACTGAGGCACATTGTGACCTTTGTCCAGGGTCACAGTGCTAGGAAGTATCTGAGCCTAGATTGAACTCAGGCCTTCCTGACTCCAGGCCTGGCACTCTATCCACTGTGCTACCTAGCTTCCCCCAATTAGCTTTTAGCAAAGGGTATTTACTAACCAAGCATAAGAACAGTTAGTACTAAGCATCCTTCTCTGTCCTGTCCCCAAGCCTGAGGCATACTCTCCCCAAAATGCGCATAGGGCCAAGTGTAGATGAGATCCAATTTAGACTGCAATAGTACCGAGGCCTATGTGTTGTATTCACATGTGGCAAAGGGGTGACACAGAATTCCCATGAAATCCCCCTTAGGTATGGCTTTCTGCTGAGCTCTAATGAAAAGTGCCTTTCTACAGTCCATGGCCACCATTCTCTCAGGTTGGCAGCGGTGAGTTGGGGGGAAAGGCAAGGTAGGAAATAGGATGTAACATTACATCACACTCCCAGAAGCTGCCTCCTCCCTTAGCTAGCTACCCTCTTGTATACTTCTGTATACTTCTTGTATACTTTCTGCTTCTGTGTGCCCATTTTTGTCCGCAGCGTGTCTCTCTCCTCTCCTGGTTGAACGCATCTCCTATGGTCCATTCTTCCTGATGAGATGGTTGTTGGAACCAGATCCTAAGAGGTAAAAAGACAAACCTCCACCCAAGGGTAATTCCTACTCAAAGGCTAGGCTTAAACTGGATTACTCAAACTGAAGTCTTCCCCATCTGTGTTGGATTCTCCTTGATTGGGAAGCCACTGACATTTCTTCTGTTTAGAGCTCCCAGAAGCATGGCTAGCTTGCTTTATTAACCACTCATGGTTTGGTTTTGTTTTTTTTTCTGTCTTGACCCAATCAAATACGTTCTCACCTCATGGGGGTGTAGACCATCTAGTTTACATATCTTGTCCATTGATCGAATGATACTGTAATTCAATCAAAGAAGGTTTTTTTCACCTGAGAAAGGTAATAAGGTTTAGAGGAATCTGCTAATTGCAGTAAGGATAGAGTAAAAATCTACCCATGCCCCCAATTTAAACATTTATTCTTCCTGTTAAATTGACCATGTGTTTTGGGTAAAGTTCAAGTCTCAAATTCTGGATAGATCTCCAGTGACTTGGGGAGGTTCAAGCATTGTTCTTTTCCAATGCCTCCCCCTGTGGCCATGTACTACAGTATGATGAAAAGTCTCTGTGGCACAGTTCGCAAACATTGAGAAATTAATATTCTTCCTATTTCCAAATACATGATAAACCTTACAAAGATATTGTGCTTGCCTGTCTTATTTGCAAATGGCGTTCCCCAAAACAAAGACAAAGATAGGAAAAAGAAAAAGAAAGTAAAATCAAGACTCTTCTCAAAGGGAGTGCTTGGTCCCCACAGAACGCCCAGAATACACTGAGCTTTCTTCCCACCTCCCCTCCAAGGACAGGGGACTTGGGGTCAACTGGAAGCTATGCCCTTCACTCTCAGCAAAAATTATTTAGCATAAAAGGCAACCCAGCTGGAGGTCCTATGAAACATTTCCAGGTGTTCCTTTCTCATACAGGGTCCAACAAATGTCCACAAGGTTCCTTTTTTTTTTAAACATATAAGGCAATCCAGACATAATTTTCTCTGGGTCTTGCTACTGAAATTTCCCAAGTTTAATTTCTGCTACTACATAGGCAATCCAAATCCAAGTTCCTAACTCATGTATCACTAGGAAAAAAACAGGTAAACTTAAAAAAATAAACTTTAAAAAGTCCCAAAGAGTATAGGACTTCCCAAAGGGATTGAACATCTTGGGGTTAGTACTAGAGGTTTGAGTGCCAGCAGACAAATAATTAGACATGTAATTAGCCAGCAACTAATATTACTGTTTACATATGCTATGTGTGCTTTGCATGTAATTATACATGTCCACTGATAAATGTATTAGTTGCTACATACTCAATATGCTCCTTTTATTACTGCTTTTCTCTCTTGATTTTGTTTATTTGCCTTGAACTCATATCATGCATGTATTATATAGCTTGCTATTAGCTATGTGCACATAATCTTGCTATTTGCATGGCTTACCAATGTTATTTTTAATTTGTTTGCTGTTACGGATATTTATTTGTGTTGTATTGATATGCATGTACTACTGAGATACAATTACATAATATATCTTGCATATAATTTTAACCTATAGTCATTGAAGCAGTCTTAGCAAGTGATAATCTGCATTGTGCTAAACCTATCACATGTACCAATGATGTATATTTGTTTCGAATGCCACCCTAAGGTGATTGCCTGAGACGTTGGGTTAGTCATCTTTGTTCTATTAAGGACTAAAGTATGTTGATGCTATACTGTATAATGACAGATGTCAAGTGTACCATAGCTGATTTTTTCAAGAGATTGCAAAATTTCAGATCCTGAGAAAGGATGTAATAGGGGTTTCAGAACTGACTGGAATTTGTAGTTATGAGGGACGAGGCTCATGTGTGATTTGGGATCTTTGAGCCAGAAGGCAAATTTGAATAATGCCCAGATATTCTTAAAAGTATGTGCCAGTCTTTGAGAGACAAACTGAGGAAGGAGCAGAGACTTCAAGAGCTACGTATCAGCAGTGGAGTGGTGGTTTTGCCCAATTCTGTGAGGGGCTGGCCCCAATCCAGACTTAAAAGGATTGGTGGCAGAGGGATACTTGATTGAACAGAGAAACTGAAAGAAGAGTTATGCTAAGAAATTTGAAAGGAGAGCTCACCTGTGGCAGAGAAGTGAGACAGATATCAAGGTGAGGCATCTGGCCCTTCAAGTATCTCAGAACAGTGGACTCTGACTGAAGTTATTGGTTATACTTAACTCTTTGTGGAACGAAGAAAGTTTTTTCATCCCTGCCCAAAAAACTGTCTGTTCTTTCTCCAAGCAGTGGGTCCTCCCTGCCCTCCTCCACCATGCTTTATTCATGCTTTATTCAGACTCAGTTCTTTTCTTTTTCCTAAAATGTTCCTGTATTCTGATTTTACCTCAAACATTAAGAAGTTGGGGTTGGCTAAGGATATATACAATTAGGACAGAAAGCCAAATCTTTTTCTGAATGTTCGGAATTCTCATAACTGGGGGCTCTTAGCAATTATGGTTGTACTAATAATTTTTTGTCCACTATAAACTCCATAAAAGAACAGAGAAATTGGAGCTCAAATCTTATAAAAGTGAATGTTGAAAACTAAAAATATTAAAATCAAAAAAGAAAAAAGTTCAAGAGAAAAAAAAATTAAGGCTCTTAGTTCGACCAAAAAAAAAATAAAAGAAGCAGAGAGAGGGCCACAAAGAACTCAGAGTCTTTATATTGTCCCTAAGTTAGAGGTGTAATTAATTAAATTTCATCCTCCAATGTGAGAAAGGAAAGGGAGCATAAAAAGTCCAGTGCTTTCTACATCATCATGCCTCAAGCACTTACTGATCCTTCTTTGTGTCACTAGAACTTGAGAAAGCTAGATCAGCATAATAGAACCAGAGGAATTTCTACCAGATTCAATTTTATTCTATTTAATTTCATAGAGTTCTTAGGATATCCAGAAACATACACATCCTGATTTTCTAGGCCAAGGTTTTGGAAGAACAAACCAAACTCTTTGTTGCTATATTCCAATTACCTTAGCTTTGGTTTTCTCCACTACGTATGTATATTCAAAGTGGTTCAGAGCCTAATAACACAACCCAGATTATGATTTGCTTTAAAAAGAATTCACTGTTAACATTCTTTTATATAGCAGCCTTGCCCGCAATATTTTAAATATTATTTGATATTTTTAAAAATAAACTGACTTCATTGTGGCATGAAGATAATTCTGGGTTCATAGGTCTACAAATACAGAGCCGGAAGGCACCAAGATCACAAAGGCTCAGTTATGCCCCTCTAATGGAGCTACCTGGTACTTTGGTCTGAGCAATTACTCCAGTGCTTCTTAGAGAAGATAACTATCTTCAGGAGGATGAGGACAATGTCTTGCCTGACTTTCAAGAAGGTACAAGTTTGGAGGGAATTGTTTGGATAGTGTAAAGCTGAGATAAAATGTAACACGCCTACCCTGCAGTCCCACAGACTGCTTCATGTTCTATGTTTGAGTTAGGCTCCCAGGAAACTTTAACATTTTAGTGGTGTTACTGTTGCTGCTTAAGTTTTTATGTCAAATCTAGCATTTAGATCAAGAGTATGTTAAGCCTTCCTTCCTCCCTCTCTCCCTTTCTTTCTCTTTTCTTCCTTCCTTCCATCCTTTCTTTCTTCAGAGGAAATAAAAAGTTGTCTTATACCTAATCTACATTGTACATCAAGTACTCTTCTACTTCCTACTTTAGGGAGATCCTAGATGTGAGATAATTCAGACTATGAGACAAAAAAAACCTGACCCTTTTCAGTACAAATATGGATCCAGAACTTAGAAGGGCTTCTTGATGGAGGAGAGTGCCTACCTACCTGATGCGCCAATCTTCTACTCTTCCTCTCCCCCATGCAAATCCTCTCTCTCTCTCTCTCTCAAGGCCTAAAACAGTTATCACTACATATACCCTGTGACTATGTTCAATCCCCCTAGTATAACAAGCTGCTTGAGGACAGGGAATGTCTCATTCAAATTTTACCTAGCACAGTGCCCAGAAAATTCCAGAACTCAAATAAATGCTGGTTGATGTATTGCTATAAATGTAAGCTGTTATATTTATTATCAGACAGGTAGATATGTGTCACTAGAACTTGAGAAAGAGCTAGATATATCAATTGGGAGTAAGAGAGGATCTCAACCAAGAAAGTAGATGATATCGCTAAGGGAAAGAGTATAGAGGGGTAAGAGAAGAGAGACAAGGATGGAATTTTTTTAAATATATATTCAATTTTATTTTGTTTTTAGCTCTAGATTCTATCCAGCCCCCTGCCCATTCTCCCACTCACTGAGAATACAAGAAATATAAAACCCATTATGGATATGAAGTCATGCAAAACAAATTTCAGCATTATCCATGTTCTAAAAAGAAAATCAGGAGAAATTTGCTTTAATTTGTACTCTGAGTCCTCCAGTTTTCTATCTGGAGGTAGATAATATTTTTCATCACGAGTCCTTTGAAACTGGAGTGGGTCATTGTGTTGATAAATCTTTTATAGTTGATTATCTTTGCAATATTGCCACTACTGTGTAATTTGTTCTCCTGGTTCTACTCGCTTCATTTTAAATCAGTTTATATAACTTTTCCCAGGCTTTTCTAAAATCATCCTTTTAGCATTTCTTACAGTACAGTAGTATTCCATCACCTCCAATACTATAACTTGCTTAGCCATTCCCCAATCAATGGGCATTCCCTCGGTTTCCAATTATTTGCCACTATAAAAAAGAGCTGCCATAAATGTTTTTGAGAAGGATATCAAAAGGATAGACACTTTAGAACTCATATATAGAGCCTAGAAGGAGGAAGAGGAGGCAGCAAAATAAAGTGAAGAAATTTGTCCAAAAGGTAGGAGTATGGAATTGTGTCACAAAAGCCAAGGAAATTGAAAATTTCAAGAAGGGGTGGTCAGTTGGTGTCAAATGAAGCAGAGGTAAAGGTGAATGTGAATTGACATAGTAGATTGAGCAAATGGTGACCTTTGTAAGGATTTTTTCTATAGTGTGGTGGAGATCAAAGAAAAATTGCAAAGGCTTAAAGAATGAATAGAGAGAAAGAAGAGGAAGAGAATGTTAACTTCTGTGTCAAATGATTTGGCAGTAATGAGTAGAAGGGAGATAGGAGAGTAGCTTGAGTAGGAAGCAGGGTTGGAAGAAATCTGTAATTTTGTTGGTGGGATACTCCTTTTGCCAATGCAGTCTTAGAGAGTTTCCTGAGGCTCAGAAAAGTTTTGACTGGTCCGTGATCACATGGCTAGCATCAGAAGTGGGTCCCGAAGCTAAGTTTTCCCGTCTCCAAGCCTAGCACTTGAACTACTATACAAATACATCGTGTTGCCCCTTTGTTATTCTACATTCAGTATCCAATAGAAAGGTACAAATTGAAGTGTGTGTGTGTGTGTGTGTGTGTGTGTGTGTGTATGTGGGGTTGCCAAATTTAGGAAGATATAGGATGGGGTGGCATAGGTGATGTGGTGAGGAAGAGACATCTTCCTTATATACAGAAGAGAAAGAAAAAAGGGGGGAAGATTTTAAGGTACAGAAGAGGAAAGTTGAAGGAGGGAGCTTACTGATGACCTTAGTCTTGCCTGTAAGATAGGATCCAAGAAACATTTTTGAGATTGAGACAAAAGCAGCCCAAATATAATTTCTTTTTCCAGTGATATGCTACTGCCAATTGCACTCAATCACTTTCAGTTCTAAAAGTCTATTATCCTATATTGTGGTTTTGGAGAAATACAGGCCCCAGTGCATTAGTAGCCTTTAAGCTTAAGGGAATGATGGACAAACCACATACAGATCTCTACGAGAGGAAAGAAAGAAGAAAATGAGAAGAGGAAGGGGAGATGGAAGAGAAGGAAAGAGAAGAAAGAAAGGCTAAAAGGGAAGGAGGGGAAGAAAGACAGAAGAAAGAAAAGGAATGAGGAAGGAAGAAAGGATGAAGGAAAGGAAGAAAGGAAAGAAGGAAGCAAGCTACTAAGCCAATGGTCACAATACTGTTAATTGTTTGAAACAACATCTACTATTATTTTTTCGGATACCACCCATCTAGATCAGCTGCTGTTAAGCCCTGCATTGCTGACATGAGTCAGAAAATTATATGCTTTGGTGTAGCCAAGATTAGCAGTTTTGTTTTGCATTACACTATCTTCCGACTACTATTTCACTGCAGTAGAAATGACAGATTGTTTAAACACACACACACACACACACACACACACACACACACACACACACACACAAAACCTACAGGAGTGTTTAAAATAGTAGATGTGCTCCACCTATTGGCTAGTAAAGACCACCTCCAAAGAAAAGAAATGTGAACAGATACAAGACATAGTAGAGTAAAAACAAAATTAAGTTTTAAATAGGCACATGGTTATAATGACTCATGATACAGCACTTGTTTGGGAAGGAAGTAGGGTAAGTTCAACAGTAAATTACAAAGAACGAGGAGAGGGAAGAAAAAAGAAATAGCTGGAGTGCAAAATAGGAGAAAAAGATGAAAAAAAGGGAAGAAAATGCAAAAGAAGCAAGATTGTAGCAAATAAGCTATTTGCTCATCGTTTTAACAGAGAGGCTCAAATGAGCCTTCCAAGTGCTGAAAATTACTCACTGCATTTTGCTACATTTTAGAATTTTCATTTAAATTATTATGAGGAAGTATTTGATAGGAATTTGTCCTGCATTAGCATAATTCACTTGTACAAAACCAGGGCTTAATATAGAAATCATCATGTATTTTGTCATTGTCTGTGGCATCCAAAGATAATAGTGCTGACTCCAATATTTCCAGTGCATCAGAAATCGGCTGGAGAGACTGAGGCATGACTAGTCCTTCTGTGCTGATTGCGCATTTGGTCTGTCTCTAATGACAGCAGCTGCTGCCTATAGGGCACGTCACTGTTTCCAGTCATGACTCCTAGGTTCCTGGGGAACCTGATATTTTTCTGCAGACTGAGCCAGACATTCTTGGAGGACACACTTCCCTATCATCTGCTGGCTTGCTAGTATAAGGAAGCATTCATTTCCAAGCCATCACTATTAACATCACTGCAGTGCATTCTGGGTATAACTGTCCATTTCTGACACCACTACTCTCTTCTGCTGGCCCCAGGGCTGTATCAGTAGCATCTATCCTGCGGCCATCTACTTTTTTAAGATAATTATATGGAAAAAACATGATGTAGAGTCATAAGATCTGGGTTCTGCTGTGAAACTATTTGTATAACTTTGGGCAAATAATTTCACCTCTTTTGTCTTCATTTGTAAAAGGGCTTACATTTTACTTGTACTATCTCTCTCAACCAATCAAGCATTTATTAAGCACCTGCTATATGTCACGCACTGTACTAGCCAATGTATAAGGTTGTGGTGTGAAAAGTACTTTGTAAAATACAAAACACCATATAAATGAGAATTGCAATTATTTTAATATCACCTAGAAAAGCTGAACATAGTTTCAGAAATATCTGTACTTCGCAATTGCCCCTCTCAGAACAATTGGTACAGGGGGCCAGGGAGGGGCTCATCTGTGGTATAGCTGCCGGGAGAAGGAAGTATACTCTGAGACACCATCAGGTTGCTGCAGGAAAACTGTTACTGCTTCCAAATTTCAGGATCCAGGTACAAAGCTCTGGTCACCACACCCTTCTTACAGCTTTGGGTTCAGAGGACATGAAGTACCTGAAGCCTTCCCAGCCTCACAGGCAAATGCTTTAAAGCTTATATTTAGTATTTTAAGCATGGTACCCAGGTTTCACAGATCAGATTGTCCAGAAGCTAAAAGAATAGAGAACCTTCTCACTATTTGGCTGCCATCATCTCAGTAGAACTTTAGTTTGCTCTGATAGCTAGGCCTTATAGATCTTTAGTTACTAGGAACATGAGCTTAAAGGTAATAGCTCTGTAGTCTGTAGTGATAACTGCATACTTTTGGCAATTGGCTTCTGAAACAGAAGAATCCTTCAACAGTTTTTCTATCTATTCTTATTGCCAGTGAAGTATTTGGGCTACCCAGAGAGCCTCCCTAGCACAGGGTGACATATGGCTTCAGTCTTCTCCAAGCTGATTGTCAATAATAATCGCCCGACTCCATAAAAGCATGCATAATCCTTCCTGTGAGCATGCTTCCAAGGCCCTGCCATAGACATACAAGATGAATGATTTCATCAAAGACAGTGATGGAGGCTTGCAGCTTGTTGAGGCAGAAAAGCTTCCTGGAGGATCAGAAATGTAATAATGCTCAAGCTGAGTGCCCTTGTTGCAATGGGGAACATGGCTGCATGTAAGAGATTAAATGAGACTAGGGTGGTAAATAAAGTAGGCCTGTGCAACCTGGCTACACACTAGGAATCTTTTATACTATGATTAAATTCCTTTTATAGTCACCTTAAAAGCATGTCTTTCCTCTTGCTAAATGTGGTTGATGGCAGAAGCCCCTTCCTCAAGAAACTACATCCTGGAAGTCTTATTTAATGGAATGATGCACTAGTAAAAAGAGATTGTTATGAAATCCATATTTTTCATTCTTGAAAATAACAAAAGCCACGAATTTTGCTATTTTAACCCCTCCCCCAGGAGGTACAGAGATCACAAAATGAATTAAATCGGCAGTCTTACTGTTTACCTGACATAGAACAAATACGTGACTCATTGGGGTGAGTGGTTATTTGCAAGGCGGATAGGCTGTGTTCATATTACAAATATGCTTTTTTCAGCTTGTTGGCTTTTAAAGGTGCCATTGTTTGGTCAGGGTTAGTGTGCAACTCATTTTCTCACATTTATCACTTGTCAACAATGAATCAAGAAAATGACTCAGAATTCTTCAGGGTGGCTCAAAATAAGTTTCTCTCTCTCCTCATCCTCCCACTCTCAGATCTTAAGTGTCCCCAAAACCTTAATGTGTTTTAATACTTTAATAGTTTAAAAATGCACTAGGCCTTTTGGAATATTCTATACTTGGATATTTCCATGTTGTCATAAGAAATCCAGAGTGCTTTTATTTTTAAAGAAATGACCTTAGGGTCTGATTTGAATGTGATTTGGAGCAAAAAGCTTAAATTGAGAAATTAACATTATGCCTTGGGGACTATTATAGTAGTCCCCAGTTCAGCCCAGAATTTGCTTGTCTATCAGTGAGTAATTCTTTTCTCCTAAGCGGACTAGACAAAGCCCAATATCCACTAAGATGAAGTCATTTCAAGAACAAGCAATCGTGTTCATAGACAGGAATGGGAAAACCCCTGAAATTGCACAAGAACTTTAGTGGCTGGGATGTTATTCTGCACGTGAATTTGGCCAGAGTAGCAAATGAGTGAATTATAAGTGCAATTGTAATATAACATATATAATATTAATTATTATATTAATACACATAGTAATTATTATATTATAATTATATAAAATTATTATATACTATATTATATGCTATATTATATATGAATTATTATAATTGTATGGTACATTGCATATAATAATACATGTATTAATATTAATAATATATTTATATATAACTTAATATAACACTTAAAATCTATAAGGCTTTTTATACACATTATGTCATTTGAGCCACACAACAGCCCTACTACCAAGATCTTTTGGTGCAACGGAGGCTAAGAGGTTAAGTGACTTCCCCATAGTTACATAGCTAATGAATGATGAAGAAGGATCTGATTCTGAATCTTTCTGACACTAGGCCCAGTACTTCACATATTATGCCATGCAGCCTTACAAAAATTGCAAAGAAAACAAAATAATACCCAGAGGACATATAAAACAGGAAACAATCCCATGATTGCCACCAAAATTTATCTTGTAGTCCATTTGCCATAGGGAAATGGGGTCAGCACTATGAGCTGGCTTTTAGTTGAGCAAAGCTCCTGAAGAACTACATTGCTGTCTTGATGAAACCTTGTTGGAACCTTGATAAAGGCAAGAATCTTAGGTCCTTTGAGATCTACATTTTAAAGCACATTGTATATACTGAGCATTTGGTCATCATCTCCTTCCCAAAGGGCTAGGGCAGGGTAATATCGAAAAATGAACAATAGTACATCTTGTTTAGGTTCTAACATATTTTCACTCTGTGTCATGTTCCCCTTTGAATGTATATTTCACAAATCACGGAGTCATTTACTTGGGTCAGCTGATTCATCAATATACTGGGAAACCCATAGAACCTCTACTGAAGTTTCACTTGGGCCGTGACAAAATTTCATTTTTAAGAGTGGCTTTGAGCAAGAGAAAACTGTAAGCATCCTTACGTGCACAATATTGAGCAAAATTAATCCTGCCAATTGTATGGCATTAATCAGATCATATTGTCTCCCTACTTAAGAGATAGACAAGACATCCATTTATTTTTTCATTCAACAAAGATTTGTTAAACATCTACTATGTCTGAGCACCTAGAGTTACAATGACAAAAAGGAAACAGTCTCTGCTCTCAGAGGGGATATATTCCACTGAGGAGGTAGAACATACAAGTAGAAAATGATACACAAAATGGTTACAAAGCATTTTCTGGTGTGTGGAGTGGGGGTGGAGGTCTCAGGACAGGCTTCCTGTAGGTGGCATTATACAAAATAACTATGATGTTTTGTCTATCATCAAGGATTTATTCAGTGTTTGCTATGTAACAGGCACTGTGCTAAGCACTGGGATATAAAGTAAGGGGAAATCACAGTCCTTGACATTAAGGAATTCCCCACACCAATGGCAGAGACACTATGCAAACAATTATGGGCGTACAAGACATAGATAATGGAAGTGGAAGGTTATCTCAGAGGGAAGACACTAGGAGTGAAAAGGAAGTTAATGGTGTTTATTGAGTAGAAGGATGATATGATCAGACCCAAGCTTTAAGAAAATCATTTTGACATCTGAGTGGAGGAGAGACTGGAATGAGGCAAGGTTTGATGCAGGGAGACCAACCAGAAGACTAATGCAATAGTCCTGATGGGAGGTCATGAGACCCTCCCCCAGGGTGGTGGCTCTGTAAGTGGAGAGAAAGGAGCACATTTGAAAGTGAAGGTAGAAATAACGCTTGGCTACAGATTGGTTATGTAGCATGACTACAAAGAGAGGAATTGAGTATGACACCAAAATTCAGAGCCTGAGTGACTGGGAGGATGGTGGTACTTTGGAAAGTAATAGAGAAGAGGAGTGGGTTTGAGAAGGAAGATAATGAGTTGATAATAAAGGACTAAAGCTCTGGAGTATGGTTAAGACGGCATATATTGATCTGGGAATCATCTACATAGAGATGATAATTGAACCCATGGGAGTAGATGAGATCACCAATTGAGAGAATATTGTAGGAAAAGTGAAGACAGCACAGAACAGAGCCCTGGGGTACACTCATGTATTCCACACATAAGAGGTAGGACAAAGGTGATGATCCTGTGAAGAACAGACAGATAGACAGACATGGACACAGATATAACATTTATTAAGCAGGTACTATAGGGCAAGCACTGTGTTAAGTACCAGATATAAATATAAGCAAGCAAAACAGCCTCTACCCTATCAAGGAGCTTAAAATTCTAATGGAGAATATAAAACAAACACATAAAGGGGAACTGGAAAGGGGGGTGGAGATAATAAGGGGGGAGGCAAGTTAGGAGGACAGCGTGATAGATGAGGAGACAATAATGGAGGTGAGATACCAAGCATAAGTTACGATCTTTCCTAAAGCAATGGTTTTAGGGAGGGAGCCACCAATCAGTAGCAGAGTCGCAAAGCAGAGATTTCTTGGGGTAGTGATGCAGCATGTCAGGAGAAGGAGAATTATTCCAGAGAGCCCAGGCAAATGAGAAAAGGAGGAGACTGGGAAATAGCCAAAGAAGAGGAATGCCAAGAGAGAACAGTGCCATGAAAACCCAGGGAGGAGTGTTTGTGTGTATATGTTTTGGGGTTAGATGCAGGGATAGTGGTAGAGTATTTCAACAGTGTCAGATGCTACAGAGAATCCAAGAAGAATAAGGACTGAGAAAATGCCATTAGATTTGGCAATGGATCATTGGCAACCTTGAAGAGAACAGTTTCAGTTGAATGAAGGCTGATTGTAAGGGGTGGAAAAGTGAGTGGGAGGTTAGAAAATAGAGCAAAAAGTACAGATAACTTTTTCTAGGACTTTGGGTGTGAGAGGACAGTAATCTGTGATTGTGAAGAATTTTTTTAAGGATGGGATGTATCTTGGTATGTTTGTAAGAAGTAAGGAAAGAACCAGTGAATAAGAAGAGATTAAAAGTCAGGGAGGAGGGATGATTCAACAGGCCAATGCTAGAAGAAGGAAAGAAATGGGATGAAGGGCACAAGAAGGGAGGTGGGCTTGCCAGCTCTTCCTCCAAGATGACAGCTAAAAAGGAGAGAGTGGGGGATGGTGCAAAGGTGATTTGCGTTGAAGAGAAGAGGTTTGTAATAGATGGTCTCATTTTTTTAGTGAAATATTTCACGAGGTCCTCTGCTGAAAGTATAGGGAAAGGAAGTGGTACAGGTGGCTTAAGGAAAGAAGAAAATATTAGGAACTCACACTGAAAGAAGTAGGAAAATAAGCCAATCGGGGAAGAGTAGCATGTAGCATTGAAGGCCCAGTTGAGAATACATAACATAAATTTGGAAGAGATCCACGGAACACATTATGTAATTTAATCCCATGTGCTCAGTAACACTTGGTTAAGATGGTGAGAGTAATTTAGGGCTGTGGATTAGGTCTGTAGATGAGTCTCTGTAATAACAACTACACTGGCATACCCAGGATGGCTGCTGTTGCAGGTTCTTTTATCTGCTTTACTAAGGAAGAATAGCAGTTTCGGGGATCACCAATCTTTTTCAATTAAACAGAAAAAATACAGAGAAAGAAATAAAGACCAACAGACGGGGCTCTACTGCCTGAATCAAAGCTTTACATCCACCACTGAATCAAGAGAGCCTTGACCTCTGAGGAGTTGGAGGGCTCTGAACATACGGCCACTCAGAGTCTCCAGGGAATCACAACGTCTTTCTCATAAACAAGCCACCAAAACAAAACCTCACCTCTCAGAATATATACTCTCTAGGCTCGGTGCCTAATTAGAAATTAACAAAAGGTGTGTAAGCCTTCCTGCAAGCAAGCTTCCCTTAATGGGTTCCACATGAGGCCTATTGATGGGTGGGGAAGATCTTACACCCCCTTCCCCACCATTAACATTACGGTCTCATAGGACAATGGGGCAAAGGATTAAAGGATAGACCATTCTAGCTGAACTAGCTAACTATAGGATTAATTTGAGGGAAGAAAGTAAGGCCAGAGCAAGGGGAGGCTTGGAGAAATAGGGAGGGTGGAGTGGCTGGAGGTTGTGGTGACAATGGAGAATAATTTGAGAACTAAGGCACAAGGAGAGATGGAAGGATGGGAGGTTATGGTCAGAAAGAAGAATGTCAGAGTTAAGGATAATACAGAGGCAGAATCACTGTTTACAATATTCCCCCTCAATGCATCAGAAGCAGAGTAGAGTAGAGGCTAGAGGGCTTAGTCTTGAAGTCCAGAAGACCCGTGTTTACCTCCTACTTCTGTTACTTACTGTCTATGACCCTTGGCAAATCACAACCTCTGATTGCCTCTGGAAATTCTTTCATTGTAGATCAAATATTACCATTTATAGCCTTTAGCTTGGTCTTCCTGACTTAGGTCTTTTCCCACTCTCATCTATCTTCTCATCAGTTGCCAAGGTGATCTTCCTGAATCACGAGTCTGACCCTATCACCATCCTTCCTCAATCAACTCCAGTGACTGACTCCCTATTACCTCCAGCATGAAATATAAAATACTGTTTGACTTTGAAAGCCCTTCACATCCTGACCCTATCCCACATTTACAGTTTTCTAAATTTTACTCCTCTCCACTTACTCTACAATTCAGCGACGCTGGCCTGCTTGCTGTCTATCCCATATATACTCCTCTCTACTCTGTAACCTTTAAGGTATACTAGCTGTCCCCCATGCCTGGAATACTTATCCCTCCTCACCTTTGCATTCCCTAGCTTCCTTTAAAACTCAGCTCAAATCCTACTTTCTGTAGGCTTTTCCACTCAGCTTTTCCATCTATACCATCTGAGAATCCATTTAGGAT
Source organism: Phalanger gymnotis (assembly GCA_028646595.1). Lineage (NCBI taxonomy): Eukaryota > Metazoa > Chordata > Mammalia > Diprotodontia > Phalangeridae > Phalanger > Phalanger gymnotis. The sequence goes on from CM053622.1 coordinate 458,972,610, forward strand.
TTCAAGGAGAACTAGCATTTCTGGTGTGAGGGCTTGCTGACCCCTTTCCAGGGCTGCTCATCTACCTTTGGTGTCTACCTGGCACTCATGTGACTCCCAGAAGCTGTAGCATGCATAGCGGCTACACCCTGGTAAACCAGCTCTGGCAGACAGGCTTAACTAGGTTGAAGGTCACCCGAGGTTGAGGGTAACCACTGGGCTTCAACGCCATCAGTGAGTTAGAAGGATATCTGCCCAAGTACGTGAAGACTTCCCCTGGAGGAATGGATGGATGCAAACAATTTGTTCCAACAGCTATGAAGGCAGCTGAAGCAGGCACTCTGGAGAGCTTAGAACTTGGCCAGACACCAAAGAGACTGAGGTCATTGACTGTACCCTGGGCCATCACTTTTGTCTTGTCACTGGACTTCTATGACTCAGGAAGAGAGAGTGATGCTGATGACTTTGTGCAACTCTGCCACTTAAAACCAATTCACACACAAGTCAAGACATTACCCCATGATGTCCTTGGTCCTCTTTGCAAATGGTCAAACAACCTTCCACTGTATTGTCTTGTTTGTGCATATTTATTTACATGTTGTCTCCCCCATTAGTGAATTCCTTGAGAATAGAGACTGTGTTTTTGCTTCTTTTTGAATGGTCAGTACTTAGCACAGTGGGGGCAGGTAAGTGGCACCATAGCGCATAGAGTGCTGGGCTTGAAGGCAGTAAGATTCGCTTTCCTGAGTTCAACTCTGGCCTCAGACACTTCCTAGTTGTATGACCCTGTGCAAGTCACTTAACACTGTTTGCCTCGGTTTCCTCATCTGTAAAATAAGCTGGAGAAGGAAATGGCAAACCACTCCATTATCTCTGCCAAGAAAACCCCAAATGGGGTTACAAAGAGTTGGACTCGACTGAAACAACAGCACGGTACCTGGCACACAGTAAACCCTTAATAAATGCCCATTGATTGATTGATCTGCTTTGTAGAAAGAGTTCTTCGCAGAGAGGCCCTACACAGATCTTTCTAACAACAACAAAAATTATCTTCCATTGTGCGTGGGATTTTCAGTGGAAGCGCAAGAGGGAAGCTACTGGCTTCATGAGCAAAAACAATCAAGCTATCTCCTTGGGGAATAAGGTTTAGTGGGAAGAGAATAGTCCTTGCCAGGGACTCGAATTGAATTATAAGAAGAGGGTAGCAAGTGAATGGTGGTCCTAGATTAAAGAGGGCTTTCTATGGCACAAGGAACGATAGAAAAAACAGAGGGGAGGGAGACAAGAGGTAGTGGGGAATGCAGTCCAATAAGGGAAAGTAACCAAGTGCTGGCAAGGCAGGGATAAACACAAAAATACAGACAATACATTATGCCAAAAAGAGCATCTTCTTTTCCCTGGGAGAGGAAGTGCCGCCTCCAGAAAAGCCAATTAAAGTGGCAGTTGAGAAGAGGCAAACCTCTGAACAAGGAAGAAAAATGATTGTAAAGCACTTTGCAAAAATAAAGAGTTATATAAAGGCCTAATAATAATAAATCACTGTGCCTGCAGTATGACAACCTTAAAATAACTTGGAAAATCAAAATGTGCAGGTGAAGCAGAGGGAGCTAAAATGCTTCTAGGTTTGTGTGTTTGTGTTCAATTCTTCCACCATACCTTCTAGGATCCAGCTTCTTACAGAGTAGCTTTGATTCCTAGTTCCCCTGGATCGAGATTTCTGGCCTGAATACATTGCAGACTAAAGTTTGCTTAGGCCTTGTGTTTAAAAATGAGAGTGGGACTGTTTGTAGATAGCGTAGTTCCAAGGAAAGCATTCACAGACCCTGACATAGGGGTCACTGTCTGGGGGCTCCTTGTTGTTTTTATAAAGGCAAGTTTTTTTTAAATCCTCCAAAAGTGAAAAGTGTGTAAGTGTGTGTGTGTGTGTGTGTGTGTGTGTGTGTGTGTTGGATGTGCAGGACAGAACTTTCTGAATTTCCAGACAGTGGGTTCCTTGTCTTTTTATTTCAGCCAATTTTTCTGCTCCATAAACTTGCATATCTAAAGGTGGCCCATTTTCCTAAGGGATATCTTCTCAGACCCATCTATGGTCCTCAAAAAAAAATACCTTGGGAAATTCTGCCATTTGGATTCATTTGATATTTTTATCTTGCTTCTCTTACCATTTAGAAATACATTTTATCTTTTTCACAAATATATTTTTGAAGAAGTTAATACTAGCACTCTGAGAGGCAGAGTGAAAACAGCTGTGAGATTTCTACTTAAGCAGCAATTGCCCTGCAAAAATTAGCCTTATGTTTAGAATGAATACTGTTCCCCAACAAAAGTATTTTCTGTTAAAACTCTTATGATATTATGTGCTCCACTATATCTTATTTTGTGCAGACCTGAATGTCCTACTAAAATAGATAATTTAATAAAAGTGGGTGATATGAATCACCCTGGGACAACTTGAATTATTATCTGTAGATAATTCATTATGCATATATTTCTAGTGAGATCTTTAAATCAGCAGGGCTTCTTAATCAGAGACTTTCAAATTTTGTCTGTAATAACTAAAGGCTTGACCCATAAATCAGCAAATAGGCCAGCAGGGTTCCTACATATTGCACATTTTTTCCTCATGAGAGAGAGAGAGAGACACTGAATTTTCACAAGGTGATGGAAAAAGTGGGTAAGGCCAAGTTGTTGGCAGGAGATAAAAGGGAGGCACTGAACTAGTATGCTGACATCCTTTTCATTAAAAGTAGACTCATCAAAAGAAGATAATTTTTAATGTTATTAATATTTTAGATATTTCACACTTAGAAAAGTATACTAAACTATTTTATTCTTTTTGTTTTTGAATTTTTTTCTAATTTTATTTTCTGTTCCAAATTCTTTCCCTACCCCTACCCCACTTATTGAAAAGGTGAGAAAAATAAAACCCATTACAAATATGTATAGTCATGCAAAACAAATTCCCACATTAGCCACAGCCAAAAGGAAAAAGAGAAAGAAGAAAAAGAACATGTGTTGTGATCTGTACTCTGAGCCCATCAGTTCTCCATCTGGAGGTGGGGCTGAGCATCACTGTGTCAATCAGAGCTCCTAAGTCTTTCAGAGTTGATTGCCCTTACAATACAGTTGTTATCACATACATTGTTTTCTCCTGGCTCTGCTCATTTCACTTTGCATCAGTTCTTGAGTCTTCCCATGCAGCCATCCCATCTATCATTCCTTACAGCACAATAATATTCCATCACATTCATATACCATCACTTGTGCAGTCAATTGATGGGCAACCCCTTAGGTTCAGAGCTACTATAAATATTTTTGGGTATATGGGTCCTTTTCCTCATTTCTTGATCTCTTTATGCTATAGACCTAGTATCAATATCACTAGGTCAAAAGGTATGCACAGTTAAACCATTTTAAGTAACCAAGCAAACTTGCCATGAACTTTTAATCAATCATATTAATTCTGAACATTTTTTCTCATGTTACTAGTTTTCCAAGGTGATTTTAATTTTAAAAGACACAGTGACAAAGTAAATTCAGTCATCTTAGGAATCCAGAGTTTCTCATTACTCTCAATTATAATTTTGTTTAGGGACCATAACAATATCTTGGCTTCTCATATCTTCTCATCTTTCCCTCCCCCTCATTTTTTCTCTTTGTTTCTGTCTCTATTTCTCTCTTTGTCTTCTCCCATTTCTCCCTTTTCTGTCTCATCAATATCCCTCCTTTCATTTCTTCTCCTTGTGAACTTATAGACTCAGTTAAAGAACATCAGATACCTTAAATATTAGCTAATTCAGCCCATTCATTTTGCAGATGGAGAAACTGAGACTCAGACAAATAAAATGACTCTCACGGTTAAGCCACTCATAAGTGGTGGAGCAAGGACCACAACTGTGACTAATATGGAAATATTTTACATGATAGCAACCTACATCAACTGCTTAGCATTTTAGGAAGAGGGGAGGGAGAGAGGAACTCAAAATCTCGTAAAAATGAACGCTAAAAATTGTCTTGACATATAATTGGGAAAATACTATTAAAAAAAGAAAAAATAGTCAAATGACATAATTAGTTCAAAACAAAGGAACTTAATGAAATGGCATGGTAACAAAAGGAGCAACAAAATATTTCACCATGAACCTTAGATGTATTCTCCCATAAATACACGAAACACCAGTAGGGAAGAGTAGAATCACATGGGGAACACGTTACCCGAGCATTTGCCATGGGGCAGGTAATCTAGCTTAGATGAAGGAGCAGAGCACCTTGAAGGACAGATAGGCAGTTTGTGCCAGACTAGCCAAAAATTTATCACTACCATCTCAGCCACCTCTATCTTCCCTCAGAACCAATTGAGACAACCCAAGGCTCTTGAACCGAAGAGCCTGAGGGATGGGAGTGCTCTCTAGACCACTGGACCTGCTTCTAGCCCAGGTTTCACAGGTATCATTGAAGGGAGTGATCACAATGGAGAAAAGTCCCATTGTCCTTGTTACAACCAACACCAACTGCTGACCAGCACTGTTCCCTCTAGGCTTGTTTCCCGAATGGGCTCATCATTTCCACTGGAACTGCTTGGTTGAGCGTGTTGTCTCTGCTGCTGGATGCTAGTTCTGTAGTTTCCACTGGACACTGCTCTTTCAGATGCTGCTCTAATGGACCTTGCTTTGCTAGACACTGTTTCACTGGCTGAACATCTGCCAGACCTTGTTCAGCTGGGTGCCAAACCCCAGCCAGGTGTGTAGTTTTCATCAGATGCTGCTCAGCTGAGTTCTCTGCTCCCTTGAGTTATTGGTTCAACTAAAATCCTTGGTTATCTTTTCTTCAAGAGAAGAGCAGCTTAAAGCCCACAGGCTTCCCCTGATTTTTTATTTTATCTTATTTGATTTATTCTGAATTTAATAAATACCTCAAAAAAGAATATTTCACATATAAATTCAAACAGAAAAGGAGCATATGTGTACCTGCAAATCTCTATTACATAAACTTTCTTTTAAAAACTATATAATTATTCAACATGTTACTTAATTTTTAAATTTTTGCATTTAATAGTATTTTATTTTTTCTAATTACATGTAAAGATAGTTTTCAACATCCATTTTTGTAAGACTTTGAGTTCCAAATTTTTCTCCCTCCCTGACTCCTCCCCACCACCCAAGACATCAAGTAGTCTGATAGGTTATATGTGTACAATCATGTTAAACATATTTCTGCATTAGTCATGTTGTGAAAAAACGAATCAGAACAAAAAAACCACAAGAAAGAAAAAAACAAAAAGTGAAAATAGCATGCTTTGATCTGCATTCAGACTTCAAAATTCTTTCTCCGGATGTGGATAGCAATTTCCATCATGAGTCTTTTGGAGCTGACTTGAATCATTTGTATTGTTGAGAAGAGCTGAGTCTATCACAGTCAATCATCACACAATGATACTGTTTCGGTGTACAGTGTTCTCTTGGTTCTGCTCACTTCACTCAACATCAATTCATGTAAATCTTTCCAGGTTTTTCTGAAATCCACCTGCTTGTCATTTCTCATAGAACAAAGTATTCCATGACATTTATATACCCCAACTTGTTTAGCCATTCCCCAACTGATGGGCATCCCCTCAAATTCTAATTCTTTGCCACCACAAAAAGAGAGGCTATAAATATTTTTGTACATGTGGATCCTTTTCCCTTTTTTATGAACTCTTTGGGATACAAGACCAGTAGTAGCTGGATCAAAGGGTATGCACAGTTTTATAGCCTATTGGGTCTAGTTCTAAATTACTCTCCAGAGTGGTTGGATCAGGTCACAACTCCACCAACAATGCATTACTGTTCCAATTTTCCCACATTTTCTCCAATATTTATCATTTTCCTTTTCTGTCATATTAGCCAATCTGATATGTGTGAGGTCTTCAGAGTTGTTTTAATTAGCATTTCTTTAATCAATAGTGATTTAGGGCATTTTTTTCATACAACATGTTACTTTCAAAGCTCTCCTGCTTGTCTGTCTCCTGAATTTCTTTCTGTTCTTTTCTACGTATTTTTAAAAATGCTCCAATGACTCTTTTTATTCTTTTTTTGGCAACAGTATCACTATCTCCCCTTTGAGTCCCTCTTCCCCAAATAAAAAGCAAAACAAAACCACAATCTTTGTAACGAATAATCATAGTCAGAGAAAACAAAATCATGTATTTGCCATATCTAAAAACATATGTCTCATTCTATACTCTTAGTCTGTCATTCCCACTAAGGGCTGCTTCCTCATCAGCCCTTTGGAGTTGTCTGGTTTTCCCATCTTTTTAAGAAAAGAAAGAAACCCTTCCAAGGCACCAGCATAATGTGCCATTAGGTTCTCATTTTTTATTTCCTCAAAGTCTTAGCTACTGAAACCTCTTGTCTCTCTAGAAAAAGATTCTGAACCTCAGGTGTCAAGCTCTCTGGAACAAAGAGCGGGCCTCTCTCAGCTAATTTATGCCCTCAGTGTTAGTATTTTCTCTGGATTTCTCTTTCTAATCAAAGAGCTGGGGTCTCTCTCAAAGATCTCATCCTAGTTTTTGGTGAGCAGTCCATCTACTCTCAATTTTAATTCCTGAAAGCTAGATTATAAACCATGTAAAGGATTGTTTGCTCCAAAATGACCAAATACCTCTAAGGTTCTGGGTTCCCCAGTTTTTGTTTTGTTTTGTTTTCAACCCGTAAGTCTTTTCCCTTCACCAATATAGTAGGAGGAAAGAAGTTACTGGGATAAAGCAAAACCTTGTAGAATGAGGGGTCTTTTATCCTAACTTAGTGGCATTCCTGCCCTTTTACAATGTAGATGTAGCCAATCTTAAAGGAAGAAGACTTCGTAGCATATCTTTACACCTGTGTGTCTGTAAATTTTTCTCCTCCCTCTGGAAGGAAACACAACCTGTTTGATTTCAACTATTTACTGATGTATTTGAGAAATTACGTAGCTTCAGAATCTGGTGAACCAGTAGTCCGAACTGTGGCTAACCTGATTCCACAAAACCCAGTGTGGCACCATTTCAGCTTGGTACAGTTAGAAAATAAAGTAAAATCTGTCAAGGAGTCTTTTTAAAGGTTACTGCTATGTGCCCAGCTCTGTGCCTAGTGCTGTGGGAAATACAAAGGAATTCAAAGCCACCATCTCTGGCCTCTAGGAGCTTACAATCTATCTAGGAATGAAAAGATATATGGTACATGAGATAATTATAAGACTACATAAGGAAATAAATTGTCCAGTGCAATATTGCATGAAACCGACTACCACAATATGGAAATTCAGAGAAGGGAAAGCTCACAGTAGATTTGGGTTCTTCAAGGCAAATTTTATAGAGGACATGAATCTATAGTTTGATTTAGAAGAAAGTATAAGATTTGAATTCTTGTAAAAGAAGAGGAGGAGCTTTCCTGAAGGAGTATGTATTACAGAAGAAAAAGTGCTGAAATTAGAGTTCTGGGATCTGAGTTCAAATACAGACTCAGTCCCTTACTACTTGTGTGACCTTGGACAAAAATTATTTCTCTGTGCCTCAGTTTCTTTATCTCTGAAATAAGTTAATCAGCAAATATGTATTAAATACTGACTTATGTGTGCTAGGAACTGGGACTACCTTCCCCTCCCCTCCCCCTGCTCCAAATTAATAAAGAGATCCTGCCCCCAAGGAGCTTACATGTATATATATATATATATATATATATATATATATATATATATATATATATACATATATATATATATATGTGTGTGTGTGTGTATATACAAAGTTAACAAAATAAATACAAGGTAAATTGGGGGTGGGGTACTTGGGTAACAGGAAGTAGTGCAGTTTGGTCTGAGTAAAAAGTGCATGGAGGTATCAGTTTGGCTAATATGACAAAAAAAGGAAAACGATAAATGTTGGAGAGGATGTGGAAAAACTAGGACACTAATGCACTGTTGGTGGAGTTGTGAACTGAATCAACCATTCTGGAGAGCACTTTGGAAACTATGCCCAAAGGGCTACAAAACAGTGTATATATCCTTTGATTCAGTAAGACCACTGCTAGGACTATATCCCAAAGAGATTTTTTAAAAAAAAAAGGAAAAGAACCTATTTGTACAAAATATTTATAGCAGCTCTTTTTTGTGGTGGCTAAGAATAGGAAATTGAGGTGATGCCCATAGATTTGGGAATGGCTGAACAAGTTGTGGCATATGATTGTAATGGAATATTATTATGCTATAGGACATGATGAGCAGGATTGATTTCAGAGAACAACCTGGAAAGACTTGTATGAACTGATACAAAGCGAAGTGAGCAGAACTGGGAGAACACTGTATACAGCAACAGCAATACTGTGTAATGAACAACTGTGATTGACTTACCTATTCTTGCCAATACAATGATCCAAGACAATCCCAAAGGACTCATGATAAAAAATGTTATCTACCTCCAGAGAAAGAACTGATGTTGTCTGAATACAGACTGAAGCATACTCTTTTTCACTTTCCTTCTTTCCTTTTTTTTGTTCGGTTCTTCTTGCACAAAATGACTAATGTGGAAATGTTTTACATGACTGCACATGTATAACTGTAAGATATATAACACTAGTGCACAGGATGGCTGCTAGCACAGGTTCAGTCTTGATCTGGTCAGACAGGAAAGACAGCTTCAAAGGAGTTAATAATCTTATTTTATTCTAGTCTAGTCTTCCCCGAAAGGGTTGCTGATAATGGGAGCATAACTCTTACAGCATTCCCTAACAACCCTCCTCCCAGGTACTGGCGAGAAGGCGGGGGCGGGGGAGACAACTACCCCTATGTCTCAATAGGTTCAATCAAGACAGGCACAGCTCAAGCCTTTATGGGGGAACACACAGATTCCCCGTGTTTCCCACACTCACTGACCAGTGCCCATTTGCTCTATAGGGCAATAGACAAAGAAGACATCTTGCCAACAACAAGCTCACAGGTTAACTCTAGCAATATTGTCATTCTGCACAAGCATAGTAAACATCAATTATGTCACCCCCATATCTCACGGCACAGCCTCAGTAGGGCTGTCTATGGTAACTATGATTCTGGGAATTACTATCTAGGATCCTTGGGGCTATTCTGGGAGTTATTATCTACCTGGAAACCTGACATTGCCATGGCCATGGATCCTGAGAAACTGAACTCTAAAAAGAAAAACAAAATCCTCCTTACATACAATAACCTCTATCAGATTGCTTACTGTCTCAACAAGGGGAAAGGGGAGGGAAGGAGGCAGAGAGGGATAGAACTTAGAACTCAAAATTTAAAAAATAAAATATTTTTTTAAAGTGCATGGGGAAGTGTTATGTAATAAATTTGAAATGGTAGCTTGAATCCAGATTGTGAAGGACTTTAAATGCTAAACAAAGGAGTTTGCAATTTTATCACTAGCGCAATATATCGAGCTACTGGAACTTTCTGAGCAGAGGAGTGACATAGATCTGTGCTTTAAGAATACCAACTGGGGAGCTGAGAGGAAGCCAGATTGGATAGAAGAGAGAGTGTAGCCAGTGATATCAATTAGAAGGCTATTTCAATAGTCTAGGCAAGAGATGGGGGACTTAAAGTGTGATAGCTGTGTGAGTAGCACAAAAGGGACAGTTGTGAGACCTGTTGTGGAAGTGAAACTGACAATACCTGCCAACTGATTGCATATGTTGTGTGAGGGAAATTACAGAGCTGAGGATGACTTCAAGGTCATCCAACCCGGGAGCCTGGAAGGATAATAATATTCTTGAATATTCAAGAAGATTGGAGGGTTGGTGTAGATGAATTCTGTGACTAGATCTATAATCTTATTATGCTCTGAGAGAACAAACTCCGGGAATAAGCATAGCACAAGAGAACAGGATCACAGCAAGAGGGCTAGTTTGATGAAAGTAAAATTTCTATATTAGGTACCAGAGATAATTCAAGTCAGAAAGGCAAAATTATATCCAGTTGATGGAAAACCTTGAATGGAAAGCTGTGGTTAGACACGATCTGATGAGTTAATAGGGAGCCATCGTAGGCTCCTGAGCTGCATGGTGACCGCAATGAGTTGTATGAGCTCAGAAATAAGTTAGTCACTTTCTGTAGTCACTACTCTGTTGCTCTGAACTTAATCGTTGATGCAAACACAGTTAATTACATTCTAACCTCTAATCCCTTTGGTCATGAAATCACCTGACTGGAAGGACTGATCTGGCCACTAGGAGCTATTTAAGTGGTACTGTAATGCACTTTGGCAGGTAGATGGGCTACAACCCTGCAGCTGCTAATAGTAATTATAATTGTCAGCAATGCTTCCCCCCACAGGAAGCTCCTGCTGGCTTATTAGGGCTAATTGCCAGTAGTCAATGCAATCTCCTAGAGTAGGTGGGGACATAAAACCCCTGGGAGACAACAGAGCAGCTGTGCTGAACTCAAAGAAGCCAGATGTGCCCATATGCCATTTCTTTTTAGCTGAGGGGCAGTGAATATATTCACCCCGGGCTCTGGTGGGGGGTGGGGGGGGTTAGAACAGGAGATTTAGGGTCTGTAAGTATAAGCCACCAAATGCTCAGGCTTCATGAAAATAATAAATCTCTCTATACTCTCCTTCCAAATAAAGTAAAGCTGGTGAAAGAACAGATTCCTTAACTTACTCAAATAGCCCATTCAAACACTAGGAGCTCTTTGAAACTTAAATCAAGTGCATTTAGCACATCAAGGCTTTGAATATTGACCCCACACAAGTATTAAGCTTGTGTTGTTGAACTATGGCTGAAGGCCTATTTTAAAATAAAGAGGTGTTCCAAGTGTGGATACTTGTCTTGCCTCTTTCACTCAAGGATCTACTTCATTTGAGCATATAGGTCATATTACTTCAGGTAACTTTCAAGCCTGTAGGCCAGCCACCCTTACAAAATCCTTTTCAAAAGCAATTCCAAGACGCATATTGCTTTAATTTATTAACGTTTTAAATAACACAAAAAAGTCAAAGACTATAAAATGTGTTGTGTAGTGGAAAGAACACTACACTTATGAGATCTGACTTCAAATTCTGGCTATTATGAATTACTGTCTGAATTATTGTTGGCAAATTATTTGACTTCTCTCAGGCTCAATTTCTTTATCTATTAAATGAGTATAATACTTCTATTCCCCATCTCACAAGGTCGTTGTGAACTTCTGTGAATGTGCTCTGTGGTATTAAGTTCTATGTAAATGTAAGTTATTATTAAAATACAAACCTATAGTAATAGTGCAGGAATAAGACATTGCATCATAGGTATAGCTATCAGCCTAAATGATACCCAAGATTTGGGGGCCCAGAATATTTAATTCGATCTAATTCATTTAACATTTATTAAACATCTATTATATGGTAAGTGCTGGGGTTACAAAAATGATAACTGATGTACTTGCCCTCCAGGAGCTCAAATTCTACTACGGCAATTCTATATGAAGGTAATACATAAAAGGGGCAAAAAGAATCTTAACAAAGCACTCTAGGAAGATTTAAGGAGCAAAACAGAACTTTCAGCTTGGGGAGTGTTTTAAGGAAGTCTTTATAAAGACAGCAGCTGGCCACTGAGCTAGGTTGTAATGGAATCGCTGGGGACGAAGAAGTAGAATGTTCCAGGCATTTCGTGAGGCATGTGCAGAGACACAGCAGGACAAATGAGCTGGTGGGTTAGAACATAGCATCATAAATGGAACTGAGTGTGAAATGGGGTGAGGAAGGTAGGCCAGGGTCACATTGTGACGGCTTTTAAAGCCAGGCTAAGGACTGTCCTAGAGGCAATAGGGAGGGAGCCTCTGAATGCGAAATCACCTGATTGGAAAGGCTAATCTGGTCACTAGGAAACGTTTAAATCAGGTCTGCACAACACAGCTGACCGCCACCAAAAGATTTCAGGAGGCCCGTGAAAGAGGTTGCGAATGTAAAAGAAAGTCAAGATGTAATGACGGCTTGTCTGAGCGCCGCTTAACCCACGTTCCACTAGTCACTACTGTGCCCGCTTTGCAACTTGGCGGGTGAGTAGCCACTGTGTACTCGCTCTTCTTTGTCATGTGACCTGCAGCAACCAACCAGCATCAGTCTGTCTCTAGTCTAGCAGAGTCGTATCTTTTTGCTATGTTTTCAGCTGTTATTAAATGTAATATATGGCCAATGCAATACCCACAGAGGCTGCTGTAATACTCAAGCCTTCCCTCTGTCAGCCTTCCCACAAGCAGACTCCCTTAAGCAAAATCACTTCTCTCACCCACGATAGCTGCTGTTCTCTCTGCCTCCTCTCTCTCCAAGCACCGACTCCCACTGTCTCTCTGCCAGGTCTGACGCTCTCCAACTTCCTGCTCCGCCCCTTCAGCAAGCTCCTCCCACCACAGGCCTCATGTGATTCAGACTCATGTGACTCAGGCAGGTCACATGGGCCTATTAATGGATGTAAAAGATCTTCGTATTTCCGTTAACAATACATTAACAACACATGTAAACAATAAAAAAACCTGAAAAATGTATTAAAACTTGTACTGCTGAGCAAAGTAATATTTTTAACATTAATATGATTTCATGATAAAAATCTTAAGTAATAAGTGAAATTAATTGATATTAATTGAAATTTCCCTTTTTAAAAATATGCTTTACTTGCAAAACCAGTCATTAATTATACCTTTACTTTGAAAGTGAGCCACTAAAAACCTGCCTGGGGCCTGAAGACAATTTGCCTAGTTTACTTTTGACCTCTACCTACTGCCAAGTTGCACAGGTCTGGTCTAAATGGTACTGTAATACGCATGGGCAGATAGATGGGCTACAACCCTGCAGCTGCTAATAGTAATTATAATTGTCAACAATACTTTCCCTCACAGGAAATCTCAGCATAGTTTTTAACAACTTATCAATCCATACAGCACTTCATTTGCATTTAAAACTCAGTAACAATGAACCACATTTATATTATCAATTTGTGGTTTACAAAGCAATTTTTAAAAATCACCATTCATAGAATGCCTTACTTTTTACAATGTGTCTCACATTCATCATCCCATTTGATGCTCTCAATATCCCTTTGAGGTAAATAGGGAAAGTATTATTATTTCCATTTGACAGTAGTAGAAGTTGAGGCTTAGGGAGGCAAAAAGAATTGCAAAACTAATTGCCAGTAAATATCAGAGCTGAGACTTGAACACAGGTCTGCTGCCTCCTGGTCTAGTCCATTGCACCATACTACTTAACAATCTTAGGTAAATCCCACAGATTCAGGAGTTCTGCTGATGTTAAGTTACTGGCCTGAATAAGCATGAAATACTTGTTATTAGCTTCAATTTTATTTTCTCACTATAGGCATAAACACTGTCTCTAAAGTACCTATGCTGCAGAATGTTCTATAAAAGAGATTTCTGTTTGTTTTTGTTTCTGAGAAACAAAAAAGGACAGCTGTTTTTGAATTTTCTTCATTAGTATCCCAGGATTTGAAATCAAGATACTATGTACAATGTTATGAAATTAAACTCCATATAATTTGAGCCTGTGTTTCCATTCATTTGTATTTTCCTTCCTATCCTTTATACGGTGTTCTGGCCAAACTGAACTTGAAGCAAGAATTTGGCACATCTGGTCAATTTAACTAATTTAGCAAAAACATCAATTATCCAGATGTTTCACTGATATAACACCAAATGTGGATTGATTCTTGTTTTGTTTTATAAGTTTGACTAATTTTACCTGATGTTTCATCCCCAGTTTTCTACAGAATAAAGTCGAAATTCCTTGTTTGTCCTTCGCTTTTTTGAAGAGGATCAACGATATCATGAGATGATATGTTGACTTGAGTGTGGTTTAATTAATTTAATTTAAATTGGGTTTAAGTGAGGCAAAGTTGCACAAAGTCTTCAGCCTCACTCTCTCTTCCAGAGTCATTGAAGTCCTGTGGCAAAACAAAAGTTACGATGACTAGTGATGGCCGGGGATGCAGTGGATGACCTTGGCATCTAAGTTCTAAGCACTCCATAGCACCTGCTTCAGCAGTCTTCATGGCTGTTGGAATGAATTGTTCTCATCCATTCTTGGGGGCTGGGGTGGGGGGGAGAGTGGAGTTAAACATGAAAACCTCTCATAAATGCCTTTAACAAAGACATAAGCTTCTGGCTCAACAGGATCCTGGGCATAACAGTAGGCTTAAACGTCTAACCAATGAGCAACTTGAGAGACTGCTGAGTGGGCATTTTACATTTCACCCAGGAATTGCAATTGTACAAACAATCCCCTTTGCGTCCATGTCTTTGGGCCAGCCAGGCAGTGGATTGGGTTTCTTTTCCTGTTATTGGTTGTCTTCTCCTCTAAAAAGTGCTAAAGTAGATGTAGAGAGGGCAGTTTGGCTGACCATTGAGTAAGCAAAGGGAAGTAATATAGAATAAGTCTTGGGAGGTAGGCTGAAGCCAGACTCTGAAGGACTTTAAATGCCAAAGATTTTTTTATTTTGTCCTACAGGCAGTAGGGAGCTTCTTGAATGACAGAGTGAAATGGTGAGATTTGTGCTTAGGGATTATCACTTTGGCAGCTATATAGAGGATGAATTGGAGATGAAAGATATTCAAGGCAGAAAAAAAATCAGAAGAATTTTACAATAAAACAGATGAAGGATGATAAAGGCCTAAATTAAGCGGTGGCTACATGAGTGAAGAGAAGGGGATGGATATGAAGGCTGTTGCAGAGATAGAACTGACTAGACAGGTAACTGGCTATATGGAATAAAGAAGAGGGGGAAGTAAAGGATAACTCCAATGTTGCAGAACTGGGTGACTGGAAAGATGGTAGTGCCCTCAAGAAAAATAGGGAAGGTAGAAAGAGGGGTGAGGTTTGGGGTGAGGGGTAATGAATTCTCTTTTGGACTTGTGTTCTAGATGCCCACAGGATATCCAGTTGGAAATATCCAATCATCGAATAGGTGATTGGAAATGTGGAACAGGCAGAGAGATAAGAAAGACAGATTTGGAAAGGGGGGAGGAATACATGCTACTGTTATCATGGCTTTGTTTCTTGTATATTACGGTACATTTCTGGAGGATGCTGTTCCTTTGATTTTGAAGATTCTCCCTATCTGAATGAACTTCTTTAGATATTTGGGAGCCGCTCACACATCTGTATCAAGTTACCTAGTTACAAGGGCAGCTAGGTAGGGCAGTAGATAGAGTGCTGGGACTTAAGGCTCATCTTCCTGAGTTTGAATGCAACCTTTGACGCTTACTAGCTGTATGACCTTAGGCTAGTCACTTAACCCTGTTTGCCTCAGTTCTTCATCTATAAAATGAGCTGGAGAAGAAAATGGCAAACCACTCTAGTATATTCGCCAAGGAAACCCCAAATGGGGTTGTGAAAAGTCAGACACAAAGGAAATGACTGAACAAGAACAACAAAACCTAGTTACAGAATTAGGAAATCATAGATTTGATCCAAATGTCAAAGATTAGCATGGAATCTCAGAGTTGCAGTGATCTCAGAAATCTTTGAATCTAATTCATACCTTAACAGAATTCCTATTGGATAGCCATCCAGCTACCACTTGAAGACCCTTCAAGAATGGAACTATTTCTCGAAGATGGTCTACATTTAGAGAGCACTGATTGTTAGGAAAGTTTTCTTTATATCTAACTGAAACCACCTTTCTTCCACTGCTGCTCATTGCTCCTATTTCTGCCTTCTGTGACCAAGAACAAGTATATTCCCTGTTGATGAGATAGTCTCAGAGGTCTAATTAGACTACTGCCAGAGTAATGAACCCAAATGGGTGCTCATTTGTGATAACAAACTCATTCCCTTATAAGGCAATCCATTCTATTTTGGGATCATGATAATTGTTAGAAAATGCCTCATTTTGTTTCAGCAAGGATTTACTTAACTTTATTTTATTGATATCTTTTGTTTTTAATCACATTCATTTTCAAATGCATCCTTTTTCTTCCTTTCTTCAGTAAGCCATTCGCTGTAACAAGGGAGAAAGAAAGAGAGAGAGAGAGAGAGAGAGAGAGAGAGAGAGAGAGAGAGAGAGAGAAAGAAAGAGAGAGAGATGGAGAAAGAAAGAAAGAAAGAAAGAAAGAAAGAAAGAAAGAAAGAAAGAAAGAAAGAGGAAGGAATGAAGAAAGAAAAAGAAAGAAAGAAGGAAAAAGAAAAAGGAAAGGATGGAAGAAAAAAGAAAGAAGAAAGAGAGAGAGAGAAAGAAAGAAAGAAAGAAAGAAAGAAAGAAAGAAAGAAAGAAAGAAAGAAAGAAAGAAAAAGAAAGGAAGGAAGGAAGGAAGAAAGAGAAAGAAAAAGAAAGGAAGGAAGAAAGAGAAAGAAAAAGAAAGAAAGAGAGAGAGAAAGAAGGGAGAGAGGGAAAAAACTGTCAAGTGAATTTAGCCAGTATATCAACCACATATGGAATTATTCATATTTCCACAACCACAATCTTTCATTTCTGTAAGGCATGAGGAGGCATGGTGAAATACTAGATCTGGAGTCTTCAGATCTGACCTCAGACAGTTTTGTGACCTTATTAGCTGCATGATCATGGGCAAGTCACTTAACCTCTGTCTACCTCAGTTTCCACAACTGTAAAATAATAATAGCACCTGCCTCACATGGTTGTGAAGATTAAATGAGATAATATTTGTAAATCTCTTAGCACAGAGCCTGGCAGATAGCAAGTAGGTACTTAATAAATTCTTGTTTCCTTCCTTCCAAAGAAAAGAGGGAAGTGCATTTTCTCTTGTCTTCTTTGTGGTCAACAAACAATTAATAACCAAGTACTATGTACCAGGCTCTGGGCTAGACACCAGTAGTATGCAAAGATGTAGAATCTTCCTCTCTGTAACTTCTCGTCATTGGTTCTAGTTCTATCATCTGGGGTTTAGCAGAAAAAGCCTAATTCTTCTTCCATATGAAAATGTTAGATATTTGAAAAGCATAAAAATGGTTTGGTTCCCCTAAGTCTTGATTTTTCCATGATAAACATTCCCAGTTCTTTCAACCAATCTTCATATGACTTAATATAATCATTAGTCTCCTTAATATCCCAAATGAGTTCTGGTTTATTAATGTACCTCTGAAAATGCAATGCTCACAAGTGAATGCAATTCTGCAAACATTGTCTAACCATGGCAGAGTATATTAGAATTATCATCTACTTTATTCTGTGCAGTATATTTCTATTAGTTTTACCTAATATCACACTAATTTTCTGGGCTGCTGTTTTACACTCTTAACTCAGAGTGAACTTGTAGTTAGTTCACCAAACACCTCACATTTTTTTCATCAGGAATTGTTCAGTAGCCATGTCTCTCCTATCCCACTCTTGTGCAGTTGACTTTTTGAACCTCAATGGAAGATTTGACATTTATCCCTATTAGATTTTCTCCTTAATTGACTGATATTGAGAATCCAAAGAAATCGTAGAATCATAGATTGATTATGAGCTAGAAAAGATGTTAGAGGTTATTCAGCCCAAATGCTTTAAAGATAAAGAAACGGAGGACCAGAGGGATTCCATAACCTCTCAAGGTGACAAAGTTAGGAAGTGGTAGAGTTAGGATCTAAACCCACTCCCTCTGACTCCAAACCTAGCCCTCTTTTCACTACAACAACACTGTGTCCCTCTATCTGGAAAAACTTAGTTTCTAATCTAGAAAAAACTTTGTGTAATAAGATCAAATGGGGGGGGCAGAGCAGAACTACAAAAATGGGATAAACACTAAACACAGTCATATGAAGAAAATTAAATGAGAAAGAATAGATAATGAATTCTGAAGGAGATTTTGAGGGATTGACTGAAATAGTGTTTTTGTGCTTTGTATATTGAAATTAATTTAAATGTAAGTAGCTACAAAGAAAATTTACTTGTTTGTTCTGATGTTCCATTTTGAGTTTCTTATAAAGCATTTTTTTTAAGTCAGTCTTATTTTTATGTTTCGCCATGGCTAAAGAATTTGTCACCTATTAGCCAATCTGCTGATGGTGAGTTTCCTTGTACTTGAGGAAACTGGCCCTTTAAAGCCAAGCAGGGTCTTTACTAAGGCCATATTCAGAGCTATCCTAGCTTACTAAAGACTGTGAGAGTTTGCTCCAACTCCAGCCAGGGTAATCTCCATATTGCCAGGAGCCATTTGATTAATCTATCAATACAAATATCTTAGAGAAGCATTGTAGATCCTCAATGTGGTAGATTCAGAAAAGAGTAGGTTGGATTGTATTTGGGGACAGTACTATGCTTTCAGTGATCTCAAGCTGTTCTCTAATATAAAAACTCATTTTTAAAGTGTTGATAGTCTCCCAGTGACATTGTCCATAGAATCAAAACTGTAGGTGACCCAATGGAGAGACACATAGTCGGCAGAAACATATTGCCAAATATTTCTTGCCAACCAGAAATATTATAGAAAACACCAAGGAAACATAGGAGTGGAAAAGGAAGTGTGCAAGTAATATAGCAAAAGTGAGAGAGGCTAGGGATGTACTGCAGTCAACTCTATCCCAGTACAGCAGATTGCGAAATTTTCTATGTGAACATCTACACCTCTGAACTCAACAATGGCTACAAATAAGGACTTGATTTGTTGTTTTGTTGATTGTCCAGACTTAAGAAAGTGTTAATAATGCAGATTAAACTTAAAAGTTTGTGTGCATCCATTCCCTTCTTTCACCTCAGCCTGGTTGTTAAACATTTACCGGCATACACTTGGGAATAACAAATGGAAGCCCTAAGTACTATACTGCTGTCCACATAATATTAAAAGACTCAGCATTTTCATATGGGCAAAATGAGAGAGTTGAACTTAATGATCTCAAGTATCCCTTCCATCTCTAAGACCTATGATCTCAGTACTCTGTGAATAGATAGATAATTTATAAAGTGTTTATTATGTACTAGGGATTGTGCTAAACATTAAGACTACAAATACAAACGTAAATAAAGACTATCCTTGCTTTCGATATGCTTACATTCTAATAGTGGGAGACATTACATCAAAGGAAGTTGAAAAGCAGAAGGGAATATGTGTGGATGTGTAGGGAGTGTGTGGGGGTGGAGAGGTGAGGACCTGGGTGGGCAATGTGGAGAAGTTGTCCAGGCCACAGGGGTGGGGCACCTGAAGCCTCAAGGCTGCATGTGGCCCTTTAGGTCCTCAAGTGAGGCCCTTTGATTGAATCCAAACTTCACAGAACAAGTCATTGCAGGTGCTCCACCCTTGGTTCAGGGAGTCATGGGCTAGTCTGGTTTTGAAAAGAAGACTGGAGTGTGTGCCGCCTCAAATGGAAGCTTGGGGAAGTTTGGGGAAGATGGCTTAGGTCATAAGTAAATAATAAAATAAAAATAATAAGAAAGAGGTCCTCCAAAGTACAGAGAAAGAAAGAATAAGATGCATTCGTGTCCCAAGCTGTGTAAATCCTTTGAGCCAATCTCTTCAAATTTAAGATCCATCTTGGGAATATATTGTACACCTTTGAAATCTGCACCAATTCTCTGAGGCCAATTTATTCTCCATTCCATCTGGTTTGTAAAGCACTTTTCAAACCTGAAAATACTATATAAATCTAGCATTTCACTTGACTGGTATGTAAAACCTTTCCAGGTTGATTAAACCTTCCAATGCTTGTGCTCTGTAGCTTTGGCCTTTGAGGAGCTGAAGGCATATTCATGTCATTATTTAAGCAAATAAGTGAAGGAAATATTTCCCCTTAGTATTTAGTGTTCTCTCTCTCCTTAAGTTATCTTCTATTTACTTATCTGTGTACATGTTTTATCCCCTAATGGAAGGTAAGCTCCTTAGAGGCAGGGTCAGTTTTTCCTTCCTGTCTTTGTATCCCCAGATATGGAAGCATAGTACTTTGTGTCTCACGAGCAATGCTTGTTGGATTGCATTTAATTGGTATCCTAAAGCAGGGCTCCATTAAAGACTCTCCAGAGGACTGAAAAAAAATCCTACAGCTTTCAGATCTGCCTAGTTTATTCCTAGGAAATAATTTATGATGGGGATAATCCAGCTGTACATTTTTTATTTACTAATGGCCTTTCTAGACATAAATAAACCCAAAATAATTTTACCTACTATCTTCTATGCAGTGTTCATTAGGAGACATGAACCACGAAGCTTTTTCAGATGTCCTATTCTATACTCCAACTATTTATTAATTTGTACTGCCACATATTTTGTGG
The DNA here is from genome assembly GCA_028646595.1 of Phalanger gymnotis. Taxonomy (NCBI): domain Eukaryota; kingdom Metazoa; phylum Chordata; class Mammalia; order Diprotodontia; family Phalangeridae; genus Phalanger; species Phalanger gymnotis. The sequence goes on from CM053622.1 coordinate 458,992,757, forward strand.
TGATTTTTGTGACTAGTTACTACTAGAAGACTACGTACTTCAATACGTACTTCACGTAGACATTCACCTAAAAAAAGGAAGACAACTAGCTTCATTAAGAAGACCATTATTAGTTTTTTTTTAATTAATAGTTTTTACAAATTAGCCAGTATCTAACACCCACCACCACCACCAAAATGGCACCTGAAAGCTTTCTAAGGTTTGATGAACACTTTGGATTGGCATCTATTCAAAGTCACAGCTTATTAGCCCCCATCAATGTTTCTTTTCTTTTTTACGAGACCAAACTAGGAGACACATTTTTAATAGAAAAATTTAATTAGATAGAATAGCAAGGTGAATAATGCCTTTTCCTCTATCCCTATCCCCCACATGCAGAGGCATACTCTTCTGATTTCCATGACACTGGCAGGAGGAAAAACTTTTCAGCCAGAACATGTAGCCAGGAAACATATGCCAAAGAGGGAATATAAATAGCTAGGCAATACATGCATGTATGGCTATATCACAGCTCAAACCTACCTTGACTTCCAAAACTGCCACTCAACTGAGTTATTATTGACATTGGATGATTCTCCATTGTGCTGCTGCCACCTGCTGGTCCTCTCCAGAATTAGAATTACCATACATCATTTTCTCCACAGTGAAGTAGTCACAGGTTATTTTTGTGTATGCAACCCATAGTCTCAGGTCTATTTCAGCTTTTCTGTGAGTCAGATCCATAGCTGTACCCAGCCAACCATCAAAAGCACACAAGTCATGTCTATATTTTGAACTCATTTTCTTTTTTCCCAGAACAACTCCATTGAGCCTATTGCTATTTGGGTTAAGGTGAAAAAACTCCTTTAAATTCTTATCATGCACTGTCTATATCAAAATTGCTACTCTCCCTTGATAGAAGTTTTAAAAAAAACCTTTTAGAATCAAGAATAGATCTAAAACTTGCATTGCTCTAGGGGCTGATTTGAAAAATATTTGCATTCATTAACTATCTACATTCCCTACCCTCCACGCACATGCAAAATGACAAAGTAGTTTTTCCTCTAAATTTCAGATACTTACATTTTAAAAACTGTCCTGAAAAATTTATTAAAAACGGAAATATCAATATTCACAAGATTTTAATGCTTCTCCCTTGCTCACTAAAGCAGATTCTGGATCTTGAGGTTATCAGAACCCAACTGATTAAGGCATTAGTCATTTTGAAAAAACTCCCATGAACCATCATTATGAAATAATAGAAGTATATATATGGAAGAATAAAATGTGAGAATATTATCCTCCAAATTTCAAAATGTCTGTAAGAGGATACTTTCAACTCGGTATACTGTATCTTCAATCACTTTCTGAACCATCAATTTTAAATTAATGAATAACCTGGAGGTATTCCAGCTTGCAGTTCTGTGATTCCCTTTGCAGTCAGAGAGAGGAAAAAGGGGATAAATCTTCGGCTTGTCCACAAGCCTTAAGACAACTACCACAAGACTCCAGTTAACCTTGTTAGAGAAAGAATCCCATCTTCCTGCACACTGGGGAGAGAGGAAAAAGGCATTCCCTGAAATTAAATTATCTTCTTTCTTGATGTAAGGTAGGGCAACACCTGGGACTGCCTTCATGTTGGTTTTAGCAGGTGAATAAATGGGGTGACTACATGATATCTTTGGGATATTGATAACCTGAGCAGCTCAGCATAGGGGAGAAATCACACACATATTTATATATACATATATACACACATGCATATATGCATATATGTATGTATATGTATACGTATATACACATGTGTGTATGTGTGTGTAGATATAGAATATATCTATGCGTGTATCTGCATGTGTATGTATACACACACACACACACACACACACACACACCTTCAGAAGGAAACACTATTGAAGAATTTCTTGATAGAACCAGAGACTTGAAAAATCTACTTTTAAGGTATGTATATATCAAAAACCTCTGGTATTTATGACTATAGGTAGGGTATAGGATACCCAAAGGAGAGTAGTGTCCTACTTGTCGAATCTGTTGTCTGGAAACTATATCTAGATGAATTCTACCTCACTCTCAAGCTAAATCCCAGAAAGACTGAAGAAATACTACTCAGTGGAAAAGATGAAAGCAAAAGCCATTTTTATTCTATTATGAGAAGTGTAGGCTCATTTGTCAGTTAAGGAGGACATTATTGCAATTCCAAAAGAATTTAGTTGTCCGGCTTGCACAATGTACTTTTCATTGAACCTTAAGAAGTCTGAGATCATATTTATGCATAATTTCACATTTCATGTGGAATAATTGGGGGGCAATAAAATGGGAATAGTTCTATAGAGTGGGAGCATTTCTGATTCTTGACAAAAGAAACAATTGGCAATAGTAATCTGTAACCACTGTAAGAGCAATATTGGAAATACAAATACTGGTGATACACCTTAATGCTTCTCAAAATCTGTCAATACTTCAACCTAGATAATTTATAAATACTATATTGTAATCAATGAAACAATTGTGTAATTAGTCAGCTTCTAACAGGGTTTTAATTATAAAAAGGAAAAGTGACTGAACCTCTCACTTCTAAATGAACTTTAAAAAGGGATATTTTAGACATTATATTTAAAAATGCTATTTAAAACATCTTTAAAAAAAGAATGTTATTGATACATTTTGCTTCAACATAGCATGTGAATGCCCATTGTTTTCTCAATTAAGTCCCACAAAAATGTACCATCGCTAAAAACAGTTAAGGAGGAAAACATAAAAGAGCAAGTGCAAATTGACAATCGATCAATCAATAGGCATTCAGAGGTGCCAGGCACTGTCCAGGTGTTAGGGATACAAAGATCCACACCTTGTTATCTTGTCAACTTGATTGGAATAACTCATCTAATTGATCAGGGACTACCTGATCAGCATCACCCCAGCCCCATGAACATTAGTGAAATTTCCAGAAGAGTTATCTCAGTAGAGGAGTGGTTGACAGGTAGGAGACCTTGCCAAAAAATAACCCTCTGGCCCCAGTGCTCTCGTGTGTTATTGCTAATAATGTAACAATTGCAGCAGAGCTCTTGACTTCAGAGCAAGAAGGAAAGCATTTGTCCTCAGCTTTTCTATAGCAGCTTGCATATGGTTTTTGTCTGGATCTCCAGTTGATACCATATATATCTTTGTTTGTACATATTTGGTTGCATGTTGTCTCCCCCACTAGACAGCAACTGTTTTTCACCTTTCTTCATATCCACAGGTACTTAACACCTAACAGCAGTGCAAAACCCCTTAAGCAACGCACTCTACACTCTGAAAGCAGTAATACCTTGACAAAAAGCTCAAAAGTAAAGTAATTGGCTGGGGAAAAGAGCAAGCAGCATAAAAAGACTCAGACTATAGAATCTTTCTTTGGCGACAAAGAAGATCAAAACATACAGCCAGAAGAAGTCAACAAAGTCAAAGATCCTACATCAAAACTCTCCAAGAAAAATATGAATTGGTCTCAGGCCATGCAAGAGTTCAAAAAGGATTTGGAAAATCAAGTAAGAGAAGCAGAGGAAAAATTGGGAAGAGAAATGAGAGTGATGCAAGAAAATCATGAAAAACAAGTCAACGATTTGCTAAAGGAGACCCCAAAAAATACTGAAGAAAGAAAACCCCAAATGGGGTCACAAAGAGTCATAACTGAAATAACTAAACAATAACAATTATTTTGTAAATTTAATTTGGAGCTTTTAGGGGCAAAAGTTATCATTGTAGTTAATATAAGCACAAAACGAATGAATCTAAAAGAATCTTATGAATAGTATATTAAATTACCCTGGGGGTTCACAACTCATTGTTGAGTTGTTGGGTTTTGGGGGGTTGTTGTTTTGTTTTTAATTTAAAAGAAGTTTGAAGAACAAAAATCATTGAGATCCATTGCTCTAGTGCAGCTTAAAGGACCTTCAGTGAGGGGGAAGCCACTACTCCTCCAGGCATCCCAATCCACTTTGGGATGGCTCTCACTGTTAGGAAGTTTATCAGAGCTAAGTATGTCCTTTGCAACTGCTACCCATTGGTTCTTGTTCTTTTCTCTGGTGCAAAAGAGAATGAGTGATTTTTTTTTTTCATATGACAAATAACCAAGACCTTGACTTCAGATCTCATGAGCCCCTGAATTTTTCTTTCTTTCTCATTAAACATACCCATTTCCTTCAACAAGGCCACATGTGGCATAGACTTTAAAAGTTTGCCCCTTTTAGCAAATTTATATCATAAGAAGTAAGCTACAGAGACAATAAGCTATAAGAGCACACACCACTCAGGCAGTATTTGTATTTAGTAGAGAATGAGCCTCTTTCAAGTGTAAATAAATCATTTTTAAGCCTTATAAAAGCTGTGAGACTGAGAATGCTTCATTTGCATATAAAAAGGTTAAGAGAGATGATGAACTTGTCCCAAGGACATATATAGACTTTACCTTTTCCCCAGGCACTCATTTTCAAAAACCAATAAGAAAATCTGAGCCTTTACTACAATGGGATAATCTTGAACCCCAGATCTGTTTGATGATAATTGCACAAATGGCTGTTGCTTGGTTATGGCCTAGCCTGCTAAGATAAAGATTTGTCATCCAGAGAAAGAACTATGGAGTCTGAATGCAGATTGAAGCACACTACTTGCTCTCTCTTTTTGTTTTGCTTTGTTTTTTCTTTCTCGTGGTTTCTCTCATTCATTCTAATTCTTCTTTACAACATGACTAATGTGAAAATATGTTTAATAAGAATGTATATGTAGAGCTTTTATTAGATTGCACACTGTCTTGGGGAACAAGAGGGGAGGGGAGGGAGGGGGAGAAAATTAAAAACTCAAAAGCTCATGGAAGTGAATGTTGAAAACTAAAATTAAGTAAATTAAATGTAAAAATTTTTACATGTAATTGGAAAATGTTTAACAAAATAAATCATATATTTAAAATTTTTTTTAAAAAGATAAAGATTTCAGAAACTTATTGATAGTCATCATAAGTTAGGGTTAGGTCTCTCACCAACGAGACCCGGTACTGAATCAGGAAGTTATTGAAAGGAAAGGCTAACTTTTGACTCTCCCACCTCCTGCCTGGGAAGTGACAAGACTCAAGAGCTAAGGCTCAAAGGAACAGAATTGGAAAGGATTCACCAAGAGTTGGGTAGAAGTATCTGAAGATCACAGCAGCATCACAACAGATAATTACAACTATATCTGAAGCTGGAGGTGATAGATCCTACAACTGCCCATCAAAGTACCAGCCCAGAGACTCCAACAGATTAGCCTATCTGGGGGCAGCTAGGTGGCACAGTGAGTAGAGCACCAGCCCTGGAGCCAGGAGGACCTGAGTTCAAATCCGGCCTTATATACTTCAACACACTTAATTAGCTGTGTGACCTTAGGCAAGTCACTTAGCCCCAATTGCCCTGCCTTCCCTCCTAAAAAAAAAAAGGAAAAAAAAAGATTAGCTTATCCAACAAGATATCATGCCCTGTGAAGATCAAGCCCAGCTGAATAATCAGGCTAGCAGAGATTCCCCACACATCAACGTGTTTCATAAGAATTCTATACAGAAAAAAAAAAATACCAAGGCCCTAAAGTTCTAGAACTGAAAGTTTCCATCTCCTTGTATTTCCTACAAGTATGCCTCACTCTCTTTGTATTTCAAGTTTGAGCCTATTTTCCTCACATACATGGCATGTGCATTTGTGGGAGAATTTCTGTACTCTAGGCAGGTTTATAGGGAGAATGATTTATAGTTACTGTTCTTGCTATGCCATTTGGGTAATTGCTTTTGCTAAGAGCTAATTGAGTCTATTGACTTATTATTAATAAGAAGCACACTGGTGGGGGCTTATGAGCTGTTGTTTTAAAAGAGTAAGTAAGAGATTCTCTCAGACTCTGAAAATAGTTGCCTTTCTTGGGACCCAACCCACGAGTAAAAGTAAGGAGGAATGCCACAGGCTTAAGGCCCTTTAGTTTTCTGGTTCCCATCCTCTGGTGCTCTCTAACTTATCACTATGCATTCAAGAATGTGGCAAACAGAATTAAACTGAATTCTCCAGGTATAGTTTGACCATGGCAGAGTACAGAGGGAGCATCACACCTTATTCCTGGAAGCTACTCTCTAAATTCATTAGTCCTTCATTAGTCTACATTCAAGCAACCAGTATGTTCCTTGATTAGGACCCCGTAACAGTAAAGAAAAGTCACTAAATGAGAAATGATGTTCTTCTTTTCATCCAATGATGATTTTGTTCACATTTGAAAATATCCAATTACACAGATTCTTCACAATGGGCAGCTAGGTGGTAAAATGGACAGAGCCCTGTACCCAGAGCCAGAAAGGCCCAAATTAAAATCCCAACCTCAGACACTTATTTATGAGTTTTGTGACCCTGGTCAAGTCATTCTGTTTTCTTCAGTTTCCTCATCTGCAAAATGCGGATAATAATAGTACCTATTTTCAGGATTATTTAAAGATAAAATGAGATAAGATTGGTAAAGCTCTTTGCAAACCTTAAAAGCACAACATAAGTGCTGGTTAACTAGTAGTAGTAGTAGTAGTAGTAGTAGTAGTAGTAGTAGTAGTAATATCAATATTCTTAGATTCAATACTTATGAAGCCTTTTTTAATCCCTGCAGCTTCCAGTATCATCCCCTCCAACCATAATTTGAATTTTATATATTTGTATTCAACCACATGTACTTACTTGTCTCCCCCCAGATAGAATGTAAGATTATTTTGGACAGAAATTATTTTTGCTTTTGTTGTGGCCTCCCCACATAGTATTAAGTATTAATAGCATAGTATTAAGCATATTTAAGTACTTATTAAATGCTTGTTGAATCATGAATTGACTGTCAGAGGAATGTAGAAATTAAGTGAGTTGCACAGGGCCATACAACTTATAAATGTTGGAAGCAACATTTGAACTCCAGGCTTCCTGATTCAAAAACCCAGCACTCTATCTCTTACACCACACTGCCTCTATCGCTCTAATCCTGTATCTGAGATTCAATCTTAATGAAAAATAGCCAGTTTCGCACCACTAGCCTATTCTCTATTGCTCTGCGTATCATAGTCATGCATTGGTTATTTTTATTCTCAGAGTTCAAGCATAGAACAAGAAAAATTCAGAAATGTGTGTTCATTTGTTTATTAAAAATATGTTTACAAGGTGGCCCCATTAAGCTTCGCTGCTTGTGTCTGGTGGTTTCCTGTCTAGTGGCAACTCTAACAAGACAAATTATATTCAGCAAATCAACATGCTATAAGACAGTAGCAAGCCAAATTAAAAGTACAATGCTTGGCTGGTTGTTTATTATTTTGTTTTGTTTATTTTTCACACATCCCAGTAAGATGTTTAAAGGTCAGTGTTGCATTTATACATGAGTCGTCTGAAATAAGGAAGTCACAAGTAGTAAATTCAAAAATATGTTTTTCTGTGTAACTCTAGCCTCTTTCCAGCAGAGCTCTCACGTATACCAGTGGTGCTAGATTGAGAAAGACAACAAGAAAATACTCTTGAACGTGGTAAATTCTCAAAAGAATTTGTGAAATCTTTTTCTTTTGAAGTCTCTGAGATGTGATCGTTTGTCTTCTTTCCTGAATGGGTTGTGTATGTTTTTGGAGAAAGGAGGTGGCTTTGGACTTGGACCTTGAGAAAGGCAAGCTTTCCCAAAATCACAGAATCACAGCAAGGAGGAACTGGAAGGACCCTTAGAGATGATCTAATACAATCTCCTTATTTTATAGGTGAAGAAACGAGGCCTAGAGAGGTGAGGTGAATTGTTCTACATATACATTACTTGATGCCTGTTTATGAGAAGGAACTTCACAGTAAAACATGTAGGTTTTTTAGTCTTGACAAGGACTCAGATCTTGCTATCATGGCAGAGAAATCGAATACTGCCTTCACCCTGTTAAGGTATCCCCAGCACTCACTTAAACCACTAATTAAGGGCTCTCTTTAGCCTCCACACCTGTATTAGCAAGGCAATAATCACAATATAGACAATAATTGTTAAAATGCCTACATAGTTCTGTATTGCAAAATATAAGACTTTCCATATAGAAGTAAACCATTTATTGAAACACCAGAGAACCAGATCCCAAAACCAATAAGCCCAATCCATCACAGCTGCAAAGAATTCAATACACACTATCACAGCAGAGAACCACTCCATCCCAAAGCCATCCGCCCCGCTGCTGGGGCCTTGCCACCAACAATCACTCACAGCACTGCTAGGACACATCTGTTCTCTCCCTCAGTTCTAACTGCTCTTTTTGCATTTCCTGGGACACATTTTCCTTTTCCTCTTAGGAAACTCCTCCCGCCACATGTGACTTAGGCTGCTTGTGATGCAAGCAGGTCACATGGACCTATTAATGGGTGGGAAAGATCTTCAAATCTAAATTGTCATTACAACACCCACCACACAGATTCATTCAAATCATTTTCAAAGGTACATTCGTTACAAGTCTTCTTATTCCTAACACTTCTACTCCCTAATTTCCCATGAATTCATGTGGTCAATCAAAATAACCACTCACTCTTTCTTTCTTTTCCCTGCTTTATACTCAGGATAGCCACCAAATCTACACACACAAGAAGCTACTTCCAGATGCTTCTAAATCTTTTCAGCCCCCTACCTCAATAGAGCAGCAAGCACTCACTTTCTCCTACCCCCACAACTACTGACATAAAATAAAATGACAAGGAACACTAAGGAATTCACATTTCACGACACATCTTTTTCCATTTTTTTTCTCCTTTTCAACTCCCTACTATCCCCAACTCCCTATAATATAATCTGGACTTTTGTAAGATTCATTTGACAGGACAAATTGAAAGACAAGGGGTAGAAATTGGTAGACGTTATGAAATTATTATAGTAATCCAGGAGAATGGCAATCAGGGCCTGAACCAAGCTGCTAACAACAGGAACAGAAGAGAAGGATTGCTTCTGAGAAACATTGTGGAAGTAGATTCAGTGGAGTTTGGTAACCAATCAGGTATCAGTGGCATGATGTGACCTGTGTTTCCCTGAAGCAACTTCTTTCCTCCCACCCATAACATGGGATGGGATGGGGGAGGGTTACCTAAAAAAAAAATCTTCCCCCAATTGTGAGGGACTTCAGCTCCCCTGATTCACCTTCCTTCTTCATTGTCTCACCATGACCCAGCCAACATGAGGTAGGCCCAGGACAAAGCTGCCCCTGAGACCTGGTTGATCTTGGCTTCTCTGATGTAGTTTCCTGGTTATTTAGGGGCATGAGATGTCTCAGCCTCGTGGCGTCCAGATCTTTCAGACTTGGTGGGTGCCTAAGACCTAATACCATGGGTAGCCAAATCTTTATGACATACCAACCAGATGTGTTTCCAGATATAAACACAATAATAATAATAATAATAGCAATGACAGTAATATCCTTGTTATAAATATATATAGTCAAAATAATGTGTTTCCATAGGGAGATGGGGTAGGGTGTTCATGTTCAGAGAAGCTATTTACCACTGTATCCTTGTTGCATATTCTTGCTGTGTTAAGACAAAGTAAACTTCCTTTGTTAGATATTCAATGACTTAAGAATGCTCTGTGTTTTTGTCTCATCACAACATGGAAGCTGAGAGAGCCACCAACAGGTGTTGAGAGAGGTGTAGGTGTAGTCAGATAACTCCAAGATTTCAAATGTGAGTTGCTAGGAGAATGTTAGTTCCACTAAAATAAAGAGAGAAGAATGCTACCCACCTCCTGATAGAGAGATGATGGGGATATATATGTTGTGGACTTTTTTTTGTGTTATATTATTGAGTGGGAATTTATTTTACTTTACATATTTATAATGGGGATATTTCTCTTCTTTTTGTGTCTATATCTGGAAACACATTTGGTCAGTATGTCATAAAGGTTTGGCCGCCCATGGCCTTGGATGTTGCCTTATCTTAGGTACCCACAAAGTCTGAAAGACCCAGACACCATAAGGCTGGGACATTTTATGCCCCTAAATGACCAGGAAACTGCATCAGGGAAACTGCATCAAATTTTAAGGACAGCTTTGTCCTGGACCTACTCCATGTTGGCTGGAGGATAGTGGTAGGGTGGGGAAGGAAGCTGGATCAGTGGAGCTGAAGCCCATCACATTCAGGTGGAAGATTTATCTTCTTTTAGGTAAAACTTCCCTATGTTGTGGGTGAGAAGAAAGAAGTTGCTTAGAAAACACTGGTCCTATCACAATACCAATATCACATTAGCTCAATGATTGGGGGATCAGAAAGGGAGAGAGAATGTGGATCTAAAAATAAAATAAAATGTAATTTATTAAAAAAGAGAGAGGAAAGAATGCTTTGAAAGGGAAGATGAGATCAATTTCATTGAGGCTGAAGTACCAGTGGGACATTCAGGTAAATAGACAATAGTCCTCAGGCAGTTGGACAAGGGAGACTGAGACTCAAAAGAGAGGACAATCTAAAGACATGAATTTGAGAGATATCTACACAGAGATGATGACTAAAGCCATGAAGATGTATAAGATATCCAAAGGAAAGAGTGTATACCGAGAAGTAGAGAAACAGCAAAGGAGAGAGGGGGCTGACTACAAAATCATATATGTTTTTGGCTAATACAACCCTCACTCAGAGAAAATGCTAGAAAATTTTATAATATAGTTTGAATATAGCTTATGTTCAGGCCTTGAAAGATATAGGTTTAGTGGGTTGCTAGGTCCTGTACAAGCAGCCAAAGTAACAATGCATATGTTGAATATAGGACAGCTTCTATTCCACCCCAGAGAAATGAAGAAAATATATAATGCTCTAATAGCAGCTCATAAACAATTGATATAATAATCTTCCCTCTCCAGTGATTGTCATTTTCCCCCAGAATCTATAATGTTCCTCATAATCATAGTAACCATCCTGTGATTTGGACTCCTGTCACAAGGAAAAGGAACTTGGAGGTGCTAGATAGGTAGCCCTCTGACATTTTAGTGAGTTCCACATTCACCATGGAGATGCAAATACATATCCAACCTGGGAAATGAATTGTGGTTGATAGTGAGGCAGCATCTCTATCATAAAATCCAAATAACCAAATTACTCAAAGTAATAGCAGAGGGAAGAGTTCAGGTGTTTCGTTCCCTCCAACTATGGTTTAGTCCAGGGCTTCTTAAACTTTTTCCACTCGCAATCCCTTTTTGTCTGGGAAATTTTTATATGACCCCAGGTATATAAAATATAGGTAAACAAATCAAACATTTAGCGATAAAAAATCATAAAGAAATTTATTTTAAAATAATTCTTTGGCATATATATAATTTTACCATTTACTACAGATGAAAGCAAACTTGCATACTAATGAGATGAATGTGTTGCTTATTTTTACATAAAGAATTAAATCTTGGCAGAGTGTTTGATACTGCAGGATATAGAGTATCTTCCATGTTTTTCAGAATTGATTGATATTTTGATTTTTTATTTGTCAATGCTGAGAACACTGCTTTGCATAAATACATAGTACAAAATGGCAGAAGTATGTTTAAGGCCATTTCAGAAATTGTTTGAAATTCTGTCCTAATCCCAAGCCAAATTTATTTAATGATTTTTTTTTATGAAACTCAAATTTTAAACCTGTTTTGCTTGATAACTCAGCAAATTCTTATTGAACTTTTAATGGCAGATGATTGATGTTTTTTATTTCAATTGAGTATGGTTTATGAACCCAACCTAGTTTTTTTAGAATCAAAATTTGAAGGGAAGTATTTCTGAAACTGTCTCTAGGCACTTCAGATGATCAATCATTAACTCTTACAATTAAATCTTTGGGAAGGTTATTTTCAGTTATAAAATCATCTGTAGCTGTAAACATTTCTAAAAAACATTTTTCATCCTATTCTTCCATTTGTTAACTTTTTTTAGTAAAGCTTTAAATTTTATCTTTTAATATAAATATGTTACAATTTTTCCTTGAAGCAACATGTTTAAATCATTGAGTTTTTCAGAAATATCTGACAAATAACACAGTTTCAAAAGGCGTAAGTCATTATCAAAAAAATTTTTTTAATTAGATTTATATTCAGTCAAAAATATAATGATTTCATCTTTCAATTTCAATAATCTATTTAAACTTCTCTCTCTTGAGAGCCACCTTACCTCTGCATGTAGTAACAAGTTTTTGTAATCAAAGTCCATGTCTTTCCAAAGGTTTGAAAACAAATAACTGTTAAGGGCATGGCTTTTAATGAAGTTAATGATTTTGATAGCATTGAGAAGAACAACATTTGACTCTAGTGAATTTTTTTTGCCTACAAGTGCCTCCTGATGGATCATGCAGTGAGTAAAGTGATATGTTCATTGTCACTAGCTTTAACTTTTGCTATAAATCCAATATCGCCCATCATTGTTCCAGCACCATATGTACAGACTCTAGTGAATTTTTATGGGCTGTAAATCTTCATTTGCGAAAAATTCATCCACTTTAATACATATATATATATATATATATATATATATTTTTTTTTCCCTCTTCTGTGCCCTTCCAAAGACTGACAAAACAATAATTCCTCATGTATGCTACCTTCATAAACATATCTTATATAAAGTAACAACCATGTCATGTTATAAGTCTCAATTGTTTCATCTAACTGAATTACAAACTTTGGACTCCCCTTAAACCTGATAATAAACTGCTGGAATTGGTTATTACTAATTTTAGAAATTCCTTTGGAAACCATATCATTCAATAAAGGAATTTTACAAATTTCATCCCCATACTTTTTCCCATGAAGTATTTCTGACATTTTAATAGCAGCAGGTAACATGAGATCACTTATTGCATAGGGCTTTTTAGTTTTTGCAATTATATAAGAAGTTTCATAAGATGCAAGTAAATGCTTTTTGTTGACCGTAACAAATTTCTCAAAACATTGTTTTTCTTTATTTGAAGATTTTAAAAGTCATTCAAAATATTCCTTTGGTTTACTGCAGTACCCAGCATGCTTGGTATTAAGATGTTGTTTAGTTTGACTGGTTACATGCTCTCCACAGCCAAAATTCCATTACAAATTAATCAAAGAGGTTTTTCCACACCAGCATCATTATTAGAAGCATCAATTTGACATATTTTCTTTTTCTTGTCAATTTAGGTGTACTACAACCTGGTGGCAAAGACTCTGCCACATTGTCATCAGTATTTTTACCTCTTCTGGCTAAATTTATCCACTTACCTATAACTAAAAAAATATTTTTGTCCTAAAATGTAAATAAATATTGCTAATAATTTCTCAAATAAATACTAGCTTTAGTTTATGAAACTACATTTTTTTCTGCTTAATTTAAAAAATTGATCTTCACATTTGCATACACATACAGTAACGATGGTGGTGAAATATTATTAAGGGGTTTTTGTCTTTATTTGCTGCAATTAAACACTTATGTTTCTATAAAAGAAGGATATAACAGCAATTCTTAAAATCAAACATTCTAAGATAATCCAATCCAAAGACATACCAATTTGATACTTACACACTGAGGAATGATGGTAGGAAAATATTAAAAGTCTCTCTTTTCCATAATTAAAATATTATGCTTCTCTAAGAACAGAAAACTTTGTATGTACAGTAAAAACACTGCAGTTCATAACATACAATAGTCTTGAATCTGAGCCTAGGTGTTTCTGGTGGTGTTCGTTGGCCTTGCATGGTGTGACAGCATGTGCAGTGCAAAATGTGTGTGCAGTGTGTTCAGAACCTAGGCTGTAGTGAAGTCGTGCGATGCAACATGGGCAAGAGCTACCAGAAACACCTTGGATTCATTATGTGTTTAATTTTGAATTAATTTTTGGTCATTGCATGTTCAGAAACCTTTTACTGTTGCCAAATTTTTTGCAACCCCCACATTCAGTTACCCCACATGGGGTCATGACCCACAGTTTAAGAAGTACTAGTTTAGTGCTCTATTATCTTAGGAGTTCGTTGAAATAATCCTCTTCTTTCTTGGAGAGGTTGCTACTGTCCAGGAATTACCTTTTTTTTCCTCTTGAAGGTTGAGTTCCAGAACTTTCAAACTTTGAGTTGTTAATGAGGTAAATTCAAAAATAGCACTGTCCAGGAACTCTCTCCCTTCTTTTATCCGGAAGCTTCAGTTTAATCAGTTCCCTCTACTTGGCCATGTGGTTCCCAGACACTCAGGATTCAGGAACTCTTGTGAGTCTCCCACTATCCTGGGTCCTACCATTTCTTAAGTGGCAGGAAGGGAGGATGGTTGGTCAGTCCCTGGGATCTATGCCACTTCAAAGGCACTCTTCAGGAACCAAAGTCCACTCTTAGGTCACTGATCTCTGACCTGTGGCTAGAAAAGGGAGAAAAAGGGCCAAATCTCTAGGATTAACTCCATCAGTGCCAACCAATTCATCCCCAATCAAGTAAAATCCAATTAATTTATCCCTAATAGGTGAGTCTTAAGGAGACATCCTCCTCTTCAATGAAGTTTTCCCTGACATGGCCTAGAGGATATCCCTATAATGCTGTCAAAGCTGTCACTGGGTATGTTTACAAGAAAATGTAATCAAAGTCCCGAACAAAAGCTTTCCATCCTGTAACCTCCTCAAGCTGATCATAGAGCTCTTCTAATCAAATTCCCACAGTGTAGGGCTTGCATTTAATTAGTATTCCCACAAAAAACATTTTTCTAGGGGCAATATGAACTTCCATTTCTATATAAGAATATGATACTGTTTTAATTGTATCTGAGGAACATATTAAATGTTTTAACTATAAATGTAGGCCCATATTACCTTCCTTCTAATAATAACTGTTTTCATCTCCCTTAACATAGAGGGTTAAACACTGAGAACAGAAAATAAAGATGCTTAATTTGGTTCTGACCTACTTAAGACTTGTCTCTTTCACTATCAATGTCAATTTTCTTTCTACTATATCTTGGAATAAATGGTAACTTTCCAGACATAAATCCATATGTAAATCTAGACCTTTTTGAAATATATTTTGATCATGTCCACATTCTTGGGGGGATAGAGGTCATATCCAATTTATCATAAGGCTCTGGAATTCACTCCTTCCATCTGAGTCTCCCATCTACTAGCTGAATGGTTCTGTGGATTCAAGGCTCCTGTTCTGATTTATGTACATTTGTTTGTATAGTCATAGTATGACCTGATTTCCTAACTAGTTTAACACTTTAAAATAAGGGATAGAACTGGTTCTGTGATTTCATTGATATGGAGAATGCCTGATGAGGAAATTCCTTCTACCACTGCAAGTTGATTCCCCTGAATCTTAGACCCTCAATAGAGTTATCTAGAGAAGTGGTGCCACTAAATCATACTTCAAAATCCTTGTGGGGTGCCTACTGACTTAGAAAACCATGTATTAACCTTATCTAGGCTCTATTGTGCTTTTATTTATTTAATTATTTTCCAATTACTTTTTAGCTTGGCTAAGGCAGCATTCAGGAATGTTGCAGGTCACATGTTTGATTCCTGGGATCTAGAGGATTGAGATATTAAGTGACTTGCTCAGCGTCACACTGCTAGTATGTGTCAGAGGAGAGGCTTGCAGCCAGGTGTTGGCTTCAAGGCCAGCTTGCAATCCATCATCAAAAAATGTGTTAACAAAATATTTCCAACTGGAAAATAATTGGTCTTTTTGCCTCAATGTGTTGTGTGAGTTAGGATCGAAAACTATTTGATAGAAAACCGGGATTGTGTTTCTTTATTTGCACATAATTCTTTCCTCTTCCTTATTTATATTTTATAAAGCCTCTGATTCCTTTTTCTGAGTGATGTGACAATGATCTGTGAATTGGCAACATGAATGATAAATCACCAAGTTGTAGAACAAAACTCATTCTGATAATGGTAGCTCACTTCCAAATACTTAGAATCAGCAAGTTCTATCTGTCAAGGCCTTCCATTATGCTATTGTTCTGGTCCCATCTTGTCTTTTGATTACAGTATATCATAGAGACCTGTGTTCAATCTGATCCTTTTTGATTTTCCAATTTAGATATCAAGAAGTGAATAAAATCAGCATTAGCGTTTTGGCAGGGCCAGTACTTCAGAGTTGGTTCATCTTCTTTCATATCCATGATTACTCTCTATTCTAATGAAATACAGAGAATTTTTGGCACTGTACTAATTTGTCTCATTGGGTCGGATCTTTCTATCTTATTTAGATGAGTCTGGTGGCCTCAAAGTCTAGATAAAATTATTATGCGCTGTGACTCCTTCCTGACTGATGAAGCAAGTCCTCTGGGGTCTTTTAACATTATTTTGCTACTGGTGCCTGGAGATTTTTTTTTTTAAAGAAAAAGGGCTACTGCAGGGGAATTTATTTAATGGCAGCTCCATGTTTCTAAGCTGCTGTTTGAACACTAACCCCATTTTGATTTCCTTTTCCCACAGTCAAGGTAACATGACATCAATCTGTTCTGAGTGGTTAAAGGGCCGTTTGATGCAACTCTGCTGCCGTGTTATTTACATTCCCCTTTGTCACCCAGGCTGTCATTAATATTTACATTCAGAACAAACTGCATGACTCTATATCAGTCACTGGAGTGTTTTTGTTGGGACTGAAGATAAACCTGCTTTCATTTTCATTTTCAGGGTGAGCCAGGAAATGCCAGGCAGGATTTGTGTCAGTCAGTATCTCTGCCTCAGGAGCCTTCTCCACCCTCAGGTTGGATGGCAGCATGCAGAGCCGGCAAGCAGATTGGAGGAAAAGCTCTCTTTCTGCCATCAGGAAGCAGATTTCAAAATGTCAGGCTATGAAGTACCCCACTTTCCTAATTTCCTCTTTACTCCACCCCTCCCCAATTCTGATCTATTTCTTCAGCATGGGAATGGGTGAAAAAACAATCCATTTGACCACTTTGATTAACCCTACCAGTCACTTCAAACAACTGGTCAATAGTTTAAAAAAAATCACATCATGATGACTTGTTGACTGAATCAACTTTTCCATTAAGTCAAAATGGTAGAAGTAGTGTACTTAGACGCAACTGATAGTGCTCTGGCTGGCACAGCTGGCGGCAAGTTTGGGGTACCCGAAAGGAAGCGAGGAACAGAAATAAAGTTGTTATAGTTCTTGAAGGTGAGAACAGCCAACAGGTCAGCCCTACATAAGCAAGCTAAAGTCAGGGCCTATAGAAGGATGGAGAGGCAGAACGAGTAACAAGTCAGGACTGACAAGAACCAGGAGAATGTAAGTATTGGCAGGCAGAGCCAGGCAGGATGTCCGAGGTCTAGGCAAATAGCCAGAACATATTCCAGAATAGAAGAAGTAGCAGGAGAATCAAAGAAATGGAAAGACCTTGCTAAGTCAAGCAAGGGGTTGCTTCAGCCCATATGGTTTTGCAGGGAAGAATGACATGGAAATGTAGGGAGGCAAGGCTTTCAGAAATAAGGAGGTGATAATCTGGCTGGCCTTTGCTTTTCAGAGCACATCTGGAATATTGTGTTCAGTTCTGGGGAGAGCATTTTAAGAAAGACATTGATAGACTGGAGATCATCCAGAAGAGGGAAATGATAATAGTGAAAACTTTGACATCTTGAATTAAACAGGATCATGACACACAGGGACCAATTGAAGCCATGTTCAGAAGAGTTGTGAGGATATGATTTTTTTTTAAATTGAACCCGTGCTTTCATTGGTTTAGAGAGCCCTCAATGAAGTATTCCACTTTACCATTCAACCCAGCACCTGCTTGGCAATGGAGAGTTGCCCAAGGTAATGAGAAATTAAATAACAGCTAGTAATAGCTAACATTTATATAGTGTTTACTATGTGTCTGGCACTTTATTATCTCATTTGGGTCTCACAACTCTGGGAGGTAGGTGCTATCATTATCCCCATTTTACAGATGAGAAAACTGAAGCAGACCATGGTTAAGTGACTTGCCCAGTGTCATATAGCTAGTAAGTTTCTGAGGCCAGATTTGAACCCAGGTCTTCCTGACACCAAGCCTGGAGTTCTATCTGCTGCATCACTTAGCTACCTCTCAGTGACTTGTTTAGAGTTGGACAGGCAGCCTGTGTCACAGACTTGAACCCAAGCCTACTTGACTAAGGCTAGGTTTCTATCCACTATATCAAACTGTCTCTCTGGAAGATGGTAGCTATCTTCTAATATTTAGCAAGCTGTTATATGAAAGAGAGATTAAACATATTTTTCCTGTTTCCAGAAAACATAAATAGGAGCCCTGGGCGGAAACTACAAAGAAGCAAATTTTGGCTTGCTGAAAGAAAAAAAAAGTACTTCCTAGAAACAAAAGCTATCTAAAAGTGGAACAGCCTACTTTATGAGGTAGCAGCTTCTGAGGTCTCTAAGCAAAGGCCCAGTGGCCATTTAGGGGCTATGACCTAGAGGGGCTCCTTTCTTGGGTACTAGTTGGATTAAGTGGTTTCTGGGGTCCTTTGCAACTCTGAAATTCTGTGATTAGTCAAGCAAACAAGCATTTAAGCACCTACTGTATGCCAGGCAGCATGACCAGTACTGAGAATACAGATACAAGTGAAAAAGAAAGACAGCCCCTGTCCTCACAGGTTTAGGTTCTAATAGAGTAAAACAACACGTGAAAAGCATGATATGGGGTGAGCATGGTAGAGAAATCCAGAGAGTCAGGAGTGGAGCTAGGAGAGAAGGGAGAGTGAACACAGCTAGCCTGGGCCCATTCTCAAAGTGGTGTTTCAGGAAAAATTCATCAATCAAAGGACAGAGCCACAGGGTAAGAAGGCTGCTTGCAAATGATGGAGAAGTCCAAGTCAAGAGCAGAACTGGGAGAGGGTAGAGCCAAAGGCTGCTCCTTAACAGAGGGAGAGAAAAGAAAGGAGGAATATAAGGAAGGAGGAAAAGAGGAGAAGAAAGAGGACACAAAGAAGCAGAGAGAAAGAGAGGGCGAGGGGAAGGAAGGGAGGGATTTGAGTAGTAGAATTTCTGGTGCCTCTCTGAGACTGTCTTGGTAACATTTGTTTTAGGAACAAAATATTAAATTACTGCAGTGTTGCTGATCAAGACTTTTCAATGCTTGACGTAAACGTCAGCTAGGCAGCAGCTCTTTAATAATAGTGAGAGAGGCTATCAGGGCTCAGTATAAATGATGAGGTTTAAACTATGATTTCCAATTCCACAAGTACTTAGCTGGATAATCAGGTTTCTGAGGTAAGTCTATATTTTTCTCATCTTTTGTAATGTGGAGCTTTTTCTTTTCTTTGCAAAGGGCTCTGTGATTAAGTTCAGATAAAAGACTTTATGCTAAGTGCAGGTTATTTGAAAGGAGGCCATCACCAGCAAGGACAGTCACCACAAGCAGCATCTATAGGTCAGGGAGATAATGCAAAGAGTGGGAGTTGGGCCGTGGAGTGGCCTAATGGACCAAGCAGCTGCTGGTTCATTGTCTAAAGTGCTATTGGTTCTTAGTGGCAATTTTTCACTGGTTCAAGGTAACATATGACCCTTTTGTATAATCTATAGCCTGGTTTACCATGGAATACGCTGGTTACACAAAAGCTTTCTTTGTGTCTTAAAGCAGAATTTCATCATTTCTGCTCTGTATATGCCCATTGTGGCAAATCTTACAGAGATGAGACCTTTGATTTTCAGGGGTATTGTAGTGCAGAGCTGTCCAGCACAATGTCAGAATAGCCTGAAGGGAACAAGTTCACTTGTGGTTTTTATGAAATTGTGAAGGCACCACTCAGGAAAGAAAAACCCTTAGAGCAATCCAAAATAACAAGAATTTCTGGTTTTTTTTTTTTCCTTTAGCAGAAATGTATCAATACTCCTTATGTACTTAGGGACATTTTTTTAAAAATTTGTTGATAGTTTTTATTTTCATATCACTTTAATTTCTCAATATAAACCTCCTTTTTTCTTTCCAGGGAATCATCTTTTGGAAAAAAGAATAAAAAAAGAAGGTAAAAAAGCATTTTAGCCAAACAAATATATTAACTGAATTTGATTTCATATGCAATCCTCCAATTAGGAGGAGAATATTTTCAGAGAAACCTATGAAGACTTGACTATAATGATGCAGAGAAGTGAGTCTAACTAGGAGAATAGTAATAGCTAGCATTATATGATAATAATATTATAAACACAAACAACTTGGAAAGATTTAAGAACTTTGATCAAGAGGACTCATGATGAAATGTACCACACACCTCCTGAGACAGAGGTGTTGGACTCTCTGATTATGACATTTTTTTTGGACATGGTAGATTGTGAGATATATTTTTTAGACACGGCCAATGCAGGAATTTGTTTTGTTCGATTGTACATATTTGTTACAAAGGCTTTGTCTTTCTTTTCTTTTTTCCAAAAGGGGAGAGTCAGAAAAAAGAAAATTAATTTGTAATTGTAAAAAACAAAATCACAACGTTAAAATTTGGGTGGGAGGTGAATTTTTTCAACTCTTTTTTGTAAGAAGAGTTGGGTTATTGTGATTACACGGTGGAGTAAGGGATTCCTGATAAAATCATTTGATGTCAGGGCAGCTCAATCAGTCAATGATAATAATAGTCATTATTTACATAGGGCTTTAAGGTTCACTTTTCATATATTATCTCATTTGATCTGCATGACAACCCTGGGAAGTAGGCATTATTATATCCATTTTAGAGATGAGGACACTGAGACTGAGAGATGCTAAGCGATGTGCCCAGAGTCATAAAGGCAGTAGAGGCAGGATTCAACCTCATGCACGTTTTCTTGACTCCATGTCCCCTTGATTCTATCTATTGTGTCACTTAGTCTGCCTCAAACAAGCAATCACTTATTAAGGACTTACTTTGTGCTAGATATCGTGGCTAGAGAGTCAAAAATGAAACATGCCTTGTCTTTACGGAGCTTCCATTTTGTCTGGAAGGAAGGTGAGACGGTACCTACATAAATCAATGTAAGTATGGAACACAGACAAGCTGGCTCCATTCTCTCAGGTTGAGGATTGCTATATCTGCTTCTCAAGGTTCTAGATGCCTTGAGGGTACCTTATGGGCCTTTTTTCTTTACTGACATCAGCTCAATCCTCCCTTCCATTAGCTGTGTTACCCCTATCCCATTTGTTAGGGTATAAGAGCTAGGTCCTCAGTTTCATTTAACTTTAACATTGGATAGATTTTACAAAGAAATATTTACTTCAAAGTTATAGTTAGAAGAAAGGACAAACATTTCTCTCAACATCTCAGGGGAATAATCTTTCTTATTGCTACTTGGGGAAGAGAAAGGAAGATTAGGCTTGAAACTTAGTTCAGTTCCTACATACCGTTGCTTTCATCAAGTTCACATCCAGATAAAGCATGACTGCATCAGTCCTTCCCCTACTAAAAGGCGCTCCTGAAGATCATTCCTTCCTCCCTAGGGTATCAGTGTTGTACTGGATGAGAAATCTGGGCTGGGCTCCAGCTCTTGGCTATTTGTGGCTTACACGCCTAACTTTTCAAAACTTCCAAAATCAGAGACTACACACCCTTCCCTATACCACACGAATGAAAAAGCCACCAAGGTCCTGCAGGAGTGAACAAGGAAGCAAAGTGTATGATGGAAGCACATTTGACAAGGCTTTTTGAATTCTTTCACATCCGACAGCAGAGCTTCCTCTCCAACTCTTGCTTAGCCAACCAGAATCATATCTATACCTATCCAAGTCTTTCCAAGGCACTTCTCTTACATTTCGTTAAGATTTTTTCTGCAAGCTAGATGTCATGTGAGCTGGTCTGGGAATGTACCAGACCTCCATTACATACAACATAAAATACAAGGTACTGATGAGAAGGCTACTAGCTGCTGGAGAGTATTAGTAAAAACCCTATCTGGAATTTGTTCTTGAGCTGAGTCTCCTAGAATGCCATTGTCATTGGTAGCAAGTAGTGGCCTCAGGTCAACAAGGGGTCAGAACTCAGGTACGGGATTGTGTTAAATCAGCAGTTGATCTAAACCCACTCAAACTGGCAAGAGCTGATGGGAAATTTACCTCTCATGGTCAGGGTGAAGGTAGATGGGTGGCTATCTGGAGGGGGAGGGCCTCACAAGTAGCACACAAGAGAGACCTGAAAGATGACTATCACCTCACATTTATCAAATTGACAAGAATGACAAAAAAGGAAAATGACAAATGCTGGAGGAGCTATGAGAAAATAGGCACATTAACAAGTCATTCAGTTGGACAACAAACATTTATTAAGCATTTACTGTGTGCAAGATACTGTGGATGACAAGATAGGCAAAAACACTGACTCTGCCCTCAAGGAGGTCACATTGTAAAGAGAGAGAGAGAGAACAGGCAAACAATGTATATATAAGATACAAACAGGGTGAGATAATCTCAGATGGAAGGCAATAAGAGTAGGGGAAACTAGAAAAGATCTCTTATAGAAGGTGGGATTTGAGCTGAGTCTGGAAAGAAGCCAGTGAAGCCAGGAGACAAAGATGAGGTGGAATAGTCCAGGGAAGGGGGACAGCTACTGAAACATCACAGATTTGGGAGACAGTGTCATGCTGTAGAAGTAGCAAACAGACTACTCACTGGCCTGCTTGGAGGGGACTAAAGGGAATAAGGTGTTAGAAGACTGGAAAAGTAGGAAAGGCCCAGATTATGAAGGGCTTTCAAAGCCAAATACAGGATATTAGATTTGATCCCAGGAGCCACTGAGGTTTATTGCATATGTAATAGGAACTTATTTATTGATTGATAACAAAGGAACTAGAACCAGGCAACAGCTAATGTCCCCAGGAAATAAAGAAATGCTGTTGATGCTATGGTAAGCTTGCAATACCTCTATTAAGCAGCTGTTCAGGGATTTTCATTCACTAACCACATCCATGACCTGGTACCCAATTTGGGCCTCAGTTCCCCAATAATAACAAGGTACATTTTCATAACCTTCCTCTCCCCCACCCCCAAAACACCGTATAATGCAGGTATTGTTATTCTCATCTTGTAAATGTAATAATAGGTTTAGAAAGGTTATGTGACTTCCTGATAATCAAACATATTGTATATGGCAGAACCAGGATTCAAACCTAGGTCTAATAGATTCTAAGTCTAGTATTCTTTCCATTCTTCCTTGCAGAAGGTTTAGTGGTTAGAAGGTTAGAAGAAACCTTGAGAAGTCTGGACTGGAGAACCTCTCCACTTTGAAATTTTATGATTTTATGATTTTCCATCTCTGAGAGCTCCTCAGAATTTCTTTTGCTTTAAGAAATATAACTTTAGTAGTCCTCAAAAGAGATGCAAGCTATCAATAGTTATATTAAAAATGCTCTAAATCACCAAGTAGATATGCAAATTATCCAGCTCTGAGAAGGTTTTATTTCACACCCATCAAAAGATGACAACAAGGACAGAAAAAGGACAATGACAATTATTGGAAGAGCTTCATGAAAACAGGAACTCTAATTTACTTTTGGTAAAACTCTGAATTTGTCCAAACATTCTGGAAAGCAATTTGAAATTATAATACTTTATCTCTCTTTCCCTCTCATCAGTAAAATGTGACTTGACAATTTGACCCAGCAATGCAACTACAAGGACTATCTCTCAAAGAAATCAAAGAAAAAGGGGGAGAATATACAAATACCTAATATACAAAAATACTTATAGTAGTACTTTTTGTTGTAGCACAGGAGTGCAAACAAAATGGGTACCAATCAACTGGCAAATGGATGAACAAATAATCATATATGATGGTAATGGAATACTGTTGTGCTTTAAGAAATAACATAAGGTATAGATTCAGAAAAACGTAGAAGAGTTGTATTAACTGATGCAGAGTTAAGTGAAGAGAACAATAATGTAAAGAAAAATAACTTTAAAGGGTGAAGAACTCTGATCAATGCAATGACCCAGAAGACCGATGTTGGCTCATGCTTCCCATCTCCTGAAGCAAGGTAATAGAGTAGAGGTATGGAACAAGGCATACATTTTCAGACAAGTTCAATGCATAGATTTGTTTTTCTTGAGTATACTTCTTTGTTACAGGAAAGCTCTTGGGGGGCGGGGGTGGGAAGGTAGTTATGGGGAATATTAGGAGGCAGTACAGTGATTGCCCTCCCTCCACCAGAAAAGGAAAAGAAATGAAAGAAAAGAGTCAATAGAATATTTTTAAAATGCACAGAAGAGAGCAGAAGGAAGTTCAGAAGAGGACACAGACAAACAAGTCAGTGTTGGTTCTACCTTGCTCAACTTAATGTACACTTTAAAAAAAAGCCAAGTTGCATGTAATAAAGATTCATTGTTTTAGGTACAATTCTCTTTTTAAAAATTCTTTTATATTGGAATGTTTGTTGATGTTTTCCAAATTCATAATGAAAAAAAGAAATACGGTCTTAGAAAACAATGGTCACACAATAAGTTTTGTAGGCTCATAATAACTCATAGAAACAAAAAGTCAGTTATTGACAGCAGAAGCATAAAATACTTTAATTTTTGGTGAGGACAAAGAAATCGAGTGCCTATTCTGAAGCTATAGCAACTTATAGTCTATTTTCTTAAATTACAATAATTCCTCTGTTGTGTCAAGTTGTATGAAAGAATTATTAAGTATTCTGAGTCTAAAGAAAAAAGAATAATTTCACCTTTATACAAGTAGGAAAGATGCTATATTGGTTAGTGGATCAGCATTGGAAATAAGAGAGCCTGAGTTTACTAGCAAATGATGTAATGATGAATTTACTAGCAAATGACCTTGGGTAAGTAATTTTTTTTCTTTTTTCTTTATTTATTTGTATGTGTAAATTTTTTTTCATTTTAAACTTAAATACGAAATGAAAGAAAGAAAAAAAGAACATTTCAAGAGGATTCAACATAAAACTATAAAATTCCATTTCAAGAAAACCTATGTAATAAATACCACATGTTCTTTTCAGGGTGCCCAGCTTTTCTTTGCTTCCTTCTAGGTTTTCTTTTGTTTTGTGCTGATTACTTTTTACTTTTTTTTCCTGCCCTTCTGGGCAAGTAACTTAACCAACCTCTCAATGCCCCAGGCAAATTTCTAAGATCTTAACTTACAAGAAAATTGCCAGCCTGTATTGCAAGGTAGCATTGCGGAATGTGTTTCCACTGTGAGAATCCTCTAAACTGTTGAAAACACAGAGACCTAGATTCCCCTCCAAAAGATATGGAAAAAGATGAATTATGATTTTTGTTATTTTTTTCCATCATTTATGTGCCCAATGGTGATTTTACTTACTGCTTTTTAAGCATTAATTTTCAAATCCAATAAATATTTCTTCAGTATCTACTGAACAAGGCACTATGCTGAGTCCTCAGGATACAAAGGTGAAAGAAAACACTGGATTGGAATTAGAGAACCTAGATTCTAGTCCCAGATCTGTGTGTTGGTAATTAGGGTGGGACTTTTTTTACTGTTTTCTCTTTTGGAGCATTGTTGTAATCGAGTAACTTTGATGAGTCTGGCCTTTGTTTCTTTGATTAAATCAGGAGTCTTTGATGACCTGCTTAGTCAAGGGAAAGCCTAGTTCACATAGGTTTGAGTAGCATGGTTGTGACACCCTCTGACCCTGAACAGGGTATATAAACTCAGAGGTTAGTGGTTTGCTTGGAGCTCTCACTCACTGGAAGAGTATTGTGTAATTTGAGTAGACAAGACTCTGGGTAGCTGTTGTTAAGGAGCACCCCGTCCCCCGACCCAGTTTGAAAACCCAGATGTTGTTGCTTCCCTGGTAACTACATACTGAGATGTTGGACAGAAATCTAGAAGCCTGTCTATTGGTTTGTGTTATTTGATCTGTTGGCATTTTCTGTTTGTAATTTTTGTATTTGCTCTGAAGTTCAAGGTGCTGGCTTTTCCTCCTGAACGAAGTGAATGGTATATGTATGTTTGATTCAAGTAAAATTGTTGACCCCTTAAAGTTGCTTTCCTTAGAAAAGCAGATCAAAGAAACTGTGGTAGCAGCCTTTCTATGTGCCAGTGTTATTGGCCTTACACAACCACAGCAGCGGCAAGCAGCATTGTTGTTACAATCTGATACTGACTACTTGTGTGACTTTAGGCAATTTCTCATTTTAGAGGAAAGGATTCTATTTTTTATTTGAATTTTTGGGAAAACTGAAAAGCAGTTTGGCAGAAACTAGGTTTAGACCAGTATATAATACCATATTCCAGAAAAAGTTCACCATGAGTAGCAAAAGGTATATGAAGGATTAATTTTTTTTAAAGCACCGAACATAGAAGGAATGACAACTATATGTGGCTGGGGAAAGAGTGTTTGAGATTCATAACTACATAAGGAATTGATATGGTCATAAAACATAAAATAGTCTATTTTCATTACATAAATATTAAAAGACCTTGTAAAAATAAAATCAATGAAGATATAATTAGAAAGGATGCTAGAGTGTGGGAAAATATTTATATCAAATATCACTGATTAAAGCATGCCATCCAAAATATGTAAGGAGTATATAACAAATTCATAATACCAAGAGCCATTCCCTGATAGATAAGTGGTAGAAGGCTATGAACAGTTTTCAAAAGAATTGCAAATAAAAATGACCCTATTAAAACATGGTCTAAATCTTGAATCATAAGAGAAATGCAAATTAAAACAACTCTGAGTTTTCATTTCATACATAAAATGTCAAAAATTGCAAACAAACAAAAAACTCTACAGCAACAGTCAATTTTGGAAGAATTATGACTAGGGTGGGGAACCTGTGGCCTAGAGGTGACATGTGGCCCTCTAGGTCCTCACGCTCAGCCCTTTGGCTGAATCCAAACTTCACAGAACAAATGCTCCCCCTGAATTATGGGAAGATGAACATTACTAATATTCTCTTGGTAGTGCCATGAACTGGGAACTGTTCTGGATATCAATTTGCCATAAAATGCCTAAGCTGTCAACCTTTGACCCAACATTCCCACTATTAAGCAGATACATCAGGGATATAAAAAAATAAGCAGAAAAGTCTAATATATCTTTGTTGTAATAAAGAATTGGAGGCATAGTCCCTCACTGATTGGGAAACAGCTGAAAAATTCCCAGTATGATATATGAATATAACAGAAGATTATTATGCAGGAAGAAATTATGACTATGAAGGACTATCAGAAATGTGAAATCTTGTGCTAACTGGAACACAATGAAGTAAGCAGAACCAAGAGAATAATATACACAAAGGAAACAACAAAGTAAATGAAAAGAGGAAGTTGAACTGTGAGAAACTAAAAGACCAATGAAGAGATAAAGAACTATATCCACCTCACAGCAGAGAGGCATGGTAAGACAAAAAAGAAACAAGCATTTATTAAGTGCTTTGTTCAGTCATTTCAGTCATGTCTGACTCTTTGTGACCCCATTTGGAGTTTTCTTGGGCAGAAGATAATGGAGTGATTTGCCATTTCCTTCTCTAGCTCATTTTAGAGATGAGGAAACTGAGGCAAACAGGGTCATATATCTAGTAAGTATCTGAGGCTGGATTTGAACTGAAGGAGATGAGTCTTCCTTGATTCCAGGCCTGGTGCTCTATCCACTATGTCACCTAGCTGCCCTTTATTAAGGACTTACCATGGAATAAGCACTGAGAATACAAATAAAAAGAAAAAGACTGTCCTTGCCCTATAGGAGATTTACATTCTGATGCAGGAAGACAGCTAATAAAAAGGATTGAAAAGAACAGTGTGGCTGTGAAGGCCACATATAAATCTACCATTTTATCTTTATTTTTAAAATCACCATTCGAAAATTTTAAATCAATTAACAAAATATGGATTCTTATCTATTACACCGGAAAGTGTGGTTGTCATTGTCAGTTTTGTTCTTTGTTTCTGAAGAGGACCAGTGATTTCTCAGGTGATATCTTGACTCACCCATGAATTGGACTTAAGTGAGGCAGAGTTGCACAAAGTTGTCTCACTGTCACTTCCTGAGTCATGGAAGCTCAGTGACAAATCAGGATGCCTGTTGATGATCCCAGCATGCAGTGGATGACTTTGGCATTTTCAACACTGACCAAACTTCAGACTGCTTCAGACACTTTCATGGCCCTCAGAACAAATTGTTCTCATCTATCCGTTCCACTGGGGAAGTCAAGAGTTGGACAGACTAGACAACAACTGGTATTTCAAACTTGTTTTCCTTTACACTGTCTTTAGTACATTTTTTTGGGGAGGGGGGAAAGGCAAAGCAATCAGGGTTAAGTGACTCAGATAAGGTCACACAGCTAGTATGTTAAGTATCTGAGGCAGGATTTGAACCCAGGTCCTCCTGACTCCAGGGCTGGTGCTCTACTCACTGACCCACCTAGCTGCCCCTCTTTAGTACATTTCAAAGAACTTTGCCTGGCATTCAAAGCCTCTGACAATTTGGAGCATCCAGTCTTTCAGTCTTAATCTTATGCTACTCTCTCTATGTATTCTATGCTCCAGCCAAACTACACTGTGCACACATCCTGCACTTTCTTCCTCCATGGCTTTACTGTCACCGTACTCTCTTTACAGAATATTCTCCTTCTTCCTGTCCTTGACCTGTTGAATTCCTACTCCTCCTTTAAAACCCAGTTCAAATGTCACCTCTCCCATGAAGACTTCTCTGTTTCCCTTTCAATAGTGGCCTTCCCCCTTGAACCTCATATAGCATTTGACATTTCACATAGAATAATATGTTAAAGTTATCTGTGATTGTGTCTAATTTCCCTACTAGACTCTAAGCTCCATGAGGGCAAAGACCATATCACATCTAAACTTTGTAACTTTTCCAGAATCTAGCAGAGCAAAGATACTGGAATGGTTTGCCATTTCCTTCTCTAGCTCATTTTACAAATGAGGAAACTGAGGCAAACAGGGTTGCGTGACTTGCCCAGGGTCACATAGCTAGGAAGTGTCTGAGGCCCAATTTGAACTAAGGGACTTCCTGACTCCAGGCTTGGCATTCTATCCACTGTGCCACCTAGCTGCCCCTTGAAATACTAGAGAACCCTGAATAATAATAGCAATTTTAGTAGTGACAGTAGTAGTAGCAGTGGTGGTGGTGGTGGTAGTAGTAGTAGTAATAGAAAGTAGTAGAAAGAACCCTAGAGATAGATAGGGGCTAGCTGGTACAGGCCAGGGGTCAGGAAGATCTGAGTTCAAATCCAGCCTCAGTCATTTACTAGCTGTATGACCCTGGACAAGTAACTTAATCCTGTTTGCCTCAGTTTCCTCATTTGTAAAATGAGCTGGAAAAAGAAATGACAAACCATTCCAGTATCTTTGTCCCGACCCCTCAAATGGGGTCAGGAAGAGTCATACACAACTGAGCAACCACAACTAGAGAGAGAAATACTTGCTCAAGCTCACACGATGGCAGAGCCGGAATTCCTTCCTTGAGAACCTTCTGAGTCTCACTCTGATGTGTCTTCTGTTAGACTAGACTCTACACAGTTAAATAAATGTCACCTTAGCAGTTTTTCCCCCTCCAGATGCAATCGCCTTTGCCTCAGAAGTTTCTGAACATTCTGCCTCAATCAAAAGCTCTCCCATCCATATTCCTTGGGTAGCTGAATTCCCTCAACCTTCAGTTTCGTTCCTTACAAGATGGGCATTTCTTTGTCAGAAGTTATTGCCTATCTCTTTTTAGAGCTTAGAGCTACTCACATTTATTACCATTAACAATACCAAAGTAATCTAATCAATAGAGCTAATCCTGGGCCTTAAAAAGGCTGCATTAATTACTCTCACTTCTTTATTCACTAAGTCGGTCCTCTTTTATTTCTCTTTCCTTAAAAGAGTGGTAGGGTCAGATGGTTTTAATGGCTCCAGGGATCAATAAAATATCCCAAGCCATTGAAGCTTCCAGAAAGACTGTCAGGTAAAAATTTCATTTTATCCTACTTCTTCCATATCCACTGATCTTACTGCCACTAACACATAAAAAGCAATACTCTGAAAAGCAGCCCATTTTTTTAAAGCAGAGCTATCAGAACCTAGGGTAATTAGTTAACCTCTTCAAACAGAAGCTGGTTGACCTATTATAGATACATAGGTGACACTCAATTATGACTTTTTGATTGATGTGTAAAAGAAAAGTGGGAGTACCTGGGGAAATTTCCCAAAGTAAATGTATTTGCCTATCCTGCCTCTTCATTCAATTTCCACTCCTACTCTCATTACTGGAGTATAGACCCTCATTATCCCCAACTTGGACTATTTTCATAGCTTCCTAGTCAGTCATCCCACATCCAGTGTTTCCCTTCTCCAAAGCTTCTTTTGAATTGATGCCAGATTAATTTACCTGATTATCTCATGCCATTCCCCTCTCTGGGCTCAATCTTGAGCATAGAGTTAGGCTACTTATTTTCTCTCATACTTAGCCCTTTTTTCCTCCCTTTGTGCTATTGTTCAAACCATTCTCCACATGTGAAAGAGTCTCTCACCTCCCTCCCCCTCCCCCAGTCTTTACCCTTTGAAATCCTTCTCCATCCTTTATGAATCTGTTCCATAAATCCCCATTTCTGTTGAGAATACCCAACATCCTTCCAGTCGCCCAGGATCACGACTTTGGAGTTATCCTCAACACTTTAGTTTCCCTCACTGACTCGCCTCTAATCAACCTTACACATCCAATCATTTGTCAAGTCTTGCCATTTTTCCTCCAGAACATCTCGGTCTCCCTTCTCTCCAGCCATAACCTTAGTTAAGGCCCTCATTGCCTCTCACCAGTATGACAATAGCCTTCCGATTGGTCTGAGCACTTCAGTCTCCACTTTGCTGATCCATCCTATACATAGATGCCAAAACAGCGTTCCTAAAGTTTAGGTTCCTTTGGATCATATCACTCCCCTACTCAATAAACTCGGTCATTCTAATTGCTCAATAAGCTTCAATATTGCTTTGAGAATGAAATATGGATTCTTCCATTTGGCATTTCAAGCCATTTTCAGTCTGATGCCTGCTTACCTCTCCAGGTATTTCAAATTGCTCCCATTCAATTTCTCATCACTCCGGCCAAAGTGGTCCATTTGCCGTTCCTCAAACAGCATCCTGGTCTCACTTCCTGTGGTTAGGTACAGGCTGTCCTACTTTTCAGTAATGCAATTCTTCCTATCTCTGTCTCATAGAATCTTTATCTTCTTTCCCAAGCGTTATCTACCTTCTCTGTGAAATCTTATCTTTGGCACTTAGTTATTTGTACTCTTTATCTCCTCAAACTATCAAGTGTATAATCATCTATTTACATGTTGAATCCCCCTCCTTCACCATAGAATGTAATCTTAAGGGCAAGGATGATTTTTCATTTGGTTTTATACCTTCAGTCCCTACCATAATGCCTTACACATAATAGGGACTACATAAGTACATATTGAACTGAAAGGCCAAGAGCTAATGGCATTATCTCTATGAAAACTTTCAGTAATTCCCAGATGAGAAATTGATTTTTTCTGTCTTAACAATCACAAAACACTTTGTTTGCAATAATTTTGTGCTCTATTGTATCCTACTTGCTAGTTATAGAGGTGTTTGTTTGTTTGCAGTATGTTATATACTGTATCTAGCTACTGAATTATGAAGTCCATAGTGGTCTATCCTTCGTATGTCCCTCTTTACTCAACACAATGATGTGTACATAGTAGGTGCTTGAATTTTTAAAAAATAAATTATTGGATATGATTCCTTTCCTTTATGTAAAATTGACAATTTTACACAAACCATTTGGAGACTGTCAGCCAAATGCAATCTCTGGCAGGTCATACCAAGTTATAAAGGTTTGGAGTACAGGCTCAGTAATAGAATGTCATCCAAGGACCAGCCTTGATAATTGCAGAGAGGCATGCCACCAGAAGGCTGGCCATCAGGTCATGAAGATTTTGGCCACGGAAACTCATGAAACCATCTGCTAAGGGGTGGAGGGATCATAGTCTGAACTGAGGGAATACCCACATTGAAGACATCATAGATATCAGGAAGAATTAAAATATTAAAATCCTCAAATATTCAAATGATTCTGTTGCCAGGTCCATCTGGGAGTTCCCTCCAATGATGTCTGTCACAATTTATCCATGCCTGCCCATCCTGTGTGATGCTTGTCAGTAGGACAGTGGAAAGGGTACCGGCTTTGGAGTTAGAAGCTATGACTTCAAAACTGACCTCAATCAATCAATAAACATTTTTCAGGATCCTATTACGTGCTAGGCATTGTACTAAATGCTGAAGAGAAGAAAGAGGCTAAATATAGTCCCAGTCTTCAAGGAGCTTATTACAATCTAATGGGAGAGACAACATGCAAATATAGAGTGGGTAGGGACTTGAGGCAGGCAGACCCACCAATAGGCTGTTACAATAGTATAGGCTAGAGGTGATGAGGGCCTACACTAGTGGTGGCAGTGTCAGAGGAGAGAAGAGGGCATACTGGAAGGTTGTTGCAAAGGTGAAATCTAATCTTTGGCAACAAATTGGATATAGGGGTTGGGGGCATGAAAGATAGTGAGGGGTCAAGGATGACTACTAGGTTTTCAGCCTGAGGAGTTGGGAGTATGGTTATCTATAGTAATAAGGAAAATTGGAGGGTGAGAGAGAATTTAGAGGGAAAGATAATGAATTCTTTTTTGAACATGTTGAATTTAAGATATTAACTGGACATCCAGTTTGAGATATCTCCTTAGTTGGAGATATGAGACTGGAAGTCAGCAGAAAGGTTGAGGCAGGATGATTTGAGAATCATCAGCATAGAGATGGTAATTAAATTCATGGGAGCTGATGATTCCACCAAATGAAGTAGAGGCAGAAGAGGGCCCAGGACAGAACTCTGAGGATACACCTATGGTTAGAGGGTGTGACCTGGATGACAATCCAGCAAAGGAGACAAAAGGAGTGATCAGATAGGTTGGAGGAAAACCATTAGAGTATGGAGTCCCAAAAACCTAGAGAGAAGAGACTATCAAGGAAGAGAGAGATCAGCAGTGTCAAGGGCTACTGAGAGAGTCAAGGAGAATGCAGATTGAGAAAAAGCTGTTGGATTTGGTAAGAAATCATTGGTAACTTTGGAGGGAGTAATTTTGGTGGAAAGACACGTGGGCAGCCAGATTGTAAGGGGTCAAGAAAAGGGTGAGAGGAGAGAAAGGGGAGGCACCTCTTGTAGGTGGCCTTTCTGAAGAGTTTAGCTACAAAGGGCAGGAGAGAAATAGGATGACAGCAGGGATGAATGGATCAAGTGAGTGGTTTTCAGGATGGGGGGACTGTGGGCATGTTTGCAGGAAGTAGAGAATGAGCCAGTAGAAAGGAAGAATTTGAAAAGAAGTGAGAGAGTGGAGATGACAGAGGGGGCGATCTGTTGTGTGACACTTACCCTCCCTGAGCCTCAGTGCCCTTATGCATAAAACAAGGTGTTAGATGACTCCTAAGGCCCCTTCCATCTTCAAATCTGTCATTTTCAGCTCTTATGATCCTATGATCCTCCCAGAAGTTTGACAAAGAGGTCGACTGAGCAGGCCCAAGGCCCTCCTTGCCTTCCTCTCAAATTGGAGATATATCAGGGGCAGGTCTAACACAACACCCTCTTAGTTCAGTTGAGATGTGGGAATGAGATGAGACACAAGTCATTGAATATTTACCAGAAGGCGTTTACTTGGCCTAATATAGCAAGAGTATAGAACAAGGAAACAGTGGCACTTAATGTCTCTGGATGAG
The DNA here is from genome assembly GCA_028646595.1 of Phalanger gymnotis. Taxonomy (NCBI): domain Eukaryota; kingdom Metazoa; phylum Chordata; class Mammalia; order Diprotodontia; family Phalangeridae; genus Phalanger; species Phalanger gymnotis. Next base: position 459,026,387 of record CM053622.1, read on the forward strand.
GCCCTCCTTGTTTCCATATGTAAACAGAGTTGGGTGGGGCTCTCACTCCAGGTAGGTGGGGATTCTTATATCCTTAATTTACCAGAAGCTGTGTTAAGGGGAGGCAGGGGTCGATCAAGTCTCATGGACTTGTTGTCTTTTAGGGAAAACCAATCTCTATTGCAAGGAAATGCAATACATTTACCCTTGATATTCTCTAACTCAAATGCTAGTTCCCTTCAAAGCTCAACTATTGTGCTCTCTTTAGGAAGACTTTATTTTCCCAGTTCTTGTTGCCCCTAACTCCCCCCAAAATCTTGTTATGTATTTTATTTCATGTGTATCTTATATTTATTTATCACAGATTTAAGATATGGAAGGAAGCTTAGAGATTATTTATTATATCCCCCTTCAGTTTACAATTGAGGAAACTAAAACCCAGAAAAGTTATGATGTCTAAGGTCACAGAGGTAGGAACTAAGATTTGAACTGAGGTCCTTGACTTCAAATCCAATAGTCTCTTCACTGCATCACCAAATGGTGCATCAGAATGTTAACACCTTACTATTGCAGGTAAATGAAACCTTCTTAAGGTCAGAGACTCTCTTTTTTTAAAATTTGTATCCACACTGCCTAGTGCCTAGCACATATTAAGCCTAATGTATGATAGATAGATAGATAGATAGATAGATAGATAGATAGATAGATAGACAGAGAGATTAAAGCTCCTGAAGCTTACCAGAGCAGTAGAGAGACACCAGACAGTAATTATCCTTGACACTTGAAAGATGTCTATTTTTAGGACTGTTTTCAACTAAGTTTATGTCAGTAAATTATTTGATTACATACTGGGCTATGTGACTTTTGGCAAAATCACTGCATATCTTTAAGCCTCAGTTCTTCAGTAAGATACAAGTTCTGGCTTAAAATCCTAACTCTAACTTTTTTGCCCAATAGACCATTCAGGCCCAGTCTACTTCATTTCTTTTTCAAGGGTTCAGTTGCCCCTCTTGGGGCCCAGACCAAAAGGTCACTACAACAGTGGAAAGTTCAAGGAGAGAACATTCTGCCTTCCTACCTTTATTAGTGAGCTCTTCCTATCAACTGATATTTTTCCTGAACTCATTCCCCAATGGTTAGCCAATACCCATCCTTTTGCCTTCCTTATCTCTCTGATACCGAATATTATGTAGAGTACCAAAGAGCAGCCCTGCTTCTGATCCCTACTGTTTACTCTCTCATTCCCATCTACTTCAACCCTATCCTTTCAATATTCCATTCTGTATCTGCCTGCCCCTTCCACTTTGTCCTCTGGAACTCCCCTGCTATAATTAATGAGCTAATCTTCATTTTAGACTATTTTCTCTCATGTTCTGTCTATCCTTTAGTCCTGAGACCTGGCTCCCCGTGGATGACATTGTATCTCTAGCTTTCCTTTCTAGTAATGATTGTGTCTTCTCTCACGCTCCTTTATTTAGTGTTCAAAATCCTTCTAAACCTATCCTTCTCCTCTATATTTCCAGTCTGCTTCCTTATATCCTCCATAAATACTCTTTGATACAGTAACACTGGCCAGGTAGAGCTTAGGAAAAGAAGTAGTTCTGTTCTTTTGGCTTCCAGATTTGAGAGATTGGACACTCAATTCCAGATTCTCTTCAGGGAGAGGTTCCTAAAGGGAAAGGAAAATTCTGAGAAGAAGCTGACACGTACCTCAATTATGTTCCAATACTTAGCTTACTACTCTAGAGATTTTGAGGAATTTCCCCTTCAGTGAGATCTGGGACTCTCTTTCCTGGCTGAGCTATCATAATCCCAGAGGGAAAGGTCATTCACTCCATGTTATTGCCTGGTAGATTTTCATCGGTATACCTTCTCATATTTCTGATTCCTATCAGCTTGGATAAATGGGTTTAATGCTACTCCCTATGTGTTTGTCTTTCTGTTAACTGGTATTTGGTGGGAAGGAAGTCAAGCCTCGGATATATAACTTTGGGTCATCTTTCCCAATTAAGGGATAGAGATCAGAGTGTAGTTTGAACCTAAAAATTATTTTCCCTAGACCAGCAGTATTTAGGTGGGGGCAGAAAGACATAATTCTAGTTTGATACCTTTTCTCTGAGGGGAGCAGAGAGGTGCCAGTCTCTGGCACCAATCTCCTGCTTCTCCTCCTGGTAAGAACCAAAGCCTCCCTTGGATAAAGGTGGGCAGAGGAGACTAGAGATATCTGTTCATGCCTCCCTGTAAGCCACATATAGATAGATGTGGACATATATAACTTACATGGGCAACACACACACAGAAGTGTGCTGGTAAATATTTGATTGCTAGCTTTGCCCCCAAAAATGACATGACATACTTTTAACTTTTATCTGCATTTTTAACATTTTCTCCATCGTTTTCTTAAGTCTAGACAACCAACAAAACAACAAATCAAGACCTGATTTGGAGGGTTTGCTGATTACCAAGGTTTAAAAAATACTAAAAATTTAACATTTGGCTCTCTCCAGCCTCCCCTCCCCCATATAATACGCTCACATATGTATATCTGTAAATACATACATATATGCATATCTTCTATATACTTGTTTACATAAATGACATCCTCCTCATAGAGGGGAAGTTCTTCGAGGATAGGAACAGTTTCACTTTTGGTTTTGCATTACCAGTTCCTAGAAGGTAGGTATTTAGGTAGTTAGGTATTTAGTAGTAGGTATTTAGGTAGGTGCCTGTGGGTATTTAGGTATTTAGTAAGTGCCTGTGGACTTTTTGGATTGGGAAACAGAATAGGTATTCCCTGAAAACAGAGACTCTTTGCAGAGAGAGAATAGTCACCTTCCATTTCAGCTTGTTAGCCCAGCAAGTGAGTATTGGGGAGTTGTAAAAATTAATAAATGTACTGAGCCCTCTAGCACCTCATCGTGCTTTTAAGACATTGACAGGAAAAGGAGAATTAGCAGTATCCTTGGAAACGTCGGATTTAGCAAGCCCAAACACCTCCCAAGAGGCTAAATAATGGTGCTGGATGGCTTTACAAACTCTGGTCCTCTCGCCTGACTATTTACTTAAGATTCTTGTAGAGTGGAAAAGAATGCAATGCACTTTTTTTCAAGTAAGTGAAGAAAGAAATGCCTCATGACAGATAGATGAAAGTCTAAATTAGGACCAGAGCTCACAAATCATACGGACAGTTGTTTGTTCTAACCACGAAACATTCTCTGGTTCTAACCAACTTTGAAAAAGTTAACTTTCAAGGTCAGGAATGAGAGAATATTCAGGCTACTTTATTTTATGTTACAGACACCAAGATTAGGTTTCTTTCTTTTCTTTTTACTTCTTCTAACATTTGGTGATTGATGGAAGGTAAAGGAAAGTAATAAACCTTTATTCACAGAACTGCAACACTCTGAGGCACACACCTCCTTCCCTCTCTGGAGATGAATGTGCTTATTGTTATTATGAAATATACAGCAGAGATTTTTTTTCCCCAGGAATCCCTCAGGTATTCATCTAAATCTTGAGTACTTCTCGATAAAGATATCACCCTCTAGATAGAAACTGTCAGTAAGACAAGGAGTCCACTCATACACAGAACTGTTTCTTTCTCAGAGAGAATAACAGTTAATAATTAAAACTTGAAGGCTCTTTTCTTCATAGCATGACTTCATGTGATCAAAAAGTAAACATTCTAGATTTTCCAGAATAAAGTTTTTTCAAAAAAATTTGTTCTCCAAAATATCTCATACTTCAAGTGGTTGGGATGTAGGAGGAAAGACATTGGACTTTGTTACAGCCCTTGGGGCTATGTCCCCGCTCTTTTTACTAGCTATTGTGACTCCACTTCCTTTTCTGTCAAATGAAGATTGTAATAATTGTGCTACCTCATAGGATTGCCGTGATGATGAAATGAGACAATGTCTGTCTAACATAAGGAATCACTATTGGGCTCAAGGGGCTGGTGTGCTCTCTATTCTCCCTTCAGGGCCCCTAGGCTGGAGCAGAGCAGAGTGCCTTAGCTCCTTCCAGGTATAGCCTCTGTTGGTCTAGTTTAGAGAGTAGTGCAACCTTAGTAACCAGAGCAGGAGAATACAAAATTGTGAATAATGGCCATGGTAAAGATGAAGACACATGGTCCAGTTCTCTACATCATTGGAAGTCTTGGAGTAACGCTATGATACTGTAAGGTTAATGGGGAATAAGATCTACTCCACCCATCAATAGGCCTCATGTGGAGCCCATTAAGGGAAGCTTTCTTGCTTATAGGAAGGCTTACACACCTTTTGTTAATTTCCAATTGGACACTGAGTCTATTAGCTGAAAGAATATATATTCTAAGAGGTAAGCTTTTGCTTTGGGGGCTCGCTTATGAGAAAGATGTTGTGATTCCTTGGTCAAGACTCTGAGTGGCCATGTGTTCAGAGCTCTCTGACTCCTTAGAGATAAAGGCTCTCTCAATTCAGTGGTGGATGTAAAGCTTTGATTCAGGCAGTAGAGCCCTATCTGTTGGTCTTTATTTCTCTTTTCTGTATTTCCTGTGTTGGTATTTTATGTGATTAAAAAAGAAAGATTGCTGACCCCTGAAACAGCTATCTTTCCTTAGTAAAGCAGATAAAAGAGCCTGCACTAGCAGCCATCATGGGTATGCCAGTGTGGTTGTCATTACAGACACTCATAGATTGCACTTAGTCACCATGTCCCTGGCATCCTTGGAAGTTTTCAGCAGAGCTCCCTGGGATGGTTTCTGTAGGCCTATGGAATCTCTACTGTATGTAAACCATAAAACTCTCTAACTGTCCACTAATATTCTCCCTCAAACCAACTTGTATTTCTATAGCATTTTAAGATTTACAGTTCTTTATTCAAAGCAAGCCTGTGAGGTAGAAAGAATAGTATATTGGTCAATTTTGTCTGTACTCAAGGCAGACTGATAAAATATTCTTTGTAGCCAGATCTGTTAATTGAATTTTATATTTAATTTTATTTATGGACATATAATTTACTCTTAGTAGTGAAGAGTAGGTTGTAAAATCAAATGACAACTTTATTGAGAAGATTCAAGACATCTGATATAAATTCACTTAATTTTGTTTTTTAATTCTTCAACTTCTCACCCAACCCCCCTTCTCTCTGGGCCCACAGGATTTGGTGGCATTCCTCCTTGCCCAGGTTAATTCCCTTCACCTAAATATTCCAGATACTATTCCATCTTGTCAGCTCCAATCCCTCGCCTCGTCATCAATCATCACCTCTTTCATGTATGTTCAACATCTCTTATCTCTATTGTGTCATTCTTTCAGCCTATAACCTTACTTAAGATTTCTCTATGCTAAAACAATCTTTCCTTGATCTTGCCACACCCTCAAACTATCTATCGCTGTTAAACTTCTAGAAAGACTAGTCTACAGTTTTTACCTACACATCTTCATGAATTCCTTATCTAAAATCTTCACTATTGGGCTTCTGTCCCCATTGCTCACTGGAATAGCTCTCTCCAAGTACATTAATGAACTTCTTACAAGTAAGTAACGTGACTTTTTTTTTTCTGTCCTCCTCTTCCTTGATCACTTTACAGCACTGTGGATCACAATACCTTCTTTTTGATATCTTTTCCTCCATCATAGATGACACTGTACTTATATGGTTCTCCTACTATATTTCTGACTATTCGTCTCTCCTTTGCTGCCTTCTCATTTTCCTTCCACTCTTAATTATAGGTACCTCTCAGGGGTCCACCATTGATCCTCTTTTTCCTATATTGTTGGAGCCAGTGGCTTTAGTGAAATGACTGAATGAATAGGTGCAAAATACTCAATGCAAGAGGTGGAGCCAAGATGGCAGCAGGAAAGCAGGGACTCTCTTAGGCTTTCCCCCAAATCCCTCTGAACACCTGTAAAAAATGGCTCTGAACAAATTTTAGAGCTATAGAACCCACAAAATAATAGAGGGAAGCAGGTCTCCAGCCCAAGACAGTCTGGATGGTCTCTGGGAAGGGTCTATTGCACAGTGCTGGGAGCAGAGCGCAGCCCAGCGTTGGCTACACAAGGACAGACCAGGCGCTGAGGAGATCATGCGGAGCAAGCCATAGGGCCCTGAACCACTAAGCTGTGGCAGGTACCAGGCTTCTCTACCCACAAACGCCAAAGACAGCTTAGCAGGTCAGTGGCAAAACTGTTGGATCGGAGTAAGAGGAGTGCCTTTGGCCCCAGCCCTGGAGGCAGAGGAGGTGGTGCAGCATGGTGGCTGCAGCAGCAGGAAGCTTGTGCAGCTGATTGCAGAGCTCCAACTGTGGCTGCTTCTAGCCTCAGGCCTGGTGGGAGGGAACAAGAAGTAGATCAGAGCGGGAGTGCAAGGAGTGCTTTGCTGGAACAGAGGCAGGGTTCTCTTGCTTTGCCCTGCTCGGATCTGGGTCATGGTCCTAGCTGGCAGTTCTTGGGGGAAGAGGAGCGCAGGGAGGAAGAGTATATCAGTACACCCTATACATCTCTGGGTTCAGTACGTTGGTGTGGCAGAGCTCATGTAGAAGTAGCTCTGAAAATATCAGTGCAATGCCCCTGATGCTTGGGACAAAGCACTCACCATTCTGAAGCCAGTCATACCCTGACAAAAAAGGGTCAAAGAGTTGGCAGGGAACATGGCCAGTCAGCAAGACTCAGACTATTGAATCTTTCTTTGGAGACAAAAAAGATCAAAGCATACAGGCAGTAAAAGTCAACAAAGTCAAAAAGCCTCCAAGAAAAATATGAATAGGCCTCAGGCCATGGAAGAGCTCAAAAAGGATTAGGAAAGGCAAGTAAGAGAAGTAAAGGAAAAACTGGGAAGAGAAAGGAGAGTAACGCAAGAAAATCATGAAAAACAAGTCGATGACTAGCTAAAGGAGACCCAAAAAAATACAGAAGAAAATAACACCTTAAAAAATAGACTAACCCAAATGGCAAAAGAGTTCCAAAAAGACAGTGGGGAAAAGAATGCCCTAAAAGGCAGAATTAGCCAAATGGAAAAGGAGGTCCAAAAGACCACTGAAGAAAATACTACCTTAAAAATTAGATTGGAGCAAGTGGAAGCTAGTGACTTTATGAGAAACCAAGAAATTATAAAACAGAACCAAAAGAATAAAAAAATGAAAGACAATGTGAAATATCTCATTGGAAAAACCACTGACCTGGAGAATAGATCCAGGAGAGATAACTTAAAAATTATTGGACTACCTGAAAGCCATGATCAAAAAAAAGAGCCTAGACATCATCTTTCAAGAAATTATCAAGGAAAACTTCCCTGATATTCTAGAACCAGAGGTTAAAATAGAAATTGAAACAATCCACCTGTTGCCTCTTGAAAAAAATCCCAAGAAGAAAACTCCTAGGAATATTATAGCCAAATTCCATAGTTCCCAGGTCAAGGAGAAAATGCTGCAAGCAGCCAGAAAGAAACGATTTAAGTATTGTGGAAACACAATCAGAATAACACAAGATCTAGCAGCTTCTACATTAAAGGATCAAAGGGCTTGGAATATAATTTTCCAGAGGTCAAAGGAACTGAGATTAAAATCAAGAATCACCTACCCAACAAAAATGAATATAGCACTCCAGGACAAAATAGGGATTTTCAATAAAATAGAGGACTTCCAAGCATTCTTGAAAAAGAAAAGAATGGAGGTGAAGAGAAAATTTGACTTTCAAATACAAGAATCAAGAGAAGCATGAAAAGGTAAACAGGAAAGAGAAATCATAAAGGACTTACTAAAGTTGAACTGTTTTGGTTACATTCCTACATGGAAAGATATTTGTAACTCATGAAACCTTTCTAAATGTAAGGGTAGTTGAAGGGAATATATAGACAAAGGGCATAGGGTAAGTTGAATACAAAGGGATGATATGTAAAAATAAATAAATACAATTAAGGGGTGAGAGAGAAATATATTGGGAGAAGGAGAAAGGGAGAGATGGAATGGGGTAAATTACCTCACATAAAAGTGGCAAGAAAAAGCAGTTCTATTGGAAGGGAAGAGGGGGCAGCTGAAAGAGAATGAATGAATCTTGTTCTTATCACACTTGATTTAAGGAGGGAATAACATACACACTCAATTGGGTATCCTACCCCACAGGAAAGTAGGGTGGAAGTGGATAAGAGTGAAGGCATGATAGAAGAGAGGGCAGAGCAGGGAAGGAGGTAATCAAAAGCAAACACTTTTGAAAAGGGCCAGGGTCAAGGGGATAAAATTGAATAAAGGGGGACAGGACAGGATGAAGGGAAATATAGTTAGTCTTTCACAACATGACTGTTACGGAAGTGTTTTTGCATCATACATGTGTGGCCTATGTTGAATTGCTTGACTTCTCAAGGAGGGTGGGTGGGGAGGGAAGAAGGGAGAAAATTTAGAAGTCAAAGTTCTAAGAACAAATGCTCAAAAAATGTTGGGTTTTTTTTACATGCAACTGGGAAATAAGATATACAAGCAATGGGGTATAGAAAACTATCTTGCCCTACAAGAAAGTAAGGGGAAAAGGGATAAAGGGGGGTTGAGTGGGGTGATGGAAGGGAGGGGAGACTGGGGAAAAGGGCAATCAGAATATATGCCATCTTGGGGTGGAGGGAGGGTAGAGTCAGGGAGAAAATTTGTAACTCAAAATCTTGTAGAAATCAATGCTGAAAACTAAAAAATATTAAATAAAGAAATAGAAAGAAAAAAATGCAGTGCAAAGTCAGGACAGAAAATGCAAGCAACTGCTATTAGAAAACCTGAAGCTTGGGAAAACAGATCAAATCATGTCAACTGTCAGCTCCTCCAATACATCCTATACATCTCTGGGTTCAGTACTAACCCCCCAGTCTTCACCGCCATTCCTACAACTGGTTTTATTACCCTTACACAGAATTCATCAAACATTCATTATGTACCTAGTATGTGTACAGCATAGCACTAAATGTGGCTACTTAAGGGCCTCCAGTACCTAATGGACTGTCAAGGGCATTGGCACAAGATACTCCATTGGCACACAAGATACTCCACAGTGTGTATGATCTGATTAGTAGAGGTCTTACACCAATACCATTCCATTAAGCTATAACCTCAAGGTATTGTTGTTCAGTGGTTTTTCAGTCATGTCCAACTCTTTGTGACCCAATTTGGGGTTTTCTTGGCAAAGATACTGGAGTGGTTTGCCATTTCCTTCTACAGCTCATTTTATAGATGAGGAAACTGAGGCATATAGGGCTAAGCGACTTGCCCAGGACCACACAGCTAGTTAAGTGTCTGAGGTCAGATTTGAACTCATGAAAATGAATCTTCCTGACTCCAGATCCAGCCTCAAGGTATAAAGAGGGATGGGTTAGAATATAATAAGCCTTAGCGGTGCATCTGGGTGAAGAGGAAGTCTGGAAGATCTTGCCAAGTATTATGCAGGCATATCTATCTAGTCTAAAAGCATTAAACACAAGCAGATACCAAAAAAATTCATGTTTGAAGAATCAAGTTGTCAGAAAAATGGTTAACTCCTCTGACATCCTTTTTCCTCCTTCCCACTCCTATATTCACATCCTAGTCTGTATTTCAGTTTCTATAATAAGTTTTTCTCTCATCTCAGCCCCTTGGATTTAGATGCTCCAAAAGTACCTTGGTATTAACATAGCTTGGCCTGTTGGGATCCCAATTTGAACTATTTCCTCCAAAGTGGCACAGAATTTTAGAGTTAGAAGAGATAATGCTGACCTCATTGTTAGATCATATAGAAAAAAATTCCCTCTGATAAGCCACATGTGACTAGATGTCTAAATTACCAGGATTTTCTTTAACCTTAAATTTTTAAAAATTTTATATTCAATTTATGGAATAAAACGAGCATTTCCATAACCTAGTAAAATAAAAATGATGATTGTACATGAAACTTAAAGTCTACCATGCACAACTTGCTATTCCTTTCAAATACACAACAAAATCATTATGTAAATTTTTTTTCTTTTTTTCTTCCCTCCGCCTTGTCCTGCACCCTAGAAATGGCTACAAAAATATCACCAGGATATTTTAAGCAAGCTCTGAACAAGATGTGATGTCTACACTTTCCTCCTTGGTGATCTCATGAACTCTCAAGTCTTTGACAATCACCTTCATGCAAATGATTCCTAAAACCTATATTTCCACAGCAAATCTCTCCCTCAAGCTCTAGCATCAATCACATTTCCAATTCTTGTCTATGTATTCCCAACTGGACGACCTGCTACATCTAAGTTCAACATGTCCATAATTGAACTCATCTTTCCCTAAAACCAGTTAGTGAACTCGCTGTTTCTGTTAATGGAATTATCATTCTCCCAGTCACCCAGGCTTATGTCCTTGGAGCTATTGGTGACTTCTTTTTTTTCCCTTATTTCACATATCCAAACACCTGCCAAGTCCTACTGATTCTTATGCCCTCAATATTACTTGCGTTTTTCACCAGTCAGCTAAGTGTCCTAGTTTAGTGAGCACTGGCTCTGGAATCATGAAGACCTAAGTTCAAATCTATCCTTAGACACTTACTAGATGTATGACTTTAGACAAGCCACTTAAAAACTGTGTGCCTCAGTTTCCTTCTCTGTGAAATAGACACAATAATAGCATTATAAGGGAACAAATAGGTTAACATATATAAAAAACATTGCAAAACTTAAAGTGCCATATAAATGCTAGCTATTATTATTAAACTTTATACACTACCTTCCAGACACATTAAACTACTTTCTCTCATTCTAATTTTGCCCTTTCCCATCTCTATACTTTTTTTAATCAATTCTTTCCTATATGAAAGGAATACCACCTCATCCCATATATTTTGTTGAAGTACCTCCTTTCCTTCAAGACTCAACTTGTATACCATTCCTCCATGAAACCTTCTGTCTTTTCTCACCCTTCAGAGACACTGATTTCTTCCTCCTCAAAATTTCCATAGCACTTTGCCCAGACCTAACTTTCACACTTATCTCACTCTCACGTGCATCATATGTATTCATGTACTTATCTTTCTGTTCAATAACACTGAAAGTAGTTGAGAAGAGAGAATGTTTTGGTTTTGTTCTGCTATCCCCAGTGCCTTGCACATAGTAAATGTTTAATTTGTATTTGTTGAGAGGAACCAAATTGAATGAAAGTTTTGTGTTGTATATTTCTTTGATCCTCAGTATCAAGCACAGTGGATCGTGTATAGAAAGAAGTTACTTAATAGATGTTTATTGAGTGAATAACTGAATAAATCAAGCCACATAAATTGTCATAACTTTTAAAGTAATGGAAATTATTGATCTTGGATAAGACTGTGATGATTAAAGAGGTTCAAAAGAAGTAGTCTTTGGGTAATTTAATCATTTTCTTAATAAGGCCAGCACATTATTAATAAAAGGATGGGTATTTGGTAGGCTCTCTTAGACCAAAGACAATCATGATGGCAGGCTCATAGTTTATATATGCTTTGGAAAAGAGGGTGTTTAATGAGAGGCTGAAAGTGACATCATGTTAGCCTTGGACAGAGAAACCAAATGTACTCAGACCACCCTCAGCCTTGGGCTATCTAGACAAAAGGATCTGTCTCCGTCCAAGCTGGACTAGAAGATTAAATTCCTTGTAAGGTTTGGTAGGGGTCTGACCAAGATGGAAAGAGTTAATTCAATCTCTTTCTCAGTAATGGCCTTCTGGAGACAACTGAAAAATCAGGATTTTGGAAGAAGGGGAGAGCTCCGAATCTCTCCAAGACATTTGGCGTTAACAATCATTTCTCTCAATATGTTGGAAAAAAATTAACCTCAGTAGGATACTGTACAGACAAAATTACAGATCTGATTACCTACTCTCTCAGATAACAACCAAAAAGTTAGCAAAATCACCTTAATTCTTTCATGAATGTACTCAGAATGATAGTATTATGACTGGATTCAAAGTGTAAATAAGGCATGTAATGGTTTACATTTGACTTTATATGCCATTCAACCTTATCTCTTGGAAGAGAATGATTCAATTTGCTGACCCACATTTAGAGTCTAAAGAAAAAAATAATTTCCTATCCATTTGGGCAAATTGATCATTTTGTGACATTTTAGTGGCATTTGACTTGCATTAAAACTCTGAAGTAGCATAAGGGATCCCTGGAGAGACAGCTATGACAGAAATTAGTAAATTAAGAAAAAGAAGGTTGATTGGCAATTCAGTCATTTGGCAAAGCACTTAATTTCATTTGCTGCCAACTTTCAGACAAGAAGCACATACACAACCACAGAAGACAGGATTACTGCCTAATATTTTTCAAAATGCTTAAGTATCACCACTTATCAGTGATTGCCTGTTTGCATATTTGTAATGAAACAAACAAAATGCAACTTATTGGCAGTATATTTAGGATTTTACAAAACAAATTAGATATTTATTCCCCCAATGATTAATTATATCATTCTTCCCAGTCGGAATAAGTTCAATTAAAACAATTATACATCTGTAGTCAAAATTTATATTAATGACTGAGTTATTAACATATGGTATGAATAAAATTTCCCATAAAATAAGTTTTTATTATTGTAAGCATTGCCCTATATTTCTCATCCTCTTCTCAGCTTAATTTTTTGAGAAAATCATCTACAATTAGTGTCTGCACTCCCTTTCCTCTTCCTCTCTTCTAAACCTCTTGCAATCTGGCTTTCTCCCTAATCACTTGACTTAAACCTCTGTCTCCAAAGTCATCGATCATCTCTTAATTGCCAAATCAAATAGCATTTCTCATGCTTTTTGACCCCCCTACAGTCTTTGACACTGATTATCCTTTTCTATTGAATGCTTGCTCCTCTATAGAAAATGGGGGCTGTGTGAGTGGAGAAAAGGGTGAGATGAGAGATGCTATGAAGGTAGGAATGATAAGACGCGGCAACAGACTGGATCTGTACATGGAGTGACACTACTCTTCCTTCTCCTCCTAACTGTTTTTTCAGTCTTCTTTGCTGCCTCTTCATTCAGGCCACCAATTGTGGATGTCTTCAAAGGCTCTATGTTGGCTCCCTTTCTCTTTTCTCTCTTTCTTATCTCACTTGATGATCTTATCAGTTCCTACGAAATCAATTATCATCTAATATGGATGATTCCCAGGTCTATATATCCAACCTTAACCTCTCTCTTGAGATCCAGTCTCAGAAGACCACTGCTTCTAGGATATCTTGAACTGAATGTTTCATAGGAATCTCAAAATTAACAGGTCCAAAACTGATCTCATCTTTCCCTCAAAACTTTCCCTCTTCTGAATTCTCAATCACTGTTAACGATAACATCATCTCCCCAGTCATGCAGACTCAAAAACTCAGTGCCAAACTTGACTCCTGTCTTGTACCTACTCCATATGTTGAATCTGTTGCCAAGTCACGTCTTTTTTACTTGCACTACTTTTCTCAGCTACATCCTGTTGTCTCCAATCACATGTCAACCATCTTCTTGTAAGTTTTCAACACCTCAAGTTTGTACTATTGCAATAGCCTTCTACTTGGTCTCCCTGCCTTAAGTCTCTCCCTATTCTTCTCGATTTTCTATTCAGCCAATGAAGTGATTTTCCTAAAGTTAGTCACCTCCCAACTCAGTAAACTCTAGTGGCTCCCTATGACCTCCAGGATCAAATAGAAAATCTCCCATTTAGCATTTAAAGCCCTTTATAACCTTTCCTGTCTCTTTCCTACTTTTCTAGTCTTCATATATTTTACTCCCCTCCACACACTTTACCATCCAGAAATACTTGCCTTCTTGCTATTTCTCACACAGAATATCCCATCTTCCCACTCTGTGTCTTTTCACTATCTATTCCTCAAAACTGCAATGCTCTTTCTCTTCACCTCTACCTCTCAGTTTTCCTGACTTCCTTAAAGATTCAGCTGAAATGCCACCTTTGCAGGAGGCCTTTCCTGGATCCCCATTGTTAGTGCTTTCCCTCTTAGCTTATCTACCATCTAACGTGTTGTCTCTTTCATTACAAAGCAAGCTTTCTTAGGCCAGCAAAGACCATGCTTTTGTCTTTCTATATACAGTTAGCTCTTCTACATAGCAGGGCTTGGGGCATGGTCCTCCCATGACCTGGAAAATTCAGGTAAAATTTTTTGCCCTTCCCTTCATGCCAGAGAAATCTAAATTTTTTCTTCTTCTTTTATGAAGTGTTTACAATACCCTATTGTAAACTTTGGGTTAAGTATTTGGTCATAGGCTTTGTGTTGTTTGCTGGTCCTCATGAGTGGTCTGTGGCTTCTTCAAAACTCCCCTCAAATCTCCATTTTAATTTTTTATGTAGACCCATGATATATCGAAACTGTGATGGGGAAAGTCTCCATGGGGAAAGGATAACTGTATCTAGTGCTTAGCGCAGAGCCTAACACATAGTATGAGTTTAATAAATGTTTCTTGACTGATTTTTTTGTATATAGTTAAAAATACCATTGAAAAATAGCATTCTTGCCACTTTCACCTTTATATTTAAAAAAAATTAAGTCAATCAACTATTGAATGTCCAATAATAATCGTCAGATTAGTAGACTAATTGGTTTGGCAAGAGGCAGGATGGTGTAGTGGATAGAGAGTGGGCCTCAAAGCCAAGAAGACCTGACTTTGAGTGTCACCTCTGAAATACCCTGGTTATATAACCTTGGGAAAGTCACTTCCCAGTTCACTAGACAACTCTGTGGCTCTTAAACTGCAGAGAAGTTGTTGATCTCCATTAGGAGAGACTTCTTCACCAGAGATTTTCTTATGCAAATGAAATCACGTGTATATAGTAGTCCTTGTCTCTAATTGTTTTAATGATTATTTTTTCTCAATTAAAAGAATGAAACTATTCTCACTAAGAAATGTTAGTGCATCAAGAGGATATTTAAAATGCAACAATCAACCCTGAATAGAAAATGTAACTATAAACATTAGTTTTTTTTTTAATTTTCACTTTTCCAATTAACAAGCATTTATTTTCTATCATTCTTACCACCCTCTACCATTGAGAAAAGAAAGAAAGAAAAACAAAATTCTTGCATTGAATATGCAAAGTGAAATGAAACAATTTCCTACCTTGGCCAAGTTAAAAAAAAAAATGTATGTCTCATTCTACATCTTGAGTCCATAACTTCTCTGTCAGGGTAGCATGTTTCATTATCAATTCTCAGGAATTTTGGTTGGTTATTATGTAAATCAGAGTTCTTAAGTCTTTCAGAGTTGTTTGTTCTTACAATGTTGTTTTAATATATAAATCGTTCTGCTGGTTCTGATGTATTGGTTTCTTCCCAGACTTCTATGAAACTGTCCCTTTTGTCATTTCTTAGAGCACCATAGTATTCCATTATTTTCACATGCCAAAATTTATTCAGCCATTCCCCAACTGATGGGCACCCTCTTAGTTTCCAGTTTTTGGCAACCATGAAATGAACTGCTATAAATATTTTTATACACAGAGGTACTTTTCCTCTTTCTTACATCTCTTTGAGATATGGAACTAGTAGTGATACTGCTGGGTCAAAGGGTATGCACAGTTTAGTCACTTTAGGAACATAATTCTGAATTGCTTCCCAGAATGACTTAACCAATTCACAGATCCAAGAGGCTGCAGTTGATAGATATTAAACCTAGTTTAAAAAAATAGAGTGCTCTCTGCCTGGAGAATTAAATTGAAACAAAAAGAAAATCAAATTGTCTCTTTAAATTAAATGTACTAACAGTCCCTAAGAAGTATAAAAACATGTCAGCTAAACTATTAACAATTATCTATTTGTTTTCCAATTCTTGCTAGCCAACTGGTTGCCTTTGCACATTAAAAAATACAGGTACATCTCATATATAGAAACTGGTCTATAAGGATGAGCCTGATTCAAGCAAATACGCTGCTTGTTTGAGTTCAGTGATGACATGAAATGAACCACATATGATAGATCATTCTATCATTAACAAGAAAATCACACAAACAACAAAAGGTTTACTAAATCACAGCAGAGAAAGGATATTCAACAAGAATATTAGAGAACTTGGGTAACTGCAATCATCCTAGTATTCATATGGGAATACATCTGGTCAGCAGGGTTAGGTATGGCAACTCACCCTGACTAATGTGAATGCGCTTTTTTGTGCTTTAGGTAATGAAGAAGTTATAGCCATATGGCTAGCAATAAGCCCCTTTGGAGGAGGCATAACTTCAAGCTTGGCCTCTAGGCCAATAAAGCCCCAGGGATGCAGTCCCTTTGTCACCTTTCAGGGATGCAGTAGACTAATCCACTGGATATGTGTGTGTGTGTGTGTGTGTGTGTGTGTGTGTGTGTGTGTGTAGCAACCGTGATAGATAGTGGTCCTGTTGTGGTCCATTTGTATACACTCTTGTTCTATCTCTTTCCTTTTTCCTTTATTAAACAGGCACTAAGTAAATGTTTGCTGCCGTTGTTAGTCCACTGAGTCAATATTTACAAGGCTCAGCCTATTTATACATGAGCCAGTCTCTGCATAGTGGCCACATCACCTATCCAGGTACGGGTTTGTCTATCCTACAGTTAAATTTATTGAGCATTTATTTATTTGAGAATAAATTATTTTAGCTCAAAGGAGCAATGATAGAATGCATAAAGACTATCTCTTTTGGCCTGAGTCCAATAGCAAAACTCAACAACCCCTATAAGAAAAAAAAATCACAGACTCTAATTAGGCCAACGTTGCATTTAGCTGCCAGCAAAAATATTCAATGTGTAACAGTTGTCTCACCTAGAAAGATGAAGGAAATCACTTTTAGATTTATTTATACTGCATAATATCTCAGAATGGGGCAGACAAATTGTTGTACTTTGTTTTTCATGGAAAGAGTCTTTAAACAACTTCTAGAATTATTAGATTTAATAAACCCCACAAATTTCTCAGGGCTTTTGATATTACTTTGCTATTTTTAAAGATGGAGGGAGGAAAAAAACAAGGAAAGAATGTAATTTAAGAAGTTTCTGACCATCACCAGACATAATGTATATAAAGTATTTTTTAAACCTTACAGCACCATAAATATATCAGCTATCATCATCATCATCACCACATCTTGGTTTCCAAGCATCATTAAGATTTCTCAGACTAAGGGGTGGAACAAAGATGGTGGAGTACAGGCAGCAACTCAACTGTAGTGTCCCAACGTTCCTCTCCAAACAACTTTAAAATAACTCCTCAAATCAAATTTTGCAGTGGCAGAGCCAAAAAAAAAGTTTAAAGTGAAATATTTTTCTAGCTTAAGACAACTTAAGAGGTCAGCAGTAGAGATCTGTGACACCAGGGTGGGAGCCAGCCTGGGGCTTGGCAGTAGCACCAGTAGAGGGCCTTGGAGGGACCTGTGGCAGCAGCAGCAACAGTTTCAGGAACTCTCAAACCAGCAGTGGTATGGGGGTCTGACAACTGGTTAGAAAGAGATGGCATTTGGTGCAGCTGGCACTTATTGGCAACTCTAATCCCCATAAGCAGTTCTTGATCACAATTCTATGACGGAGAATAGTGCTTATGGTCAGTCACGAAGAAGCAGGGGACCTGGTCACAGTTCCAGGTCCATGAGGAACACTAGCATTTGCAGCTGCAGTGGGGCAGAGGCCCTTTCTGGGTCAAGACCAGAGCATAGACCAAGAAAGCAGTGACCATACCTCTCCCTGGATCACACTATCTTGGAAGCACTGAATACTTTCAGACCCCCAGAACTAGTTTTGAAAACAGCAGCGCAAAAGAGCCTGAAACTTGGAACAGTGCCTTCCACCTCAAGGTGAGCAGAGCCCAACTTTAACGTAAAGTTCAAAGTCAAGAAATAAACTAGAAAGAAGAACAAACAATTTAAAAAAAAAGAACTTAACCATAAAAACTTACTATGGTGGCAAAGAAGACCAAGACATAAACTCAGAAGAAAACAACAATGTGAAAATGCCTATAAGCAAGGCCTCAAAGAAAAATGCTAATTGGACCCAACAAGAATTCCTGGAAGAGTTTTTTTTAAAAAAAAGATGGGTAGTAGAGGAAAAATTGGGGAAAACATGAGACTGATACAAGAAAACTATGAAAAGAGAATTAGCGGCTTGGTAAAAGAGGCACAAAAATTCACTAAAGAAAATAATTCCTTAAATGGCAGAATTGGCCAAATGGAAAAGGGGGTATAAAAGCTCACTGAAGAAAATGATTCCTTAAAAATTACAATTGGGCAAGTGGAAGCCAATGACTCCATGAGAGATCAAGAAACATTAAAACAAAAGTTAAAAGAATGAATAAAAAACAGAAAAAATTATTAAATATCTCATTGGAAAAACAACTGACATGGAAAATAAATTGAGGAGATATAATTTAAGAATTTTTGAACTACTTGAAAGCCATGATCAAAAAAAAAAAAGCCTGGACATCATGTTTCGAAAAATTAAAAAATTATAAAGGAAAACTGCCTTAATCTCTTAGATCCAGAAGGTAAAATAGAAATTAAAAGAATCCATGAATCACCTCCTGAAAGAGATCCCCAGATGAAAACTCCCAAGAATATTATAACCAAATTCCAGAATTCCCAAGTTAAGGATAAAATACTTCAAGCAGCCAGAAAGAAATAATTCAGATATAATAGAGCCACTGTCAGGTTTCCACAAGATTTAGCAGCTACCACTGCACAAGGGTGGAAGGCTTGGAATATGATATTCTGGAAGGCAAAGGAGCTAGGATTATGATCAAGAATAACTTACTGAGCAAAACTGAGTATGTCCTAAGGTAAAATGGGCTCCTTAGCACTTAGTTTGGGGGGGTGCCCTTGAGGAGTTTGACTTTTGTTTACCTTGAGTGAAAGTACTTTCAGCTGTTAAGTGCTAAGCCCCAGGCCCAAAGCCCCATCAGGTGTGAAACCTGTGTGGGTGTAGATTGATGACTTAAGAGGGGCCAAGTTGGGAACCAATTGCTTTCTGGTTGTTGAGGTGGGGCTTGAGAACACCAGAGGCTCGCTGTGAGGAGGAGCTAAGAGGAGCTAAGAGAAAACTACAGCTGAAGCTAAAAAAAAAGCCAAAACAGGAGACCTGTGTGAACCCAGGAGTGCAAGGAAGGACTTGAGGCCAGTAAATATGATTTGGCTAAATACTATCTTGTTTCTCTGTGGCCTCCTGGTTATTCTTGTGAGGCGAGCTTATTGGGCCTGGAGTCTTTTGGTTAAGATGTCGGAATGGGGAGGCTGGTTTGCGAATCTGTCACTCTGGGGCCTAAATAAATGTTCTGTTGCTTTCTACTTAGAGAATCTCTCATACCTTGCGATTTCAAACCATTCAAACACATACATGATTATATTTGAGATTATAAATTCAGCCTTCCTACTACACTGAGAATAATCCTTCAAGGGAAAATTGGTACTTAATGAAATAGAGGATTTTCACGCATTGCTGAAGAAAAGACCAGAACTGAATAGAAAGTTTGACATTTACTCACAAAACTCAAGTGAAACATAAAAAGGTAAACATGAAAGAGTAATCCTAAGAGACTCAATAAATTTAACCTGTTTATATTCTTACATGGAAAGATGATACATGTAGCTCCTAAGAACTTAATCACTATTGAGGCAGTTGGAAGGAGTATATGTAGAGAGCACAGGTTTTGGTCAATTTTGTTGGGATGATCTCTAAACAAAAAAAAATGGAAGAGTGAGAGAGAGATACACTGGAAGAAGGGGGAAGGGAGAGGTAGAAAGGGGAATTTTTTCTCACATAAAAGAAGTACACAAGGGACAACTTTTATTTGTTGATTTTTAGTTATTTCAGGGGTATCCAGCTCTGTGACCCCGTTTGCAAAGATACTGGTTTACCATTTCCTTCTCCAACTTGCTTTGCAGATGAGGGAACTGAGGCAAACAGGCAGTGATGGGATTCAAATAAATTAACAACTGGTTCTCTGCCCTAATGACTGTTTTAAGTATACAAAAAGATATACTGAAAGGTGGTTTAGTATTTCATGCATTTACTACTCAAATAATAACAATAAAAGATGTACACAAAACTAGATTATGTTATAAGAAAGAGCTTTAAAATGTTAATGAAAAAATATTAAATAATACCTGACAAAAATATATCCTTATAGAGTGAAAGCAGCTAGATAAGCACAGCAGTCAATGTTGGAACATCTGCAGAACCAAAACTCATTTTGTCTATTCTAACTCTTTTTTTCTTCTACTTCTATGGCTTCTGAAATAGGCCATAAGATAACCCTTGAAATCTATATTTCTATTGGTTAATCATGTCCCAGCTTCCTATTGGTTTCACTGTTGAGGGAACACCAGCACACTCATAATATCTCAGGGGAATTTTGGGTGTAACAGAAAGTGGAAACAAATGACAGCTTGTCATCCCCTGGTTGTTGGTACTTTTTCTCTTTACATCATATATTTGGTTTTTTTTAACTGAAATAACATAAAGGAGGGAATTAAAGTGTAGTATTTCATCAAAGGTATAATGAGTTTTAAGAAATGAATAAATAAATATTACAAGCATAGTTCCATCAATTTTTTTTCACCTATGGACGGAATGAACATTATGGGCACTTAAAAAATGCTGATGAACGTTAGGGAGAGAGGGAGGGAGCGAAGAAGGGAGGGAGGGAGGAGGCGGGGGGAAAAGGCTAAACAGAAGAAAATGGGAGACGATGGGAGAAAATGGCAGAGAAATATACAGGAATTATAACTGAGAATGTGAATGGGATGAGCTCACTCATAAAATGGAAATGGATAGCAGAATGGATTAAAAACCAGAATCTCACAATATGTTGTTCATAAGAGACATACTTGAAACAGAAAGATACATTCAGAGTTAAAATAAAAGGCTGGAGCAGAATTGATTATATTTTAGCTGAAATAAAAGAGGCAGGGGTAAACAATCATGATCTCAGATAAAGCAAAAGCAAAAATATATCTAATTAAAAGAGATAATCAGGGAAACAATATTTTGCTGAAAGGAACCATAAACAATGAAGTAATATAAAAAAATTTAAGGCAAATTTCTCAGATATAAAGGTCTCATTTCTCATATATACAGGAAACTAGGTCATATTCATAAAAATAAAAGCCATGCCCCAATTGATAATAGTCAAAGGGTATGAATAGGCAGCATTCAGAAGAAATCAAAGCTAGCTATAATCATAAGAAGAAAAGCTCTGAATCACTATTGATTAAAGAGATGCAAATCATGCAACTCTGAGGTACCATCTCACACCTATCAAAAATAATAAATTCTAGAGGGGATGAGGGGAAATAGGAACACTACTAAATTGTTGATGAAATTGCAAACTGGTCCAATCATTCTGGAGAACAATTTGGAATTATGCCTGAAGGGCTATAAAACTGTGCATACCCTTTGACTCAGCATTACTACTTCTAAATCTATACCCCAAAGAGATCAAAGGAAAAGAAAAAGGACCTAGCAGCTCTTTTTGTGGTGGCCAAGAATCGAAAACTGAAAAGTTGCCCATCAGTTGGGCAATGGTTGAACAAGTCGTGGCATACGTTGCGATGGAGTATTATTGTGCTGTAAGAAGTCATGAGGTGAGTGGTTTCAGAAAAAATGTAAAGTGAAATGAAAAGAACCAAAAGATCATTTTGCACAGAATAGCATTTTTCTAATGATGATCATCTGTGAAAGACTTGGCTACAGTGATCCAAGACAATCCCAAAGGATGCGCAATGAAAAAATACTATCAGCCTCCAGAGAGAGAACTGATGAACTCTGAGTGCAAATCGAAGTATAATTTTTTTTTCGCTTTTTTGTGGTATGACTAATATGGAATTAAATTTTGCATGATTTCACATGTATAATTGATATCATTTTGCTTGCCTTCTCAGTGGTTGGGGAGGGATCAGGAGGAGGGAGAGAATTTGGAACTCAAGATTTAAAAAGAAAAGAATGATAACATTAAAGAAATAATGTGTTTAAAAAAAGATTTCTCAGGCTACTAATATTCTCATTTGGATCTAATAGAGATGATTGTCCTAGCTATTTGAATTGAACCTGCTTTGACCAAAGATGTGATTTTTTTTTTAACTAGTGGTCAAATGCCCTTGGCTCTTGACTCACATAGACTGGATGGACTGGGGGGATGGCACCAACAGGTCATTTTCTCATTGACTTATTGCTATCATTTGAAGTTTCTCCAGGAAAGTCTCCTAGTATATTTATGGCAAAGCTTGTACTTCATTTTCTCCAAAGGTAGGCCACAGAGATTACCAGATTCCATACAAACATTCAAGGTGGTAGATACAAATTGGGTGGAGAACTGAATTTTTTTCCCCTATATTTCAATATGCAGAAGACACAAACTTCTCACTGGAGACCATAAACAGGTACAGAAAACACATAAATAAATCAAATAGCCTTTCAGCTTTTTCTCCCACCACCAAAGGGTACTGAACTCTTTCTCTTAGAAGTTCCAAACTTGGGAACTCTTGAACTCGTGGTTACCCATTAAGGTAACATCTAAGGTGGTTTTACACAAGAAATCTTCCTTCTCTGGCTAGAAGTCTAGATTTCTGAATGATGGTATCTAAGGAATTCAAATCCCCCAACCTCTCTACACAGTTATCATTCACAAATATTGCCCATAAACTATTTTCTCAGGTTTCATGCTTTTGCAATACAAATGCCAACTGTTGCATATGCTTCTCCTGCCAGTTGCCATTAACTGCTCCTGGGAAGGGGGGCGGAGCAGTGATAGCAGCATTCACTCTAGAAAAGTTTCAAGGGAAAATATGAAAAGAAAGACCTGGAGACATCAAGAGAGACAGAGGCAGAAACGGAGAGACAAAGACAGAGGCAGTTCAAGAGGAACAGAGGCAATGCTGAGCTCATAGCTCACTTTTACAATGGTATTTTACATTCTCCTTCTCTGATTGGTGAGTTCCCCAGAACTCACCCCAGAAACCCCATAGCATTCATGCCAGCCAAGCTCACACTCCAAGCCCAGCTCAGCCCATGACTCACTCCCTGGACTACTTCTTGACTTCCTCTATTTTATCTCCCTCCCATACTACTTTTCAGTCTCTTTTTATGTGTTATCTTTCCCCATTAGAATGTAAGCACCTTGAGGGTAGGGATTCTTTTTTTCCCCTTGTATTTCTGGAGCTTATCGCAGTATCTGGCATAGTAAGTACTTAAATAAATGGTGCTGGTAGACTGTCCAGGTTTCACAAGCATACAACAATGCTCAGCATGGCTACATCAGAGAACGTGCTGTGCTCTATGAGCATTTTGTACAAGAGCATGAGTCATTTTGTACAAGAAGACTAGAAACACAGGATATGCATGCAAATTTGGAGTATCCACCCCCGGTGTTCACATGGACTACCTGTGTCTGACCTGTGGTAGAACATTCCAAGCTCTTATTGGCCTGATCAGCCACAGTTGGACACCCTAAATCTTGACTCAAGCATAGTGATAGTGTTTTGGTCATCTTCAAGAATGAAGGACAACAACCAACCAACTTAATAAATGTTTTATCTACCATTAGGGTACAATCCATTGTGAGATGCCTCTTAAGTACTGTAATCTTATCATCTTCATTGGGAAACTCATTAAATTGATGAGAGACTCCCTTGATCAATTCTTTCCTTACATGTTTAATATATTTTAACTTTATTTGTCTTGTTCTACTATCACTGAGAATAAATTCAAAAAATGAACTATATTCCTAGTTTGGAAAGAGCAACTTTTCCCAACTGTAGTCTGTTTCCCACTTTCTTTGTAACAATTATCTGGTTATAGACTAACTGCCCTCCTCCTACCATACCCTAGTACCAGGATTGCCTTTCTTGTTTCAATAGGCATAATACTAGGCTATTCTTCCTTATTTGTCTTGGGATGGTATCACTTCCACAGTGACTCAGGTCCATCATTGCTGAGCTTCTTGACACAGCCTGAATATTTCTGAAATTGCCTGTATCACCTAGGATTGACTTTACCCACCTTCCTTGGTGCTAACTGTACCAATGAAAGACACTATGGTGTAATTGTCCATTTTAGCTGTACAAACTATTTATTCCCCTCATTTTCAAGATTTAAATTTAAACAAATGTATAGAAATAAAGTTCATCCCCAGTTCTGTAGAAAGGTAGAAAGAGTTGAATTTTCCAGTTGGCATAATTAAATAGTTGGATAATTAAATAGTTATCTCAGCATGGAGAGCTCAGTGAAAGTAAATCCCAAGCCTATTCTGACTGGTCTGGTGCTTTAGGCTTAAGATTGGAATGAAATGAACAACTTGTAGACCATCTAACAGTTAACTAAAGAAAGGTTATTTTGCATTATCATGGAAAAGAAACTCAACATTAATATATTGTTAGTTCAACTGAATTAATCTTCTCTATCTGTATATCTGCCATGTTAATGTTTTAGTTGAATCTAAAGAAGAGAAACTCCTACCTCCTTGGGGGCTGGCATTTGTGCTAAGGCTACCAGGGAGCTATGTCTATGACCCAAAGCTTAGTCCCCTGAGCCAATTAAGTGTCGTAGATGGATTCAACACCTTTTATGGAAAAAAAGTAGCCCAGCCTACATGGTGGATATTGCTCTTTTCATACCTCACCCCCTTGGTGGGTTTTCTGGGGGCCTTTTACCATGTAAATGGTTTTCAGTCATTATAAGACAATCCTGATCTCAGGGATGCAATAAGCCTGTTACAGGCATGCTGGAAGAAGGAAACACAAAACAAAATCAGGCAAAACAAAAGAACAAGTGAAATAATGAAGAAATGACAGAATATGGAGGAGAACAAAGAAAAGAAATGGCAGGTTTTATCTTTCCCCATTGGAAGACCCAAGTCTAGATTGTAACATTCTTGTAGACATTGTAGGTGATAGGAATCTTTGCAGTTGACAATATATATCCCAATGTAAAATAGAGACAATATTCAGGAATGATAACGAACATGAGGGCTACAGCACAGATGGTATCACTTTTGTCACAATAACTGATCCTTTCCTTATCATACATCAGGGTGATAAGTAACAAGGTGATGAAAAGGTCAGTGTCCTCTTGCATGTAGCCTGTCCCAGAACCATGATACAATGTACGAATCACCCAGTTATCACCACTGAATCATGAAGCCATTACCGGAGCACTCCTTTTTCTCCCCTCCTCCTCATCCCATATCTCTTAGATGCCTTCGGTGATAGTCCCCTTCTTCATTCCTGTCTCACAAGAAGAGATGATTTCTCCTCACCAAGGCAAATCCCTCCATGTGCACAAAGGATCCCATCCTATCTCAGTATTCAGAATAGGAAACAAAAAGGCAGAATTCGGAGTTCAAAGAATTTCCCTCTGAAGATTGTTTGGGCAAATGCATACTGCTGACCACATGCCTTTCCTCTGCGTTGCCATTTTCTACTCCTTGGGGTCAGAGAGACAAAAATCCATCCTCTTTTTGCTGTACTCTGGTCTCAAAAGCCACAAGGGAGAAAGCTTGTGTAAAGAATGAATGGAATCACCACATTTAAAATTATACTAAGATGTCCATCTGTTTTTCTAATATATATTATTTTTCTCCAATAACATGTTAAAACAAATTTTTAACATTTTTTTAAAAGTTTCGAGTTCCAAATTCTATCCTTCCCTCCCTGCCCTCCCCCTTCCCTAAGACAATAAGCAATTAGATATAGGTTATACATGTGCAATCATGTAGAACATTTCCATACTAGTCATTTTGTACAAGAAGACTAGAATAAAAGAAAAAGAAAGTGAAAATAGCATACTGCACTCTGCATTTGAACAATATCTGTTCATTCTTTGGAGGCAGATAGTATGCTTCATCATTAGTCCTTTGGGATTGTCTTAGATCATTGTATTCCTGAGAATAGCTAAGTCATTCACAGTTCTTCATAGAACAATATTGCTGTTACTATGTAGAACATTCTCCTGGTTCAGCTCACTTCATTTTGTATCAATTCATGTAAGTATTTCCAGGTTTTTCTGAAGTCATCCTACTTATCATTTCTTACAAAACAATAATATTCCATCATAATCATATACCACAGTTTATTTAGCTATTCCCCAACTGATAGATATCCCTTCAATTTCCAATTATTAGCCACCACAAAAGGAGCTGCTATAAATATTTTTGTAGAAATATGTCCACCTGTAACAAGTACTCAACAGATAGGCTCTTATGTGTAAGAAACACACAGAGAGACTATTTCCCCATAAGACATTTGGGGGTGTTTATTTCACTTTAAAAGATATCCTAAAGGCAGCTAGGTGGCACAGTGAGTAGAGCACCGGCCCTGGAGTCAGGAGGACCTGAGTTCAAATCCGACCTCAGACACTTGACACACTTACTAACTGTGTGATCTTCAGCAAGTCACTTAAACCCCAATTGCCGTGCCTTCCCCCCTCCAAAAACCAAAAAAAAAAAAGATATCCTACTTCTCAGGGCAAGTCTTAGGGTCTACAGCTCTGAGCAAATATGTTTTTGCTGGGCCTTTTCTAAATAATCAATTAGGTGAGCCCATGTGAAGTATTCTTATTTATCCATGAATATTTAAAACAATTAGTTTACAACATTCACCTCCCATAAGAATTATTGTGATTCAAAACACTGAACTGTAATGAGTTGAAATGGCAGGCTAAATTTGGATTACTATTAAAATCCGCTTGACCATTTGTGTTACAATTCCTAGCAGCATGCATGACCATTGACCATGTAAGGAAGAATTCCTACCCCCATCCTCCAGGCTATTCCAAACACTATTCATTGGATATTCCAGGAAAATAGTTTACCATAATAGTTCACTTCACTCTTATACTGTCCCAAGTCCCTCAACATGCCATAAATATTCATAGCTTCATTTTCAAAAAGTGTTTCCCACACCATTCTATAGCTGATACTTGGAAGTTACAATGTATTGAATTGCCTGCCAACACTTCCCAATAATGCACATTCCAAGAAAATCTAAAAATTTTGCCTTTTTTGTAACAGTGTATGTCAAGAAATAAAATACTAAATAAAAACTTTGTCATAGATCAGAACTCTGTTTTGGCTTGTTTAGCTTGAAAAAAGATGCTTCGTAGAAGACAATGACATTCACTCCATGAAATGATAAATTTTAAAAGTAATTTTTGTTGCATCTTATACCAAGTTTAAGCTATTATTTTTAAAATAGTATTTATTGTGGTGGGAGTACAAATAAACCAGAAAATGGAAAGTTGATACTGTCTTTACATTGCATAGGAATATCAATTTTTAAAAACCTCTGACACAATAACTATTTTTTTGAAAATTAAAATATTAATCACTTTGTATTAAATATAAAATGCATCAAAATTATAATTTAAGAAAATGAAATTCAATGGAGTTTACTTTTTAATTGTTCATGTAGATTTAAAATGATATTTGCACTATAGCTTTTTTTGCACTATTGTTAATGAGGGTTTAAACATACACAAACATGAAAATAGAAATTAAAATATTCCTGTCTATAAGCAGACTATCCAGCCTCTAAAGTAATGTTACATAACAGAAGAATCCATCCTATACAATATGATAAGCTAGTGCAAATGTGTGTTTTGATGGCAACTGTCAGTCTGCCCCGTCTCCAGATGGGTGAGTGTTTAAATTTAAGTTCATTACAGTTAGTCATGACATTAATGATTATGATGTATTTTAAAAACAATTTTTGTGACACAGAAGGAAGCATAGAATTGTGCATTTGTCTTTTCTTTAACTTTTATGGCCTAAGGAGGATATACAAGTTTGCAATTTATAACAGAATTATTTCTTTGTCACTCTGACATAATTTTGTCTCTAAGAGACCTTGTTAGAATACTAATCTTTGTTCAGGTATTCTTTTTTTCTGGTTAATATCTAAACATATGCTTAAAGCATAATAAAAGCTAGGTTTTTAACCTCTATCCTTTCTGCATTGTGGTAGATAAATTTTGGGAGCAGTTACCTATCACAAGAGCTCAAAAAGAAGATATTTCTCCTATAATAAGTCTATACTCTAAAAATGCATTATCTTTACTAAGTACATAAATATAAAAGGTGAATTGCCTCTTAATAGCATATGAGTTACAAGATGTATTATTTGTTTTAAGGTAAGTAGAAATAAGTAGGAAGCTAATATATAATCTTGTCCAGGGGCAGGTGGAACAAAATGAATCTTTTATGGCATTAACTATTTATGTCTCCTTTCTCACTTTGTAGCTACCCAAAAGTTCACTTTGCCTGACATACCACATTCACAAAAAAGACTAAATCATCCTACTTTTAGCTTTTCCCTCTTCCAATCATTTCCACCAAGAGCCAAAGAACAGTAGATACAGCAGCCAAATTTCATGGTGACCCTAGGGCCTTAACAAAAATCTTCTTGGGGCAGCGTCCTTAACAGACTGAATTTTAGCCATTGATTTGTAGACTTAAAAACGAGAGAGAGAGAGAGAGAGAGAGAGAGAGAGAGAGAGAGAGAGATGTGAGACTTTTGGAGATTTAGGACAAAAGGACCCTTGCCAAAATAGTTGAAAGATCAGCTTGATTTGTTCCAATTCAACAAGCAATTAGAAAGTGTCTAGAAGGGAGACTAGCTAAGATGGCAGAGTAAAAGCAGGTACTTGCTTCAGCTCTCCCCCAAACCCCTCCAAAAACCTATAGAAAATTACTAAACAAATTCTAGAGCAGCAGAACCCACAAAATGACAGAGCCAAACAAATTTCCAGCCCAAGACAACCTAGAAGGTTGACAGGAAAGGTCTGTTGCATCAGTCTGAGAGAAGAGTGCAGTCCAGTGTGCACCGCACCAGTACAGACAGGGCTGGAGTAGACCTCAAGGTGCTGAATCACTGGCAGCTGTGGTGGTTTCCAGACTTCTCAACCCACAAACATCAAAGACAACTTAGAAGATCAGTAGGAAAGGTCTCTCAGACCTGGAGGAGGGAAGAGCACAGTCTAGCCCCAGCCCCAGGGCAATGGCAATGGCAGTAGTGGCAGTGGCTGCTTCAGGACCTCTCAGCCCACAGACAGTATGGGGGATCCAGTGGCTGATCAGAGAAGGATTTCAAGGATCTTTTTGGTGGTGCCGAAGCAGGATTTTCTTGCTTTGCTTGTGCTTTGACCTGGGATGTGGTCCTGGGAGGTGGTCATGGGGTGAGGAGGAACACTGGCATGGTAGAGCTGGTGTTGGTGGTGGAGAAGGAATCCTCCTCACAGTTCCAAGGCAGAAAAGAGTGTTTGTGGTCACTCACAGATCAGAGGAGTAAACACCTCTCCTTTCATCACACAACCTTGGAAGAATTGAAAATTTATATGTCCCTAGAAATATCTCTGAAAAAAGCTGCATAAAACCCCTGAAGCTTGGGACAGTATACCCTCCACATTGGAAGCAGAGACCTACCTTAACAAAGAGCTTTAAAAGTCAAGTAATTGGCTGGGAAAATGAGCAAACACAGGAAAAAAAATCAGACTATTGAATCTTACTTTGGTGACAAGGAAGATCAAAACATACAACCAGAAGAAGACAACAAAGTCAAAGTTCCTACATCCAATGCCTCCAAGAAAAATATGAATTGGTCTCAGGCCAAATGGCAAAAGAGGTCCAAAAAGTCAATGAGGAGAAGAATGTCTCGAAAAGCAGAATTGGCCAAATGGAAAAGGAGGTCCAAAAACTCACTATAAGGTTAATGGGATATAAGATCTTTCCGGCTGATTAATAAGCTTCACATGGAGCCCTGGAGCAGAGCCAATTAGGTTCTGGGCCACAGGAATTTCCACACCTTTCCAATTAAGTGCTGATTTCCAAGCTTCTCAGCACTAAGCCAAGAAACAGTATACATTGTATTTCTTGGAGGGAAAAGTATGGATGGAGAGAGAAACAGTTGGAGGGAGGAGCTTGTCTTGGGGAACTTGTTTGCTGGGAGGCTTGACAGAAAGAATGCTTGAGACGTTGGCGATCCTTGGATTGGTGATGAGCACCTTGCTAAATCTTGCCTTCTGGCATTCTGATAGTAACGTTTCAAATAAATATTTTGGTTTTGTCTTGGAAGAAGAAAGTTTATTATATTTTGTGAACCAACCCTGGGGATACATATGCATATTCTTGGCAGCTGTTATGAGTATCATATTGGCATTACACTCACTGAAGAAAGAAGCTAGGATTGATACCAAGAATCACCTACCCAGCAAAACTGAGCATAAGACTTCAGGGGGAAAAATAGACATTCAATGAAATAGAGGAGTTTCACTTTGATGAAAAGACCAGAGCTGAATAGGAAATTTGACTTTCAAATACAAGACTCAAGAGGAGCATGAAATGATAAACAAGAAAGAGAAATCATAAAGGACTTATTAAGGTTTAACTGTTTACGTTCCTGCATGGAACGATGATATTTGTGACTCGTCAGACCTTTCTCAGTATTAGGGTAATTGGAGGGAATATACATACATACCTACATATATGTATATATGTACACAGAAGGCACAAGGTGAGTTGAATATTAAGGAATAATATCTAAAAAGTAAAATTAAGGGGTGAGAGAGGAATGTACTGGGAGAAAGAGAAAGGGAGAGGTAGAATTGAGTAAATTATCTCACATAAAAGAAGCAAGAAAAAGCTTTTACAACGGAGGGGAAGAGGGGGGAGATGAAAGGTAATAAGTGAGCCTTACTCTCATCAGATTTGGCTTAAGGAGGGAATAACACACATATTCAATTGGGTATGGAAATCTATCTTACTCTACAGGAAATTTGAGGGGAAGGAGATAAAGGGGGATGATAGAAGGAAGGGCAAATGGGAGGAGGGGGTAGTCAGAAGCTAACACTTTTGAAGAGGGACAGTGTCAAAGCAGAGAACAGAATAAATGAAGGGCAGCAGGACAGAATGGAGGGAAATATAGCTAGCCTTTTACAACATGTCTGTTATGGAAGTGTTTTGCATGACTACACATGTATATACAACCTATATCAAATTGCTTGCCTTCTTAAAAAAGGTGGGTGGGGAGAGAGGAAGGTAGAGAATGTGGAACTCAAAGTTTTAAAAAAGAATGTTAAAAATTGTTTTTACATGCAACTGGGAGATAAGACATACAGGCAATGGGGTATAGAAATCTATCTTTCCCTACAGGAAAATAGAAGTGAAGGGGATAAGAGAAGGGGGTGGTGGTGATAGAAGGGAGGGTAGATTGGGAGAAGAGGTAATCAGAATGCATGCTGTCTTGGGATGGGGGTAGGGGAGAGGTGGGGAGGAAATTTGGAACTCAAAATCTTGTGGAAGTAAATGTTGAAAACTAAAAATAAATTGATTAAAAAAATTTTTAAAGTGTCTATGATATTCAAAACACTGTGCTAGATGCTATGGATGAAAAGAGAAATATGAAGTAGTTCTTATTGTCAAGAAGCTTTCATTCCACTGAGGGGCTTAAACATACGCAAAGATTAGTGAATACAAAGTATGTATGCAGTAAATTCACAAGACGGGGTGGTAAGGAAGCACTAACAAGGGCAGTGGGGTGGGATGAGGTGGTGGAGATCAGAAAAGACATAATGGAAGACATGGTACTTGAGCTCAGCAGTAAGGGAGACCAAGGATTCTAAAGGATAGAGATGTAGAGAGTAAGTGAATTCCAGATACTGGGTAAGAGACATCACATGTTCATTGTACGAATTTTCATTTTGTATTAGTGTTTGCCATAAAAAGAAAGAAAAAAGAAAGAAAAATGCATTAAAACCTTTTTCTTTGTTTAAAAGGGAAGGGGATCTCTTGTTATTTCACATGTGAATAGTGAGCTCGTAAGATTGTGTCTATGGCAATCACGTAAATGAGAAGGCTGTTTACTACAGATTTGCTTTGTTTCTGACTAATGTCCTTTGTACTAGCTGCTTATGATTGAAGTATCCCTTTTATCGAACCATATATTGAATATGGTTATTCATATATATATATGATATAATATAATATATTTAATATATTGAATATATATTGAATATATTTATTGAACCATATATTGAATATAATTGATTTTCCTGAGAGCCTTGTTGAAGAAATGGCACCATTACTATGAGAATATGGCTTGGATTCATTTAACAGAGAAAGGAAAACATCCAGGGCAGTGCTTACTATAAAAAGTGGTAGGGGAGAGAAGCCTAATCTTATACCTGTGAGTCAGGACCAAAATTTTCTTTCTTCTCTTGCTGGTTACTGACAGCTAATTCTAAACAGGAAAGTGAACCAGCTGTTCTACATGCAAAGTATTGTTTTCTATTATTTTAACCTTTAATGTGTGATATCTGAGCCTAGAGTATCTTAAATCACTTCAAAAGTGTCATGAAATTTTCAACAACAACAATAATTCACTTTAATTGAAAATTTTACGCTGTATATAACTTTTCCGGGAAGACAGGATGTCATGAAACCAAACAATAGTGTCAAGGTCCCACAAAAATTGTAAATCACTGTCCTAAGGCCCTGAGTTAGTATGGATTTATAGATGAAGAACAAATTAATAATTGTGTTGCTATAGCTCAGTCAATCTTAGCTGAGAGGATTGCTCTCTGTGTGCATGTGCACGCACATACACCGTCTTTGCACATAGTCCGTAATTGACTATACCCTTTTTTCTTATCGAAGAGGACAAACTCTTGATTTAATCTCTTCCTTTCTTCAACAGTTCAAAAGATATTATTTCCTTGGTGTGAGTTCTTCCTACCCTAACACAAATTGAACTTTAGAAGGTATGAGTTGCCAAAGTTTAAAGAACTCATCACTTGGTGGCCAATTTTTTGGTGATGAGTCTCCCCAACTTTAGGTAGGCTGGTCTGAGGTTGATGGACACATTTTCTATTGCTCATCCTCAAAGGTTTTCCAACTCAGATAAGATCTACCAGAGATTATGCTCTCCTAGAATAATATTTGAGAACTCAAAGCTATCTTTACCCCAAAATGAGATACTGGAGTAGGTCTTTGATGTAGCCATTTCCTCTTTGATGTCAATAAAATCATAAAATCATGGTAACATAGATTTAGACACTAAAGGGATCTTACAGATTCTGTAGTGAAATAGGTCACCAGAAATAAAGTGACTTGTTGAAAGGTCCTCTGATTATAAATCTATATGGCTTTTAGCATTACATTCACTTAGGAATGGATACACTGAAACTTTCTTTGACATCAGACATTTCCAAATTATTTGCTACACTCTAACTCCTAGAGTGGTAGAAAGATAGGAAGATTTATTCCTAATTGTAAGTTGAGAAAAGGATATTTTTAGACACCAACATAGAAATAAAAGTAAACTGTTACTGTGTATCATACTGATTAGATGAAAGAAAGCTTCAATAATTTCCACAGCACTCAAAAGATTTTCTCTTTCTGAGAAAAAGTCTTAGTTCATATGATACCATTCAAAGAGAACTCTGCTGACCCAGAATTAGATCCCCAAGTATTTGATTCACTTTGCTGGCATAGCAAAGCCCATGGACAACTTGTAATTGCCTAGGAGCCCCAAAGATGATGGATCAATTACGTAGACTGTCAGTCAAGCCAAGTAGCAAGCCTGGGAATAAGAGGCAAGGCTTGGGATCAGGTTGTGTTAAAGGAAAATAGCTTATTGTTTGATTTGGAAGGGAGAAAAAACCTGAACTAAATGGAAAAAGCTACTGAGTACACTTAGTGAGCTGTATC
Source organism: Phalanger gymnotis (assembly GCA_028646595.1). Taxonomy (NCBI): domain Eukaryota; kingdom Metazoa; phylum Chordata; class Mammalia; order Diprotodontia; family Phalangeridae; genus Phalanger; species Phalanger gymnotis. The sequence continues at coordinate 459,059,991 of CM053622.1, forward strand.
ATTTATATGACAGTAGCGAGTTTTTAATAATGAGGCCAAATGGGAGGGGAACATGGGCCTGAAAGGACCTAGAATGAGAGCTTTGCCTGGTGAGCTAGATCAACTGTTGGGAAACTTGCCCCAAAGTAAATATGCAATCAACATAACATAAAATATTTTATTTCCTTCCTATGTGTAAAAGGGCAAGCACAGAGCAGCCCTGTCTGCTTCTGGTTGACTCTGTGTGCTACTGGATCAGGACTTGGGTACTTTGGAGATTCTAGCCATTTGTGACTCAGCACTAAAGGACTTGGATGCCCTGGAGATGATCGAGCAGTTTCCTTATTGGCCACTAAGAAGGAAAAGTCTCTGACTTTGAGAAGGGAATGACTGTCTCTTCCTTTAACCATCCAGGTAGCATTACCCAGTCCTGGAGATTCCCATGAGAGGAAGGGAGGAATGGGTCTTCATTTCAGAGCATATTGACTGCTCCCAACTGCTCCCATGTGGCATCTAGAGTCTGGCACTCAAGTGGGTGAGCTTGAGATCCTTCGCTTTATGCTTCTTTCCTTGATCATAAGTCACTGAATGTTGATTTCAAGATGGACATAGTCAGGATTAGAGATGACCTTGTGATTTCAAGAGGTCCAGAGAGATCCTTGATCAGTGCTGGCTCAAGAGGTCCAGAGAGATCCTTGGTCAGTGCTGGCTCAAGAGGTCCAGAGAGATCCTCGGTCAGTGCTGGCTAGAATCTCCCCCCAGATATCGGTTATTAATAATCATTTCTCACAATTCATAGTTATTTTCTAATTCTAACTCTAGTTGTTTGTCCCCCTCCCCAACTATCCTATGCTGCCTCTCCATCCCAGCCTATTTATTTATGGACCTATTCTTGTTATGCAAGAATGCCATGTTAAATATGTTTGAATGCTTCCTTTAGTGAGCTCTATTGCCGGCCTTTTTCAGATACATCAAACCATCCAAATGAATTTGCTTTTATTCACAATATTTTTACTGATGTATCTCAAATTCAAAGAAAGAATGCAATGTTCATTGGCTTTGTTTTTTCCTTTAAATTTTATTCTATTTTCAGATATCCATTCTCTTCCCCTCTACCTCCTAATCCACCCCAAATTAAGAAAGCAAGAAAAAACAAATCCCTGTTACAAGTATGTATAGTCAAGATCAACAAATCCCCTCATTGCTAGATGTACTTTGGAAGGAGTCTCTGGCAACTGCTGCAGCACTCTTCAGGAAGATGACCAGGTACACGACGGACCCAATCCTTGCCCCGGCTTTCCAGAAACTCTTTGGTAATGGAGGATAGGGCAGCACAGAAGGGAAGCATGAGATGCCCATTCAGCAATTCTAGAAAATGCTTTATATTTTGATGGTTTTAAGTCTTGGCCTCCCTACAGAATATATTGATGCTTGATTAGGTTTAAAAAAAAAACTTCTTGCAATGAGTACTTTTGAAAACCTTTTGTGTTGAGCATTTCTTTTATGTGTATGGAAAAAAAATGCCTATCCCATATTTGATTTACAATGTACATTTAGTACTTGGTACTTCCACTTTGAGGAAACCTTAGAAATAAAACAAAACATAGCTTTAAGGAATTGTCCCCTAGAGTGCTGAGTTGGGAGTATAACACGCCAGAGTGAGAAAAAGAAATCTGATTCCTCTCCTAGGTGGTCAGGCTAACCCAAGACATAATATAGTCACTTTATGTGTAGGTTCAGAGTAAATGGGTCCCACATAATCTAGTCACCTTATGTGTAGATTCAGAGTAGATGGGCCCCTTAGAGAAGAGGGAGAGGGTGCAGTACCCTTCTGGGTATAGCAGTGATTTTTAATGATCAGACAAGAGTAAATGTTGTTTTCCTAAGAGGAAAAAATATTTCAGAGTGAAACCAAAGCTATACATTTTCATGGAGTGATATTCAAAGTGGTCAGACAACTGGACTTGGAATTGGGGAGATCTGAGTTCAAGTTCAGTTTTTTATACTTATTAGCTGTGTGACCTATGGTCAATCACTTAACCACTATTTACCTCAATATCCTCAACTGTAAAATGGGGATAATAATAGCATCTACTTTCCAGGATTGTTATGAGGATCAAATGAGATAATATTTGTGAGGTGCTTAGCACAGTGCCTGGCACATAGTAGGCACTACATAAATGAGAGTCATTATTATTATATCATTATACTGTAAAATTTTAAAGTATTTTGATAAATGTATCTCAACATAACTAGTTTCTTTTGTAATCCTATGTATTTCATTTTATATATTTAAATAATTATTCTGAGAAGAATGTTCTGAGAATATTTTCAGCAAAAAAGGGAGTCTGTGACATTTAAAAAGGTTCAAGAGACATAGTTCCTGGCTAATTTAATCATTTTGTTAATAAGGTCAGCAGGTTAGTAATAAAAGGATGGTCATTTAGCCCTCTCTCTTAGACCAAAGACAATCATGGTTTCAGGCTCACAGTTTATATACCCTTACGTGTTCAGTGATGGGCTAAGAGTGACATCATGTTGAAAATATGTCTATATTCAAACTACCCATCCTTGGGCCATCAGGACAAAAGGATCTGTCTCCATCTAAACTGGAGTAGAACACAATGGGATGCGCCACCTTAGATTAAATTCTAGGTTGGATGGCTTCTGACCAAGATGAGGAGTTAATTCAATCTCATTATCAATAATGTCCTTCAAGAGAGAACTTTTTAAAATCAGGAGAGCTCTGAATCTCCCCCCCCAGATATTGGTTATTAATAATCATTTTTCATAATTCATAGTTATTTTCTAATTCTAACTCCCCAACTATCCTATGCTGCCACTCAATCACAGCCTATTTATTCATGGACCTATTCTTGTTATGCAAGAATGCCATGTTAAATGTATTTGTTGAGCTCTATTGCCGGACTTTTTTAGATATATCAAACCATCCAAATGAATTTGATTTTATTTACAATATTTTTACTGATATATTTCAAATTCAAAGAAGGAATGCAATGCTCGTTAGAAATATTCAACAGGACAGATAATGGGTGAAAAAACAGCCCGATAAGTTCTTCAGCTAGGGCTTCCTGAAGTCAAATGGGAGAGATCCAGAAATCCAATTTGTGCAAAAGAGGTATCCTACTTGGATACATTGATGAAGGGCAAAGAAAGCAGAGCCAATAGGATAATATATACAATGACCACAATAATGGAAAGGAAAGCAACACCAAAATATAACAGAATTCAGATGAATGCAATGATTAATCTTCATTTCAGAGGACTGATGATGAAGCATATTTCCCTTTTCTCAAGAAATAGGTGATAGAATGTGGTCACAAAATGTCATCTATGCTTTTTGATATGGTCATTGTGTTTGTTTTGCTTTACTATTTTTCTTTGTTACAAGGGCAAGTTTATGGGGTTGGCACAAAACGATGTTGTCATTAATAGTCAAGAGAACATTTAACACAAAAGGGTAAGTCTTCATCAGTAGTACCCCCCAGATCCTACATACCCAAAGGCAAGGCACATCCTACTCTATTTAAGCCTCTATTTATTGTTTAAAAAGTAAAAGAGAGTAGAAAACATTTTTTAAAATGCCTTTAGCAATTAAAATGATAATAATGGAGGATCTAAGCACAGCTCAAACAGTGTAAAACTTCTCAAGTAGAAGGATTAGTGGCTGAAATACTGAAGCTTTTGAACTCCTGAGCTCTAATAACACTCCTACGCTGTGGTAAAATTGTACTTGGTAAGTCAAGTTTCAGATGTCCAAGAAACTTTTGTACTCTAAGCCCAGAAAAAAAAAAGGGTATAGAAAATTCCAGAAATTTTACCTATGTTTCAAAATTGTCATCAGCTATTCTCATGCTCATCAGCTTTATGACAGGGCTCTTTTTTGTAGTAGTCAAAAACTAGATACTAAGGGGTCATCCTCTTTTTGGAGAATGACTAAACAAGCTATGGTATGTGAATGTAATGGAATACTATTGTGCCATAATAAATTGTGAAGTGAATGATTGAGGAGGAAATTGGGAAAATCTTTGTGAATTGATGCAGAGCAAAGTAAGCAGAATTAGGAGAATAATGTATATGATAATAACAGCATTATTTCTTTGAAAGATTTTAGAACTCTGATCACAGGATAAAAAACTATGAATCCAAAAGAACAAAGACAAACAATGCTACTCATTTTCTGGCAGAGAGGTGGTGAACTTAAAATGCAGAAAGAGACATAAGTTTCCAGGCATGGCTAATGTGGGAATTTATTTTGCCAAACTCTGGAGATACATACTTCTGAGACTTGGTTTTATTGTTTGTTTTTAATTTGCTTAAGAGAAGGGTGGGAGGTAATGATAATAATTAATAATAATATGTAATACTTATATAATGCTTTAATAAGATGGAGTGGTATATCAAATTCTGAATTGGTTAAGTGACTGAACCCAAAGAGTAGTCATTAATGGTTCAATGTCAACTTGGAAAGTGTTCTGTGGTGGAATGACTCTGGTATCCATCATCAGCCCTACATTATTCAACATTTTTCAAAAATAATTTGAATGGTAATATAAATGGCATGCTTATCAGTTTCAGCATGTTTAGCCTGGAGAAGATAAGACTTTGTGGCTGTTTGGTTATTTTTCAGTTGTGCCCAACTCTTCATGACCCCATTTGGGGTTTTCTTGGCAAAGATACTGGAGTGGTTTGACATTTCCTTCTTCAGTCCATTTTACAGATGAGGAAACTGAGGCAAACAGGGCTAAATGACTTGCCCAGGGTCACATAGCTAGTAAATATTTGAAGCCAGATTTGAACTAATGAAGATGAGTCTTCCTGATTCCAGGCCTGGCACTCTATCCACTGTGCCACCTAGCTGTCCTACGAGAAATCTTAGAGAGGACAGATATAACTGCAGTCTTCCAATATGAAGGCCAGCATTTACTTATGTAAAAGAGTAAATAGACTTGTTCTGCTTGGCCAGAACTAGGATCAATATAGATGGAAACTGGAGAAAGACAGATTTTGACTTCATGTGGGGAAAAATTTCTTTCTCTTTTTTTTAAAATATAAAAATGCTTTAATCAATATCATTAAAATTCTTGCAATTGAATTTTCAAAGGCCCATTTCCCCTGAAAACTGTGTTTGATAGTTTCAAGAGTATATTTCATTTAAATGGTGGTTTCCTTTACATTCCAACAGCATCTAAGCAATAAGGAGTAATACAATCTTAAGTATAGATAAAATGTAGCATTTTCCTGCCAATGTGGGTCATCAAGTAAAACAGATGACCTGTGCCTCTGTGCTCAGAGTGTTGTCAAGGTAAACCAATACCCAAGAAGAAATATTCCTTAATCTAAATGAGTACCGTTGACACAGAATCTTTTTTTCCTTCAGAACTTGTGCTGTCTGTTTTCTTGCTGCTTGGACTAGGATGAAGCAAAAGCCGAGTTTCCTATGCAGTGAGAGTATCTAACCTTTTCTATGTGGGGAGCCTTTGCGGCAGTCTGTTAAAGGCTGTGGGCCCCTTTTCAGAATAATTTTTTAAATACATAAAATGAAATGCATAGGATTACAAAGGAAACCAATTATATTAGAATACAGTTATCCAAATAGTTTTAAAGTTTGTGATATCATGATAATGGCTCTCATTTAGATGGCACCTACTATGTACCAGGCAGTGTGCTAAGCAGTATATGAGTATTATCACACTTGATCCTCCCAATAACCCTGTGAAGTAGAGGCTATTATCATTCCCCTTTAGCAGTTGGGGAAACTGAGGCATACAAAGGCTAAATGACTTGCCCGAGGCCGTACAGCTAGTAAGGATCTGAGGCTGGATTTGAACCCAGGTCTTTTTCACTTCAGGACTAGTGATCTGTCTACTGTGCCACCTAGCTTCCAGTGAGGCTGATAGCAACAGTAATTTTGAGTGTACACAATATTTTAAGATATCTACGAGTATTATAATGGGATATAAAAATATCTGTGATTTCTATTGGTGACATACAGCAGATACTGCTATAGTTTATGATCTACATTCCTAACTAAAAGAGATGCAAAATTTTAGTTATAGGTTAGCGAAAATTCAAATGCATTTTTTTTTCTTTTTGGAGGCCATTGGGGTTAAGTGATTTACCCAGGGTCACACAGCTAGTCTGAGGTCAAATTTGAACTCAGGTCTTGACTCCAAGTCTGGCACTCTATCTACTGTGTCACCTAGCTGCACCAATGTAACTTTTTTTTTCTATCTAAATTCATAGGTTTCCCCTCTCCTCCTTCCATCCATGGACTTTTTGGGTTTCTATGGACTCCAGGCTAATAACTTACACTATAGGGACTAACTGTTGCATTGTAGGCATTCTTTCTGAATTTAGCAGAAAGTTAGGTTTTGAATGATACAAGAGACTTACCTTTTTCTCAGGTCCCAGAGGGTTACTGTCTTTCAAACATATGATTAAGACAACCAAATCTTTAACAAATAGGCATGTCATAGCAATCGAGGATATCAATCACCCTTAGAAGAACCAAATAACATATTTCTTTAAAAAATGTTAAAACAAAATGACAGTGAAACTAGCCATCTTTATCCTTCAAAAACAAATATTAAAAAAAAATCTGCAGCTGACTTCTACCTTTGACCTTAGCTTGGTCAACAATGCCATTAAATGATTAAATCACAAATCCAAAGGGTGTTGGAGGGACAACAGCTATGAGGGAGGTATATTTCTCCTCAAAATGCTGGTCTCTAAATTGCTTTTGGTGCACATCACTGCCTACTGAGAAAAGCCAAATGTCTGCTCAAAGTAATGTCTTTTTCACCACACTGAAGTAGGTGACCTGCCCCAATGACTGGGGTTCCCTGTCTCTAGAGCTCTGAGGCTGAATGATCTCACTGACCTAAAGTCTGCTCTACTTTGCCTAAGGCACTGTTGGAGAAGCTGGAGTGGTTGTTCTGTGGTTCCCAATGGCAATTCAAATCAAAGGTGAATGAATTTACTCAGTGGGAGGGGGGTGGTACTTCTGGACAGCATGCAATGAGGTCATTCACACAAATGACCCTCCTGGTGTGCCTGTGCCTGCAGATGCTTACAGAAGCTTTGATCACAGAAAAGATCATCTTTGATTTTGGATTCCAGGTGATGGGGAATAAAGAATATGCTTTGTTACTGTACTCCTTGCATTAGGAGTAGAAATAACACTCAGCATCTTGGTCATATCATACTCATTCAGGAATCTGCACTGGTCTCCCCTCTTGCATAGTCCCTGTAATTATACACAACAGTGAGAGACTGAGCATATGGCCACTTTTCCACAAGCAACTTTCAAAAATAAAATTCATAGATAGTAGGCCCTGGTTTATCCGTGCCAGGAGAGTGGCTAAACTGCTGCGGAACCAAGGTCTCCAGGTTGTACTTGATGTGTCTGATCATGCTCACGATGTTCTCCCATATTACAGATGCGGTGAACCTCCTGTCCCACGACCAAGATCTTCTTCCTCCTCCTTCTCTTTCTCTTCCTCCTCCTCTTATTCCTCCTCCTCCTCCTTATTTTCTTTCTATAGTAAGGGCAATGGTCTCCTTTAATTTCTGGTCGAATTTCCTTACAGAGCTATACTAAAATGTCAAGGGCTGCTTTGAGAATTACAGTTGTCCTTTCCACCTCACGACTTTCCCCATTGCAGTTTCAATATATTGCAGGTCGGCATTGGAAATTAAATGGGAATTCTGGGGGAGTTTTGCAGAAGTCACAGACAACACACAAAGGCCAGCAGATGACACAGAAAAAGTTTAGAAACTCAGAAATGCATAAAATATACATATAGTATTGTATAATATCAGCATGTTTTATTTTTAATACTGTAATAATTCAGACTTCTTTTCTGCTATGAAGGGAAGGCCAAAAAATTTACACAGATTTTCCAGATTGTGGGGGTGCTATTCCCCTAGCCCCCGTGATGTGGAAGGGATAACTGTAGCAGATTCCTTCCAGTGGAGGACTTCAAGGAGATTGATTGTTAAGGACTTTTAGAGGGAATTATTGGCCAGGTTCAGACCAAATGACTAAATTAACAAATGATAAAGCATTTACTATGAGTGGAACTCATTTTATGCATTTTAGAGAAGATGAAAATTATGGAAGTAAATAACCTGGTTTACAGGACTAGAACTAAAGAGATTAGCTCTAATTTTTATTAAAGTATGACTAGTCCACATACTATCTTTTTTACCACTCAGAGGCTTTAGGCCCTAGGCTTGTACTAATTGCTCTCTAAGAACATGGATTTAATAAATGAATGAAACCAGTGGAATGCATTTTTCTGTAACAGCATATGTGCAACTTTACCTAGGAAGAGGGCAAATATATGAAGCAATTTCCAAAGGTCTCTTTGCCAGCCTGATACATCTCTAACTTGCATTTTATCTTGGAAACAGAAGCAAAATATATATACATACATACATGTATATGTATATATATATATATATATATATATATATGTATATGAAAATTGCAGAAAGGATACCAGTGCAAGCAGAGTTGAATTCAGAGTCACTGGACTGGAGATTATGAGGACTGGTTTCTGGTCCTGGTTCTGCCACTACCTACTTACCCATGTAACCTTGAATAACCAACTCCACTCGCTGTGGAGCCACCATCATAGACAGCTTCTTTCATTTGAGTCTGAGAGGCTTTTTCATCTTCACACACCCCAAATACCTAGGTATGCACTAACATTCTTAATTAGCTGCTAGTTGAGAGAAAAAAAATGCTCTGCAAGAATGACACATCTAAGGAGAAAAGCCACCAAAAAGGAGAAATGAATAATGATAGCTGGAAATTATAAAGTATTTTACATGTGTAACTACCTCCGAGCCTCCCAACAACCCTGTCAGATAGGAACTACAAGCATCATTTTGGATCCCATTTTATAGAAGAGGAAACAGGCTCAGAAAAGTTAGGTGAATTGTTCTTGGTCACACGGGTAATCAGTAAAAGAAGAAATGGAAGCTCATATACTTCTGCCTTTCAGTCCACTATGCTCCCTATTATAACATGAGGCTGATAATAAACCCTAACTCATTGGGTTGTTGTGACCATCAAATGATATAACATATATAAAGGACTTGACACACCTAAAAACACCTTAGAAATACTAGTTGTTGGTATCATCACCATCATCATCACCATCATCATCATCATCATCATTATCATCATCATTATACTAGGCTACTTCTCATAAGGAGTGCTGATAGTGACCATCCAAGTGGCGTTTGTCAAAACCATCTTCAATGTCATCTTTGGTTACTCTCAATGTTGCTTACCAAAACCTAAATGAGGACTGAGGATAGCAGGGCAGGAAATGATTGGGAAAGAGGCAAAGGGATGGAAATTGTAGGAGAACATGACTATTAGAATGGAGTAAGGAATAGGTAATTAGAGAAAAGCAGGAAGGGAGAGCAGCTGAGGCAGTGATAAGCCAGATATGAGACAACTCAGATAATAAGAACGCTACCCTACTTCAGAACCTGTCACAGGGAAATGAGCAGAAACAAAAGAACATTGTGTATGGTAACAACAATATTGTTTTAAAAATGACTTTGAGCAAAGAAGTCATTTTGACTATTTTAAATACTCAAATTAACAATAAAGGACATATGAAGAAAGAAACTATCTACATCCAGAGAAAGAACTGATAAATAGAAGTAGATATGGAATAATTTTACATATACATATATATCTATTTGTGTCTAATCGTAGCAGTCTCTAGGGTGGGGGGGAGATGAACAAAAGGAAAAGAAAGAAATTTACATAATTTTGGTATATATTTAAAAGGAATAGCAAATTGTGCATAATAGATTTGCAGTTTCATATGCAATCATCTTTTTAAATTACACTTTTTTGTGGAAATGCTTATTTTATTCAATAAATTAAAAATAGTTTTTTTTAAAAGTTGATTATGTTGACAAACCACCTATCTAGCCTCTTCTGACATAATAAACTGTAACAGTACATTGGACAGTCCATTCATTGCTCACAGTGCAATGGACAATGTAGACCAACTGTAACGTCAGACCTAGTTGTCCAGTTCTAGGAGATAAGGCCCCATATCTTGGGGATTGAAGCCCAAAAGTTAGAAACCAGTTGTGTGTTAATATCTTGCTCTCGAACCTGAACCTTCTTTAAAGTATTCAACACAAAGCCTTCCACAGAGGAGATGTTTAATAATGACTGACAGCAAGAAAGGCAGTGTGGTGAAGTGGAAAAGGCCCCAGACTTGAAGTCAGGAAGACTCATCTGAGACATTTCCTAGCTGTGCTACCCTGGGGAAGCCATTGAGTTTTTCTGAGTCTCTTCCATAAAATAGGGAATTGGGCTAGGTGGCCTCTAAAGTTCCTTCTGCCTCTAGGTCGCTGATCTTATGTTAGAAAATCTTCATAAATCAGGCTGGCTTATTTTGATATAATTTGGCATTTGGTGGGGGAAGGGAAGTTCAGAATTCTATCAATAGACATTCCATGATAGTCATGACATGTGTGTTAGTGAGCAGGGCCATTCCTAGGGGTGGCGTGTAGTTCTTAAGACAAACCGCACCATGTAGACTCTGCCCAAAATCTTTACACAAGTGAAATCAGATTGAAATGAGAGGACTGTATATTCAGGCAATGCGGTGTGATGGAAAGGGCATTGGATTTGGAGACCAAATGTTATTGCTCGCCCTTGATTTCAAAGAGGACCAATGACGTCACAAGTGATGTCTTGACTTGCTCATGAATTGGATTTAAGTGAGGCAGATTTGCACAGTCTTCAGCTTCACTCTTTCTTCCAGAGTCATCAAAGTCCAGTGGCAGGACAAAAATCAAGACGACTGCTGATGGCATGGGCTGCTGTAGATGATCTTGGCATTGATTTCTTCAATGTCTGAACAAGCTCTAAGAATACCATAGAGCCTGCTTCAGCTGCCTTCATGGCCATTGGAACAAATTGTTCTCATTTGTCAGAATCTGGGGGGTGCTTGGTGTAAACATCCCCTAACTCACCAGTGGGTTTGAGGACTATTGGTTACCTTCAACCTGGTTTAGCCGGTTTGCCAAGAAGAAAGCTGGGCATGCTACAGCTCTCTAAAGCCACAGGTGAGAATTGGGTAAAAGGTAGATGAGCAACCCTGAAAAGGGCTCAGCAAGCCCTCCCTCCAGAAGTGCTAGTCCTCCCGGAGCACTGAAACAAATGATGTGGGTTCGAAATCTCGATCTGCCACTTACAACTTGTGTGATGCAAGCAAGTCATTTAATGCTTCTGAGTTTTAATTTTCTCATCCATATAATGAGGGAGTTGGACAAATTGTATAAAGTCCTTTCTAAATCTATGAGCTTCAGGTTTTTCTTTTTTAATCCAAGTTTTGTTTTTTATTCCAATTTTAAAAACATTTTTATTTAAAGTTTTGAGTTCTAAATTCTATCTCTCCCTCCCTCCTCCCTGAGATGGTAAGCAGTCAGAAATATAGGTCATAGGAAAGCAACACTTTGAAGAAATACTTCTTTCTTTTACTATCTTCTTGAGTCACTGTCTAGATACAACCACAAGGAATCACAAAGTTTAGGGTCTGAGGCAATTGTCTTGATTTCCTGCACTCTGTCTTATACAGGCTAGCCGTGAGATGCCTATATATTCAATATTTTTGGTACTGAACTTAACAAGCTCCAAATAAAAATTGCATTTTATATATGCAAATATAGCATTTTATATATGCAAAGTAGAATAGCACAATAGAATTATATATAAAACTGTCCTTGCTTTTCCTTTTAAGAGTATAATAAATTCAACATATAACTTTCAAAGCCGTCTTGCTTGTCTGTTTCCTTCTAGCCTCCATGCTATTCTCTTCTTCATATTTGAAAAAAAAAATGCTTTAATGATTATGTTTTCTTTCCCTTCCTTCCTTCCTTCTTTCCTTCCTTCCTTCCTTCCTTCCTTCCTTCCTTCCTTCCTTCCTTCCTTCCTTCCTTCCTTCCTTCCTTCCTTCCTTCCTTCCTTCCTTCCTTTCTTTCTTTCTTTCTTTCTTTCTTTCTTTCTTTCTTTCTTTCTTTCTTTCTTTCTTTCTTTCTTTCTTTCTTCTTTCTCATTTCTTTCTTCCTTCGTACCTTCCTTTCCTTTCTTTCCTACCTTCCTTTCCTTCCTTCCTTCCTTCTTTCTTTTTTTTTTGTGGAGGACAATACATCACTAGCTTCTTTTTTGCCCAAAACTTCGAAGAGGCCTCTCATTCTCAAGGTTCAGAGTATAATCCTGTGGCTATATATCCTTCCAAACACTAGTTTACAAGCCCCCATTGGTATGCTTCCCCTTAACAATAAACCAATAGATTCTTTTCCTTAAACACCAGGGGACACCTTTTACAATCTACAAATCTTTTGATGAACACAAGAAGCATGCTTTCCCATAAATAGGGTAGGGTTAGATGAGGTAAAGTGGTGAGATAGAGGTTGTGGAGGGCATAACAGACAGGAATCAGAAGTATAATGATAATGAGGTATACCTATGGGTGACACATATGGCTAGGGTAACTTGGAGTTCTGGAACTGGACAGTGCTTCAGCTGGATTTGCTCCTTTTATGGTGCAATGTCTTAGCTTGGACCAATCTGCTGCTGGGCTGGGATGAAGAGTATTTTACCCTTTATAGCTGGAAGTTTCCAGTTACAGCAAAGACCTTTAGTTTAAGAGTGGCAGAAATGTCTTCCCTTTGAATCTCCAGGATCCTCAATTCTGATGTTGTTAGTCACCTCTGGGCAAGAGATGGTACAAGACTTGTCTCGCCTTTTGGACAAATTTCTCCTTGCTCAAAAGCCTCTTCCATCTATAAACATGTTGTCTTACATGACAATGATTGTTTTTCACTTTCAGTACTCCTTTGAGTATCTTATTTAAATGAGTGGCTAGGTACCTGTCTAGGTCTGTGCCCTGGAGGCACATTCATCCTGTTGCCTCTTCAAGGTCAATTAAGACATTCAGCTCCAACCCACCTGCCTTTTTTTGGGTGACGAATATCTATTTTGTGTCCAAAGGCTTTCCCCTTTATACCTTTTTAATGTATCTGTCTCCGTAGATCAACAGCTCTTGTTAGCCTCACTATGTCACCCTGTTTAATCTGTAATAAACATGCATAATAAGGAAAACAAATTCCCGTATTGGCCAGGTACCAAAAGGTATGCACTATTTTTCACTCTGAGTCCATCGCCTCTCTGTGAAGGTCATAGGCCATGGGTGGTCCTTGCATTGATTAGAGTTCTTAAGTCTCAGAGTTGTTTGTCTTTAAAATGTTCCTGCTACTGTATAAATTGTTCTGGAAAATTTTGAATTTTACTGTGCAACAAGTCCTCCCTCTGAAACGAACTCTGCTGTCATTTCTTAAGGTGCATAATATCAATTTTTATTTAATTTTTAAACTTTAATTTTATTAGCATAGCACAATTTGTTTTGCCATTCTTCAACTGATTTATTTTTCACTTCTGTCCTTTGACAAAAAGAGCTGCCATAATTGTGCGTGTGTGTGTATGTGAGTGTTTGTGTAGATAGGTACATAGCTATAGATACATCTTCTTTTCCTTTGATGTATTTAAAAAACAGAAGTAGTTGTAGCATAAATAAGCCAAAGGCTAAAAATAGTTTAGTAACTTTTGGGGCATAGTTCCTAACAGCTTTCTAGACTGGTTAGACCAATTCACAGCTCTGTCAACAGTGCATTTATGTGCCTGTTTTCCTACAGCCCCTTCAACAACTGCCATTGTCCTTTTTGGGGGGTCATTTTTGTCAATCTGGTAGATGTGTTGTGTTTTAATTCAGAGCTGTTTTAATTTTCATTTGTCTTATTATTGGTGATTTGGAGCATTTTCTCACAAGACTATCAATACCTTACATTTCTTTTTTGAAAACCATCTAAATATCCTTTTATATCTAGAAGGGAATGGTATATATATATATATATATATATATATATATACACTTGAATCAGTTTCTCATACATTTTGGATATCAGACTTTTTAAGAGAAAAAAATTTGCTGGAAAGATTATTTCCTAGTTACTTGTTTCCTTTCTAATTTAACTGGTTTTGTTTGTTCAAAAACCTTTTAAATTTTACATAATTAAAATTGTTCACTTTATCTTCTGTGACAGTCTCTATCCTTTCTTTTCAGTCATGAACTACTCCTGTATCCAAAGCTATAAAAGGTATTTCCTTCTTTACTCGTATTTGTGTATGATATGACCTTTTACATCAAAATAATGTATTAACCTATAACTTGGTCTATGTTGTGAGACATGGGTCTAAACCTTTCTGTGTGCTACATATAGCATGCAGAGGATAAAACTGTGTATGCTACTGTTTGGCATCAGGAGAAACCTGAGGACACCCTTGATCTCCAGCTCTTACCACCTGTGTGACTATGAGCAAGTCATTTAACCCCTCTCTGCTCCTGTTTGCTCCTCTATATAATGGGGATAATAATGCTCACATTATGAGAATAAAATGAGATTGGTGATATAAAGCATCTTATACATTTTAATGGACTAGATAAATGTTAGTTTTTCTGGGTATTACACACCCAGAAAATTTGTGGTTTGCTAGGAGTAGAGAGTGACCGTGTGGGTAATAATGAATTTTCTCTGAAGACTAATATATCTACGATTTTCTCTATTCAGTTTTGTAAATTCTAGGGTAATTATATGTCCCTCTTCCCCTTAGAAGGAGCAAGACTGAATTATTACCTAAAATAACATATATATTTCATGTATATGAACTTCCATCTTTCCCCCTCTTTGTCTCTCCTCAGGATATCTGCCACAGCTACTGTTCTTTGTCTTTTCAGTGATCATTAGTTTGTATGTGTCTACAGTAAATAAAGAATTCATTTTGATGTGCTAACAAAAGAATAAAAGGCATCTTGACGCTAAAGCATAAAGTAACCAGATTTCACAACAGGAAGAGAAACTTGAAAATTACTGCTAGCTCCCAACAGATAAATCTTCCACAAGAGTATTGTTGTAGATCCACATTGTATTTGAAAACTACTGGCTACTTAGAATAGACTCTGTGAGTGTCCCCCTCATCATCCCTCCTTTACCACCAGAGGAAGAAATGTACTTCATATTTCTCCCTTCAGTGTGACCATGGTCTAGTTGATAAAGCTTTAGACTAGAAGCTAAAAACGCCAGTTGTATTTATTACTCCACTTCTTAAATTTCCCTTAACCTCTCTGTTTCTTGGTTTCTCACTCACAACCAGGATCCCAGAAGCAACCTCTGTGGAGAAGGCACCAGCCACACTTTCCAACCACTACCCACAGGGCAAGCAAGCTAGTTTAGTTGGGGGGGTGGGGGGGAGTAGAGAAAGACAGGATGTAGCATATGGCAAGTGAAATCAGCACTACCACCTTGGCCTCTATTTAGCCATAGACCCTGATGGACTCAGCTCAGAACCCTGAACAAGAGTAGTGTTTCTAGCCCAGTAGTTCTAGCCATTATTTTGGGAAGTAACTCCTTGGTGATGCAGCCTGGCAATTGCTCCTGCAGGTGTTATTGCCATAGCTACTGAAGTCCCAGAAAAGAGAGTTCTTGGCATCAAAGTCCTTGGCATTGTCAAATGATTCAACATCAGAATCTGACGTAGAAACACCATTAAAGAAGAAATGGAAACTGGAAAATGGAAATGACACTACAAAGAGGCATTACCATCTCCTTTGTCACCAAACCCTAAGGACCATGGAATTGTATTGTTAATGTATTGTTCATGCAATTTGAAGATTTTCCCATCCATTAATAGGCCCATGTGACAAGTCTGAGTCACATGGAGCCTGTAGTGGGAGGAGGTTGCTGAATGGGTGGGACAGGAAGGGGTGGAGCAGAGCTGAGAAGAAGTGATACAGAGCAGTCAGAGCTGTGAGAGAGAGAGAGAGAGAGAGAGAGAGAGAGAGAGAGAGAGAGAGAGAGAGCAGGCACAGGAACTAGTGTGAGTGAGAGAGCAAGTGATTTTGCCTTGTTGTGCGAAGGCCCTAACTGAAGGAAGGCTTGGGGATGGCAGTACCCCCTGCATTACTAATGTGTATGGATTTCTTTGTTGCTATGATGGATTCTGCTTTTTGGTGTTGGAATAAATGTTTTGGTTCTGTCTTCCATGTGGAAAGTCTGTTATATTTTGTGATTCAGAACTACACCAGCTATGCCGCTGTAGGTGCTGTGGATATGGAATTGGAGCTACTGGGACTTTCCAACTGATTTGCAGCTGAAAACCTTCCATAAGTGTTGCTGCTCCCATTAGAATGCAAACTCCTTGAGAATGGGACTCTCTGATTCTCTCTCTCTTTTTCTCCCTCATTCTCTCCCTCCTCCTCTCCCTCCTCTCTCTTCTTTCTCTTCTCTCTTTCTCTCTCCCCTTCTCTCCCTATTCCTTTCAGTCTAACAGTTCTCTTCTATCCCTTCTTATCTTTCGGAAATAATATAGTTGCTATAAATATGTGTCAGGGACTAGACCAGGGCTAGACTAGAGTGCCAAGAAAAGCACTTCAATTTATGAATGAGCCAACATGTAGAGGCCTGGAAGAGGTAGTGAGTTCCATTGAGGTCATGGAAGCAGTATTTTCAGGGAATTAGTCATATTTCTGCCATACAAACCAGTGGCACCTGCCCTTAATATAAAACCTAGATTTTTACTTGCCCTGAGAATCAAGGGATATATAGTGGTGGCCAGTGAAAGTTCAAGATCTATTTCAAGGACAAGACCAGAGGTGAAACTATTATGAAATTTAGGGATATTCTTTTGTTTTCTGGTGGGGGGAAAGCAGGGCAATTGGGGTTAAGTGACTTGCCCAAGGTCACACATCTGGTAAGTGTGTCAAGTGTCTGAGACGGGATTTGAACTCAGGTTCTCCTGATTCCAGGGCTGGTGCTCTACTCACCACGTATATATTGTCACCATTCTATATATTGTGACCAGTTGCTTGTTAGTAAGAACCAAGTCGGGGGCGGAGCCAAGATGGCAGCTGGGAAGCAGTGACTGGCGAGAGCTCCCCACCAAATCCCTCCAAAAACCTATAAAACAATGGCTCTGAACCAATTCTAGAGCTGCAGAACCCACAAAGTGGCAGAGGGAAGCAGGG
>CM053622.1:459077619-459249436 GCA_028646595.1 Phalanger gymnotis
CTCCTCACTCTAGGTGGCCCCCCAGATGCATGATCTTCCCTTTGTACACATTCCTACATAACCCCTTTTATATAAAGAATTTTCCCTGGAACAACTACATTCTAGGCAACAAATGGCTCTGCTTCACATACTGCAGCCTGAGCCATATCCAGTCAACCTAGTGAATATCATGCCACTGGACCCAGATGGCTCTGGAGGAGAAAGTGAGGCTGGTGACTTTGCATAGCCCTCCCTCACTTAAATCCAATTCAACTGCATGTCATGTCATCATCTCCCTGATGTCCTGGTCCTCTTCGAGGATGAAGGACCAACCACACACAAGGCTCTGCTTGAACAGTACTCATTTTAGCTAATGGGCGATATGATCCTAGTTCATATGGACCGTCTCTTTCTCTCCTTCTCTGTCTCTCTGTAGCTGTGTCTCTCTTATTTTGGATCTTATAAGAGATTAGCTATATTCAAAGACATAAGATTGTCTCTCACTTTTAGCTTTGAGCCCCCAAACCAAGATGAAATCCTGGCTATCTTGAGCAGGTGTTTAATACCCTGTCCTTTTTTCATTCTTTTTATACCAAGCTAGTCACTGGTGTTCTCCATTATCTTCCCTGCATGCAATTAATATATAGATACGCCACAAAGAAGTTATACTTGATGATGGTTTTTATATGAAACAAAAGCAGGACATAGAAACAAATTAAAGAAATAGTAAAAAAAAATCATATAGAAAATACCTACCAGTCACAGTCACAAGAGAATGAAACCTTTGTTGTCCTTGTGCTAATTCCCCAAGAAGTGACCAGCACCAGCACCATCAGTCCCTTCCAACCAGTTCCCTTCTCTCATACAATTGTTTCCTCATGAGTGGAATCTCTGCCCCTCTGCCCAGTCTGCTATGCATAATCTTAGAGACATTGCAAAAGGCCTGCAGATATTTTTCTCTCCCTCTTTGCACATGTCCTTGTTCTACTGTTATCCACTCCTCTCTCCTGTTATCATCACTATTTTTAATTTTTTTTAATTCCTTGCTCAATGGGCCCCCTACCACCACAGCTTAGAGCTTGCTATAGCTTCAATTCCTCTCAGGAGCAAAAGGGAACACTCTCTATCTACAACAATTCCCAAAATTCAAAGTTAAATTTTAGAATATCTGAATAACTGATTACACAGTCTATGAAAAATTAAAAATGAATATTATACAGAGGACATAGAGAGGTACATAGTAAATATGACAGTCTGCAGCATATAACCAATGAGGGACTCTGAAAACAGGAGAAAACATGTCATCAAGGAAGTATATGATAGAAAGGAAAGATGGGCTGGTTATGTGGAGAAGGTAAAGAATGACAGGTAACCAGGCAGAATGCTTCACTGGGTACTCTGGTGATGTCATAAGCCATTGAGTGGATCCCCTGTGACAAGCCTATAGGTGAACATGGCCTAGAGTCCTACAAGATAGGCAAGCATGGGTAGGTTGTGATCTGCTTTGCTAGAAGCCACTTTCAAAATCTAGGAGATAATCCATTTGAGCATCTGAGTATGTTATAGATAGGCAAGACCTGCCTAATGTCACTAACCTGCTTATGAAAATATTGTTAGATAAAATGCTAATTGAATAGTAACAATGTTATAAATGCATTATAGGCTGCCTAACCATATCAAAGCAGGGTTTCATATCTTTACGCTAGGATTTAGTTTTAATATATTAATAATGTTTGCTCTGTTGGTTGGAGAGGAAGTAATTTTACACATAAACTGAAAAATATTAACACAAAATCATTATAAAAATGTAGATTACTGTAAAAGTTGTGTAAATGACTGAGGAGAGAAACATTGGGGTTCCCAAAGCATCAGTTCTAGGGTTGCCCTGGCTAGGGTCAAGAGGACAGGGCCCAAGAATTGTGACAACTATATTTGCAACAAGAAGATATGAGGTATCAAATTCAGAGACTAATATCTTGACAGAGGGGCAAAATAAAGATGAAGGTGAGACAGACTAAATATTTCTCATGCATCACTGTTTTTTTTTTTTTTTTTTTTTTTACCAACGGATGGTAGCAGACAAAAACAAATGAAGGCAGGCTACAAGCCATGCTCAGGATGTGTATGAGTCAGGTTTGGAGGAAAAGTACTGCTTAAATTTGAATAAATACAGTAATTGTTCCACTGCCTATCTTACATTGTTATTATGAGAAAAAATAAAACAATAATTGTGAAGGCACTTTGTAAACTGTAAATTGCCATAAAATTGTAAGAGATGATTAAATAATCTACAAAACCTAGACCATGAGAGTTTCTCAGCTAGAAATATTATACTTTAAAATTGGATGTGATTTCCCCCCCTGAAATTCCTGAAGATTCAGTAGGTGGTTTAAAAGTGGAAGCTGCTTGAGGTCATAAAGAAATACAATTACAACACAAATAAACCTTCAGGCAGCCTACCAGTGACATTTGCTACCAGAGAACATTACTGAAAATATACATTGCTTCTCTAGGTTTCTTAAAGGGAAAGAGAATTGCCACTTGCACTGATAAAATCTAAAATGTGAATTTCCATGTAAACTTCAAAGGAAAAGTAAGCTGAAAGAAATGAGAATTGTGACCTCAATCTCAACTTGTAAATTTACAATTGTAAAATTTACAATGAGAAACAGTGCCCAAGTCTTTAAAAATGAGATGAGTAAAGAATATCCAATTTGAATTAATTTCTCAGTCTCTTAAGCCAAGTATATTTCCTTTTTCTCGTATTGATTGATTAGCTATACTACAACCTGGTTCTGATGAACATGACTTTGTTATCCTGATTCTCTAATGTCATTTCTGTAGGGCTTAATATACCTGCTTAAGTTTTAAAATTTCTTTGGGAAGAAGATTCTTCACTTACCACTCACATTAAGAAGAGATGAATTCTAAAAGGCTTCCCCAGAAGATGATACCGTATGCTTTAAACTATAAGCCAGAGAATGTGACTGAAAAATATTTTTGGAAGATCAAGAAATAAATATTGAAGAGCCAATAGGTTGAGACAAATAAACCATACTCACTTAGCAGCCTTGAAAAATATCATTTTAACAACGTGATTAAAAAAAAGTTAACACATTGCTCAGGATAATGTAAAAAGTTACCTACATTATTTGAACAACACTCTTTGGGGTAAATATTTCTTTTCATAGAATACCTCGTTTCATAATAATTCACTTTTAAATCATTACATAATTGAAAATTTGAAAATTTGAAAGAAATAGATTGTCTTTAAAATGTTAAATACTTAAAATAATTGACATGAAAGAGATAATTTTAAAAAGAAATTGAACTAGAAAGGAACTTCCACAGACAGGAAAAAATTCTGGTATAGAAAGATTTACAGGATTTATCAAACTTTTAAAGAACAATTAATACCTCCATGATACAAAATTATTCTTAAAAACTGATAATGAAAACACTTTACCAAACTCTTCTAAAAGACAGTCATAATACCTAAACCAGGAAAATGTAAAGCAAATAAAGAGAATTATAGACAAATATTACCAATAAATATTGATTCACATATAAATAAAATCTTAGCAAAAAGAAGACAGCAATAAATTATTATTGGTTTGGGGTGGGCAGTGAGATAAGTGGTCCAGATTTGCAATTTCCTAGGTAAAGGAGCTGTCTCAATGAGAAAAAAATAGACAATGGTGGTGGTGGGGGGGTGATTAATGACAAAGGGCAGCTGACAGCAATACCACTTGTCACCACCAAGAGGAGCCAAAGAACTTTTACTTCTACCCAATGTCCTCATTGCCCTAATTCCCAGTTTCCACTAGCTACAGGATGCCCATTGATGCTGGATGCTCATCCCTGCCTCAGCTAGGGGTATCCAAGAGCCACTCTCATTCTTGGACCCACTATCCTCTTGATCAGAAACTGTCTGGGCTGCCATTGCTCCCCAAGGTCTTCAAGGTCTTACCACTTGTCCTATTATTTTCCCTGCCTACGAACTGACTGTGGATGTGAGCCTTCTCTTATGTGTTGTCTCCCTCAATCAGAATTATCACTTTGAGATTAGTATCCCTAGTTTATTAGACCTATTATATGAGCCTCTAATAAGTACATACATTCCCCTCTAAATCAACAGTCCAGATTCTAGGTGGACTTTTTGTGCTCACTTAAGGAAAGATGCCTTTAGCCTACAATGGGAACATGTTGTTACCTTAATCTTCCTTATTTTCTG
Source organism: Phalanger gymnotis (assembly GCA_028646595.1). Classification (NCBI taxonomy): domain Eukaryota; kingdom Metazoa; phylum Chordata; class Mammalia; order Diprotodontia; family Phalangeridae; genus Phalanger; species Phalanger gymnotis. The sequence continues at coordinate 459,081,833 of CM053622.1, forward strand.
CACATCTAGCTGGCTTGACAAATTCAAAACTCATTTCTGATTCTCTCTTAAGTCTTTGGACAACTCTGTCCTCCAATTCTGTCCAATATCGGGACATGTCATGGGCCTTTTCTTCATTTTGGTGACTGATCCCTAGCCTCTTATCCACTTTCTAAACATCCCCTTTGCTTTCTTCCAGACACTGTCTAAATTGAGGCTGTACATTACAGCAATTAGAACGAGGGCTCCCTATGAATTTAAAAATGAGGAGATTTGATCAGATTTTCTTACCCATTTCAATTCCTTCATTTGTCAGCAAATACCTCTCCAAATGAATAACTGTGGTAATCTAAGTGTCTCTAGAGTAGGGAAAAGGAAACTCACAAGACTTATGTTTCCAAAGGAGATATATTAAAGGGTATTCTGAATAGGTGCCTGGAAGTGGGAGTGGGATATTTCTAATTTGGACCTTGAAAAATGTTTTCCAGATCAGGGCAATGTAATTACAGTTCCCCTGATGGTAGGGTTGTGCTAGCTGAAAAAGTGGCTTCCCTGCTTTCTCTTTTTCCATAAGAAAAGTTCTGTCTCAGACATGTGTTAGAGATTTTGTTGTTGTTCAGTTGTGTCTGACTCTTCATGACCCCATTTTGAGTTTTCTTAGCAGATCTCTCTGCTGGACTGGTATGCCATTCTCTAGCTCATTTTACAGATGAGAAAACTGAGGCAAACAGGATGAAGTAACTTTCCCAGAGTCACCCAGCTAGTAAGTGTCTGAGGCCAGATTTGTCCTGATCCCAAGCCCGGTGTTCTACCCACTGTACCACCTAGCTGCCTGGATTAGAGATATTTCTTCCTTTTCAAGTGTTCCAAATGGTGATCAGTGGGCTGCAAAATGTATCTAGATAACTTGTAAGGGTATTACCCCATAGTCCCAGGCCTTTGTCCAGCAAAGGCCTGATCTCGCCGGCAATGATGAGGCCGGAAGCCAAGATGGTGAAATAGCTCCGTTTAATTAAGACAGTGACCAGATTTTATAGCCTTCATTACGTAGTACTAGGACTGCCTTGATCTGCCTACTCTCCGCCTATTCTCCTCCTATTCTCCTCCCATTCTTCTCCTGTTCTCCTCCTATTCTCCTCCCCTTTCTTTCCCGCGCTCTCCCCATGATTCACCTGTGCACAGGTGAACCCGGAAAAGAATTCTGCACCACGTTGCCAACAAGGGCGAGACCCTTCCTCCAAACTCCATCTTGTTCCTCCCATACCTCAGAACCCTGAGGTTATCTCAGCAGGTTCAGGGCGCGGAGGTCCAACGATGCTTTAGGGCCGGCTATAACTCGTCCCGTTACAATAACTGTTTCTAGATGTACATTTTGGGGTCTTTTTTTGAAGTAACTAGTTGAAGGGGATAAGAGAATAAGAGTAGAATGTTCCCTGATTTATTCAAGGTTAGCTAAGTAGAAGGACCTAGAGGGTCTTTCTTATAATGCCAATTAACTGCTACCTACTGGGTAGGCAACCAGGATAACAACCAGGATAATAACCAGGATAACAAAGTAGCTTACAGGGAAGACATAAGACAAAATGTGCCAGACAAGTCAAACCATCACAAAGATTCAGGAAAAAAAAACAGTTCTTGTCACCAAAAACCTCCGTACAATCATACTGTTCAACATCAGAAACCGATATAATTTTGTCAGTGAAAATGACATTAAAGAAAAGGCATTGCTGTCTGCTTTACCACTATACCCTGTGGACCATTACACCTTTCCACCTGACTTGAAGCTGAAATCCATTGTTTTTTACTTTTTCCCATTAGAATGTGAGGTCCTTAATGTTAGTGACTTTTCCATTTTCTCCTCAGCATTTAATATAGTGCTTTGCACAAAATAAGCACTTAATAAATGCTTCATTCATTCATTCATTCACCCAAGAGGCAGGAGAGGTACAACCTCCTCTTTCTAACTACTCTTCCTATTTCAGGGCTAGGTTCCCTGGTAAAGAACTTCTTAAATTTTTCACTCTGTGGTAGAAGTGTTCCAAAACTATTTATCCACTGGGGACAAGTTCATTGTCTTCACTACTGGCCTTTTCAAATGCAGTTTAACTTCTCAGATCTTCTAAAGGTACAATGCTTCAATTATGCCTAAAAGAACTTCCTCCTTATATTATTTTCATTGTTTGTCATTTATAACTCGATTTTGCAGAAATCTAAAAGGGACACACCCTTATAAGTCTAAACTCAGACTTATGGAGTACCTGGCTATGGGTTACATACCTTATCAGAATAAAGAAAGATATTGTACAGAGAGGAATAGTATATATTGAACCAAAAAGACTCCACTATCATATATTTCACATAGAATAAAAATAATCCCACAAATATGAACCTCTAGAAATTGTTTGGTTTCTTTCCAGGAACTTCCTTTTTAAGTATAGTAATTACAAATGTAATTTTTATGAATTACATAAATCTCTTCTGAAAACGAAACTGATAAATCACTTAAAGTTTGAATGTGCTCACCAATTAACATATTTTGAAGGTGAGAAAAGCTGGATTAATTTCATCAGTCAAAACAAAATTCAAGAATATGACAAAAAATGTTAGTGTGAACATACTTAAGACAAAAATGACAGGCTCTTGGACAGAAATGAAAAGCATGTGATGTGGGCTGTGGCTTGAAAATCTGACTAAATGGGCTTTAAATTGAAAATAGAGATGAGGGAAACAAACTAATCATATACATCTACAAACTAGGTAACTCGGAGAGAAGCAAGTATAACTGGAAGAAGAGAACCAGCAGGGGGATGGAGGGGGAGATGAAAAATTACATAGGCAACAATATGCACAAAGAAAGTTAGCACTTTATGGTTATTTTTTCTTTTAATATTTTATTTTCCCCCAATTACATGCGAAAATAATTTAAATTCTTTCTCTCCTTTCCTCCTCTCCCCCCTCATTGAGAAGGCAAACAATTTGAAATAGTTTATACATGCACTGTCATATAAAACATATTTACATATTAGTCATGTGTGAAAGAAAACATAACACCCCCCAAAAAACCCCAAGAAAAATAAAGTTTTTAAAAAGTATACTTTGATCTGCATTCAGACTCCATCAGTTCTTTCTCTGGATGTGGATAACATTTTTCGTCATAAGTCCTTTGGAATTGTCTTGGATCATTGTATTGCTGAGAATAGCTAAATCATTCGCAGGTGATCATCATACAATATTGCTGTTACTATATACAATGCTCCCCTGGTTCTGCTTACTTCATTTTGCATTAGTTTATGTAAGTCTTTCAGGGTTTTTCTGAGAGCATCCTGCTCATCATTTCTTATAGCACAGTAGTATTCCATCACAATCTTATACCACAATTTGTTCAGCCATTCTGGAATTGATGGACATCTCCTCAATTTTTAATTCTTTGTCACCATGAAAAGAGCTGCTATAAATATTTTTTAATTTTTATTCTTTTTTACGCTGTATTTTTGTACAAATAGGTCCCTTTCCTTTTGTGGTTTTTATCTCTTTGGGATACAGACCTAGTAGTGGTATTGCTGGGTCAAAGGGTATGCATGGTTTTATAGCCCTTTGGGTATAGTTCCAAGTCGCTCCACACAATAGTTGAATCACTTCTCAACTTCACCAACAGTGTATTAGTGTCTCAATATTCCTACCTCCCCTGCAACATTTGTCATTTTCCTTTTCTGTCATATTAGTCAATCTGATAGATATGGGGCAGCACCTCAGTGTTGTTTTAAGGAACATTTCTCTAGTCAATATCCATTTTTCCTCACCCTTTAATTTTATTTTTAAGATATCATCCCATCATATTAAATTCACCACTGTGCTTCCTGTCTATGTATACTCCTTCTAACTGCCCTAATAATGAGAAAGTTCTTAGGAGTTACAAGTAACATCTTCCCACATAGGAATGTAAGGGAAGTTTACCCTTATTGAATCCCTTATGATTTCTCTTTCTTGTTTACCTTTTTATGTTTCTCTTGAATTTTGTATTTGAAAGTCACATTTTCCATTCAGCTCTGGTCTTTTCATCAGGAAAGGTTGAAAGTGCTCTATTTAATTGAAAATCCATATTTTCCCCTGAAGGATTATATTTAGTCTTGGCTGTAATTCTTGTTCCTTTGTCTTCTAAAATACCATATTCCAAGTCCTTCAATCCTTTAATGTAGAACCTGCTAAATCTTGTGTTATGTTCACTGCAGCTCCATGACATTTGACTTGTTTCTTTCTGGCTGCTTATACTATTTTCTCCTTGACCTGGAAGCTCTGGAATTTAGTTATAATATTTCCGAGAATTTTCATTTTGGGATCTCTTTCAGGAGGTGATCGGTGAATTCTTTCAATGTCTACTTTACTCTCTGACTCTAGGATATCAGGGTAGTTTTCCTTGATAATTTCTTGAAAGATAATATCTAGAGAATCCAATAATGCTTAAATTATTTATCTTCAATCTACTGAAGTCAGTCATTTTTCCAATGAGATATTCCACCATTTTCTTCTTTTTTTCATTCTTTTGATTTTGTTCTATGGCTCTTGATATCTCATAGAGTCATTTGCTTCCACTTGCCCAATTCTAATTTTTTAAGGAATTATTTTCTTCAGTGAGCTTTTGTCTTTTTCCATTTGGCCAATTCTACTTTTTTTTTTTTAAGAGCTTACATTTTTATTGTTTTTTTTTTTTTTGAGAGGGGAGGCAAGGCAATTGGGGTTAAGTGACTCGCCCAAGGTCATACAGCTAGTAAATGTGTCAAGTGTCTGAGGCCAGATTTGAACTCAGGTCCTCTTGATCCCAGGGCCGGTGCTCTACTAACTGCACCACCTAGCTGCCCTGGTCAATTCTACTTTTTTAAGAGTTTTTCTTCTGTGAATTTTTGTACATCTTTTTCCATGTGGTCTATTCTGCTTTTTAAGGAGTTCTTCTCTTCAGTAAATTTTCATATTTTTTTTTTCCATTTGGCCCACTCTGTTTTTTAAGGTAGTATTTTCTTCAGTATTTTTTTTTGTGCCTCCTTTACCAAGCTGTTGACTCTTTTTTCAAGATTTTCTTGCAACACTACCATTTATTTTCTGTTTTTTTCTTCTCTTATTTGGTTTTTTAAATCCTTTTTGAGCCCTTTCAGGAGTTCTTCTTGGGCCTAAGGCCAATTCACATTTATCTTTGAGGCTTTAGATGTAGCAGTTTTGATTTTTTTTAATCTTCTTCTGAGTTTGTGTTTTGACCTTCCCTGTTACCATAGTAACTGCCTGTGGTTAGGTTCTTTTTGTCATTTGCTCATTTTCCAGCCTATGTCTTGACTTTCAACTTTATATTAAAGTCAGGCTATGCTTCCAGGGTTGAGGGGGGGCACTGTTTTAAGCTTCAGGTTTTTTGTGTAGCTAGTTCTGGAGCTCTGTAAGCTTTCAGTTCTTCCAACGTGGTATGATCTAAGCAGAGCTGTGTTTATTGCTCTCTTGGCCTGTGCTCTGGTCTGTGAGTTACCACATGTACTCTTTTATGCTCTAGAACTGTGACCATGGTCCCTGCTCCTCTGGGGCCATAAGCTCTGGTGTGCTAGTGCTCCTCCTTGCCCTAGGACTGTGACCCAGGACCACAACCTAGATGCATGTATGGGAAATGCAACAGTCTAGCAAAAGGATCCCTATAATCTTATGATCAGTTGTCTGACCCCTTTACCATCTGTGGGCTGAGAGCTCCAGAAGCCCCTGTTGTCACCCTTGATTCAGTTGTTCTCAAGGCCTGCTGCTGTTTTGTTGGGGCACAGGCTGAGCTGGCACAGCCTGTGCTCCACTCTTACCCCTCTGTGATAGACTTTTCCTGCTAATCTTCTAAATTGTCTTGGGCTGGAAAATTGTTTCATTACATCTTTTTGTAGGTTCTGGTCTCCAGAATTTGTTTTGAGGCATTATTTAAAGTTGTTTGGAGGGGAATTTGAGAGTACTCAGGCAAGTCCCTGCCTTTTTTCCATCATCTTGGCTCCCATTTTATGGTTTCTGTAATACTTTCTTCACACACTTCTGAAGCAAATTGTACTAGAATTATTCCCACTTTACAGATGAAGATACTGAGGCTCAGTGAGGTTATGTGACTTGTTTTTAGCAACTGTCAACATTCACACTCAATCCCAGGTTTCAGTTACTTTAAGTCTGGTAAAAGCCCTTAGTACAGTGTCTGACACATAGTAGATCCTTAATAAATGCTTGTTTCCTCCCTTCCTTCCTCAATCCTTTCTTTTTTTCTTCCTCCCTCCCTTCTCTTCCTTCTTTCCTTGCTCCCTCCCTCCTTCCTTCTTTTCCTCCCTCCCTTTCTTCTTCCCTTTCTCCCCTCCTCCTTTCCTTCTTCCCTCTCTTCCTTCTTACTTTCCTTCTCTCTTTCCTTCCCTCCTTTTTTTCCCTCCTTCCCTTCTTCCTTCCTATTCTGCCTTCCTTCCTTGCCAATAACACTAGCAAACTGTGCCTCTCATATTCTTTGCTCGATATCTCTATACACACATGTATAGTGTATGAGTAATAAACAAAACAAGCTCATTGAGTGCCTGCCTCCTACACTATAGGCACTTAATAAATTTTTAAAAATCAAATTGAAACTAGAATTCTCAATACAGTAAAAGGGTATAGAATAAGAGATAACATGATAGTATTGCATTAATAATAATAGTTACCATTTTTATGGTGCTTTAAGTTTGCAAAGTACTTTACAAATATTATTTTATCTTCACAACAACTCTGAAAGGTAGGCACTATTATTGTCCAGTTTTACAGATGAGGAAACTGAGGCAGTGTTTAATGGACTGGCTTAGGGTTACACAAGTAGTAAGTGTATGAGACTGGATTTGAATTAAGGCCTTTGGATGAGGTTTAATTTAGAAAGACATAAAGAGATATCATGGATGGGAGCATAATGTACTAACCATAGGGCCTTAAGTTCCCCTACGACCCCTATCTAAGCTACTTCAATGATCCTGGAATCTGAAATCCCCCTTTCTCATAACAATCTCCTGTCCTTCTATCTTTTCCTCTGCCTCACTCCTCAAAACCTATTCTCCATTTTCATCATGATCTGTCCCTCTATCCCTTTATGTTATTCCAATTTGCCACCCCTGCTCTGGTCTCTTTATCTTTCTTTCACAGTCTTGACCTTATATTTGACCAATTGAATTATAGATCTTCTAATTCTGAATACCTTATCCCCTTGTCCTAATACCAGTTAGATCCTGCCAGTCTTCTCTCTGGAATATCTTGTTGTATGACAATACCTATATTCTTTCTGGGAATTTTTTTCTTCTTCTTGGAGCAAAGAGGAGAGGAAATGCCTCACATTTTTCCTGCCTAGTCTCCAGCCTCATTTGAAAGAACCATTTCAGTCTCCTGCTACGGTGATGAGAGAAGGTGCCATTCTAGCTACTCTATCTCAGCCACTTTTGTCTCCTTCCTGGTCTCCAGACTCTTGTGGGAAAAGGAAAAACTGTGTTGCATTTTAAAAGCCTCCAACTACTGAGGTGAGGGAAAAGGACACTGTTCCATCAGGTTTCCAGCCTGGTCTGCTGCTTTGGGGAAGGAGAGTATCACCACTTTTTTGGCTTTAAGTTCTTGCTCTATCACCTGAACTACCTCTGAAAAGGTTGCCACCCTGAAGTCACAACATTAGCATTAAACATGTTTCTAAAAATTTCCCCCAATGATTAACAAATTCCACCACCACCCGCGCCCTAGTCATAACTTTCCCATTCTAGTGATTCTGAACCCCATAAATCATCATTTAAACCTCATTTTTCATCTCCCACTATGTGATTCCTTATTCCTATTTCCTTTAATTTTCTGCTCCTCCTGCTAACGTCCCACCCCAAAGCTGTAACTTTCTGGAATGCCTGATCCACAGGCAAAAAAACTTACTTTCATCTTAAATCTTTTCCTTTCCTATTGTTTCCATCTTCTGACTCTCACAGAGACCTGGTTCTCTCCTGATGACACAGCCTCCCTGGTCATCCTTTCCAGCACTAGCTGCACTTTCACTAATCCCCTCTAAGCCACTGGTCAAGGCAGGGGAGATGGAATACCCCTTGCTCCCCATTGCCACTTCCAGGTTCTCCACCTACCATCATCAATCTGTAACTTCTCCTCTGAGGACCATGAAATCTATATCTACCACCCAATCAAAATCCTGGTAGCTCTTATCACCAGCCTTCTAGAATATTCCCCTTCCTTCTTCACTGAATTCAGTACCTGGCTCAGAATCTTTCTTTCCTCCCCACTTGCCCTTATACTAAGGGTCTTCAATCTATATGCTCTCTCAAACACTCTAATCTCCCAGTTTCTCAACTTCCTCATTTACCATGACCTACTCTTCCACAGCACTTCAGCAACCCCCAAAATGGTTATACTCTTGATCTTGCTACCACCTACAAATATACCACTTCCATGTTCAAAAATTCTGAAATTCCCTTATCTGATCACTATGTATTGACATTTGACCTCTCCTTCTGCCTTCCACTACCAAATGCTGCTCTATGCACACCCCAATCCCACCAATACTCAGTTCTCTCCCATGCTGGTACCCCTATACTAGCTATATTCTCCTACTTTCTCCATCTTGAACCCTTGGTGAATGGAGTCAGCTCTTCACTGTCTACTTCTCTTGAGTCCTTTGCCCCCTTAACATATCATTGCTTGTTCACTGCCAAACTTCAGCCTTGGACCACCCCTAAAATCTGCTGCCTTTGCTCCTACACACATAATGCTGAACAAAGGTGGAAAAAGTTATGTAACTATGCTAATTAGATTCATTACAAATTTATGTTATGTAACCTCAACTGGGCCCTCACTGCTGCTAGGCAATCTATTAATAATTTCCTTGATACCTTTGCTGTGTTTGACATTATTAAACATCCCTTCCTCCTAAATACTCCTCTTTACCTTCCTTTTCATAACACTGTTCTCTCCTATTTCTCCTTCTACCTGTCTGGCCATCCTTCAGTCTCTTTTGGTGGATTATCATCTATATTGCAGTCTCTGTGATTGGGTATACTTTATATTTTTTGGTGTATACTTTATACTTTATATATTTTCTTCTTATACTCACTATATTAGTGATCTCATCTGTTTAACTGTTATCTCTATGTGGATGATTTCTAAATTTCTATAATCAACCCCAACATTTTTCACATATGCTTTCCTTCTCTCTTCTTACATTGCTACCTCCCACCCTACCCCCCACCCCCTGGTGTAGGCCTTATCATCTCATGCCTGTACTATTGCAATATCCTACTGGTTGGTGTCTCTATCTCAAGTGACTTACCACTCCAGTCTACCCTCCTTATTCAGCTATCAAAATGATTTTTATAAAGTGGAAGTCTGACCACGCCACCCCCTTATTAAATAAGCTCCATTGACTCCCTATTACCTGCAAGATCAAATATAAAATTCCATTTGGCATTCATAGCTCCTTATAACCTGGCCCTTTCCTTTCCTCCAGTCTTTTTATACATTACTCCCCTCCACATACTCTGCAATCCAATGACACTGGTCTCCTTGCTGTTCCTTGCACAAAATACTTCATCTCTCAATGACATGTATTTTAATTAATTGTCCCCCATGCTTGAAATTCTCTCCCTCCTTTCCTCTACCTCCTGGCTTTCTTGCTCCTTCAAGTCTCTGCTAAATTCCTGCCTGCTTCAAGAAGCCTCTCTTGGTTCCACTTAATGGAAGTGTCTTCCCTCTGAAATTAGGTCCAGCTTAGGAAATATATATATACACATATGTGTATAGATGTGTATGTGTGTGTATATGTTTTGTTTGCACGTAGTTTTTTGCATGGTGCCTCCTCATTAAACTGTGAGTTCCTTGAGAGTGAGGCTATTTTTTTTTGCCTTTCTTTGAAACATCAGAGCTTAACATAAGTGACTGGCATATAGTAGGCGCTTAATAATGTTTGTTTTGACTTGACTTGACTAACTTATCTTATGAACTCAAACCCCTCATGGCTAAATGCCCCCTAGATATCTTCACTGGATGTCTCATGGCATTCTCAACAGAATTCATCCTATTTTCCCTAAAACCTAAAGCCTCATCCAACCTTCTTTATTTCTACGGAAGGCACCACCACCCTTCAAATTGAGTACTCAAAAAATATTCATTTACATTGACCCTTGAGCCTTGGCCAGTGACCTATTCACCTTGTCAGGTCAATGGTAGCAAACTAATTGGTAAATCAAGTCTAACCTAGCATCAGGGAAGGGATCCTTATGGCCCGAATAGCAACTGAACTGAAAAAATAATGGCTGGAGGTCACTCATATACCTGTTCTTCACAGGGGAACTTTTCCCAAGGTATCAAATGTAATGAGATGGTTAATCAAGCTTATACCCTATAGATCCTCTCAGTAGCACGACAGATCCATACCTAAATTTCCCATGCAGATGAACATACCATGTAAGGCTGGACCCACCAGATAGGCCTCTACTTCACTCAAGAAATCAAGAAAACAAAGACTAGTTGTTCCATGTAGAAAGTGGACCCCTAGAGAAGATCTTGCAGGGGATATGTTTAGCCAGACCGTGGCCAGTAGATTATGTATGACCTCTTTCACAACGCCCATGGCTTGTATTAAATCTTAATAGCAACAGATGAGTATATAGGGTATGGAATGGCCATACTAATCCCCACTCTGTTGTAAAGGCTACTGTTACAGCCATTAAAAAGGATAAGTCTTCATCTTGACTATTCTGATTATATTTCTAGTGATAATAGAACTCAATTTTTAACAATGGGTTCCAAATTAGGGCACTAGATGGGTCTTCTATGCCCCACAATATGTCTAAATATGTCTATCTATGATATCATTGTATATATATATGTGTGTGTGTGTGTGTGTGTGTATACACATATATATACATATATATGTCATCTATATATCATAGTATCTCTAAACCTCACAAGAGTGAATCTCTACCATCTCAGATGTTGGCTGACCCACTATCAGAGGAGGAAAGGGTACCACTAGGTTATAATAGTGATGAATAATTCAGTGACTACACAACCAGACTCACCCTTCTTTTTCCCACCCTAGACATATACAACAGGAGAATAGATGATCTGCTCTGCAGGGCTCATCAACCACAGTAGAGATAATACCAACTTGGATGCATTGATTCCTGCTGGCCATGTCCTGATAGTCTGGTTAGTGGACCAATCATCTTTCACATTTACTCTCCCTAAGGCCCCGCTTAGCTTTCCTAGGATAGCTAATTTACAGCCCAGGTAACCTACTAGGATCATCAAACTAGCCTAAACAGGAAGATGGGTGAATCATAGAAGTAGTGGGACTCCAGAGGAAATAGTGGGCCAGGGGACATTATGGATCCTGCCCACCAGACAGTATAGCTTTATAGGCTGGTGACTAGACCTAAAAGGGTGGGTGTGCTCTGGTGGGGAGGTGGATCCTAAACTCTGGTATTTACACTTTCTTGCTTTTATTTCTGTAGTTATGTAACGCCACACACTGGATGAGAAAGGATTTAGACATTCAGACTCCATTTGAACTGGTCCTATTGACATGTTTGATTTTTTTTACTTGACTCTTAAAAGATGTAAGCAAAGCAAACCCAGGCAGCACCAAGAAGGCGTTCCCTTTTGTTTTTTCAGAGGATTCTCTTATTTTTCTGTTTTTCCTTCAGGTCCTTGACTACTGGGCCAGTAACACTGAATATCTTGGGCTTGGCTCAAGCAACTGCAGCTGCATCTAACTTCTGCACTTGCTATTGAAGATGGCTGGGTCACCAGGTTCCAGGAACACGGGAGGGGAGAATCTAAAGTTTCCTTTTTAATGTAAAAGCATACTCTTCCTGGAGAGATAATACAGTTTAGAGGTTTCAAGCTGGGGAGGAGGAGGGAAGAAAAGGGAAACTGGCAACATAACATCAAAGTCTGCAAGCAAATTACCCTCTTAAGGGTGGAGAGTAGAGTTTTGAATACTACTGGTAGCTACTTCAACAGCAATGAAGGCACTTTTTGCAAATTCTGCTGTACGAACAGCATATCTGAAATATTAGATAATGCCATAGGCAAATGAGAATCTTTCCTTCCTGTCATGCCTCACCTTCCTGTCATGCCTCACCCTCTGATTTGGGGCAATTTGTAGCTATGCCAACAAGTATTTCCCACTCTGCAAATGTCTGGATGAATCCAGGCTCTGGGAACCACAAAAGTCCTTGACATCATCGGTATGCCCTTCTCTGATAGCATTTTAAAGGTAACCTCTCTAAGTTGGAAAGCACCCAATGGAACCCTTTATCTCCTTGACGGCATTACATTCCTCACCTTAATACCTGACAAAAAAAATGTGCTGGGGGAGATGGGGTGGTGGCCTGAGCCTTCGTTATTGATCAAGATCCCTCCCCTATTTCCTTCCTCCCCGCCTCCAAGGTACTGTAATTTCCTGGGGGTTGGGATGGGGTCAGAGATAAGAGGTTTCGTCAGTTTGAAAAAGTTTTTCTTTCTGAGGTGGCTGAAACGGAAAAAATAATCAAGAACATTTCCTTAACCCCAGCCCAGGTAGCTAATAAGACTGGAAAGACTGGAAAGACAGGATTGAAGTCCGAGTTCTCTATTATACACGATGATAGATAAATGTATTGTCTAGATTATCTACTATCCAGCTAAGGAGGGGTCTGAGGTCTAGGTAAAGCCTCCTTTTGTTTTTGGGTAAATACCAGTGGGTAAGCTGAATAAGCATGAGGACAATAAAGCAGTAGGTCACCTGATTTTCTGGGGTTCACCTGTCTCCTCCTCTTCCCTGCTAGATTTATTCTCATGGCTAGGATATAGCTCCTGGGAAGCCTGCATCCCAATTTGCCTTCCCCATTCTGGCCCTCTGCATGACACATGATAAACTGCTGTGTATCAAAATGCATTTGATATCAACTCACTAATTTCCTTCACTGCCTGGCTTATATGTACGCCAGATGGGAGAACTATTGATCAAAACAATAGGATGCTGGGTCTAGGGGATGAATTGTGAGCCAGTGAAAATGCCTTTAACTGGTATGGCCCTAGTAACTCCCACTCCCAAGATGCACACATGACCCAGAGAACAAGCATTACCCCCACCCCCTCACCTCCTAGCTTCTTCATGGATGGCATCATTAGAGTTTTTTTCTGTTTCCTAGCCCTCGTTATTTAGCCACTCCTTATTTAGCAATTTAGAAAATTTAGAAAATACCCTCACTTCACTAGTCTCAGCTACATTTTTATAGACAACAGGGTTGTCTCTCATTGGGGCTATTCTGGCTCTTTGTCTAAAACTCTATTAAGTTTGAGCCCTAAAGGACTCTGGGCCTTTGACTGTAGTGTGGCTACCTTCCACCACCACCCCTCCATGTGGTGGCACTGCAGGCCTGGAGACCATACACTGAGACTATTTCCCCCCAGGTATTTGTTCTCCTTTCCTTGTGAAGAGTATAAAAAGAGTTTTTGTTAAAAGCTTTTCCTATGTGGCCATGTCACTCTTCATCTGAATTCTCTTGCACTTAAAAAAGTTTTGTTGATGCTTTTTTATGCCAATTGTTTCCCAATAAGCCCTTCCCATACAACTCTTCCTTATAACAAAGAGTTAATCAGCATACACATACTAAGAGCCTACTGTGTGCCAGTCTCTTTTGTTAAGCTCTGGGGTTTCAAAGAAAGGCAAGAGACAGTTCCTGTCTCAAGGAGCTCACAGTCTAATTGGGGAGACAATATGGAAACTATGTGCAAACAAAATATATACAGGACGAACTGGAAATAATTTCCAGAGGGAAGATTAAAAAGGACTGGGAAAAGCCTCACATAGGATGTGGGAATTTAGTTGGAAATTGAAGGAATTCAGAGAAATCAAGATGAGGAGGAAGAGAATTCTAGGCATGGGGGATAACCTGTAAAAAGGGATAGTAAAGAATAAAAATGGCTAACAGGGAGTTGAGACGCAAGATGGGGCAATGTTAATCCCTATTCACCAAGAAGACAAAGAAAACAAGGCATGGGAAATTCTGCCTTGTCTCCTCTTGTCTGTTATTTTCCCATTAACCTCAGCACTGACACTAGCTGTTATCTGAGCCTTCCTTTATCCCAGATGTTTTTACATTTCCTAACCAGTTCAGTTAAAAACAATTAAGCAAAACAAACTCACCCAGCAACATTGATAGCTAATTCAATATTTCACCTTTGTATTGAACTTAGATTTTAAAAAGACATGATAAAAAGATGGAAGTCAATGGAGAACAAGTATAAAAGTGTGGCATGGTCCTGTGAGAATAATATTGGGCATGTTAAATTTCAGAATGACTTGGGGCAGGTAGGTGGTGCAGCCAATATAGCACTGGGCCTGGAGTCAGGAAGATCTGAGTTCAAATCGGGCCTCAGACACTGACTAGCTATGAGACCTTGGGCAAGTCACTGAACTCCAGACCTCAGTTTCCTCATCTGTAAAATGAACTGGAGAAGGAAATGACTGACCACTCAAGTATCTTTGCCAAGAAAGCCCCACAAGGGGGCTCAAAGAATTGGACATGACTGAAAGGACTGGACAACAACAACAAAGCTGCTCTTGAGGAATTAAAGTCAGTAAGCCTAGATGAACCCAGTCAAGGGTACTGAAGAGATTGGCAGATGTGATGGCTGAGTGATTGTTCATTATCTTTGAAAGACCGTGAAAAGTGGCACAAGTGTTGGAGAATGGCAAAAAGTTCCAATTTACAGAAAGAGAGAAGAAAGCAGGATCTGACAAATATAGTCAAATAAGATTGTCTTTGATACTTGGCAAAATTCTAGATCTTCCTATTAAAGGGATGATTAGTGAATATCTAGGAAGTGAGTTCAAAGCGTGGCTTCACAAACAGGCCATGGTGGAGCTCACAGGCATGGCAGTTTCCTTTCTTGACAGGATTACTTAACCGGTAGAAGAAGAGATAGCTATAGATATAGGTCCCCAAACTAGCTTCTTAGGAAAGCATTTTACAAAGTCTCCTATGCTATTTTTGTGGAAAAGAGGGAGAAATATAGCCTAGATAGTGGTACGATTAAGCAAGCAGATTCATAAATGGTCCAAAGGCCAGACACAAAGAGAAGTCAAGGAAGGAGGTGCCCCAGGGAACCATGGTTAGTACTGTACCGTTAGAGATTTTTATCAATGATTTCTTTCCAAATATCATTCTCCATCTTTCACATCTGGTGAGCTCCACTTATGACAAAGATTTTTTAAAAGAAGAAAAATGGCATTCCAAAAAATCACCAACACATCAACCACGCCTGACAATATATGCAATGTTTCATATCCAGTTCTCTCTGCCACCACAATGAAGGGATGTGGGTATATTTTTTCAATTCTTCTCCAGGAACCAACTTGGTCATCATAATTATACAACATACAGCAACAGCTTAGTTAAATAGGTCAAGTTGGGTAAGCATATGTGTCAGTTGTAGGAGAGTTTTTGATTTAAGCAAGGATTGGATGAGGTGGTTTGTTAGGGCCCTTCCAATTCTATGATTTTCTGGCACATACCACTTGGGGGACACAAACACAGATACTCCAGCTAAGCCACCTAGAAACACCAGACTTCTAATTCTCAGCTGTACTGTCTGATAGAGCTATCACACTTGACTCACTTGCTCTTCCTTCTTACTCTTTCTAACCTACACGCTCAGCTCTGTAGTTATGAAAATTAGGAATAACATTCCAGAGGCATTGAACCTCCCCTACTTTTATCTGTTACCTGCAGTCGGTGATAGAGTGGGAGAGAGGATGACAGATTTGCTAGGGGTATTGCTGCCTGTTTTTTGCCAAGTCAATTGCTCTCTCTTCTTAATTCAGATGACAATTAGAGAACTGTCAAAATATGTAATTGTAGGGAAGTTGATCTTTGACCAACCTCTCAGCTTGGAAGTCCCAGAGTGTAATCACAAGGTGCCGAGTGGTTAAATTAAGCGTAAAGATGCCTCCAGCCTTGATCCTATGTGAACAACGCCTCATGACTAAACTAAAGGGAGAAATTTCATTGGATGAGAAGCAATTAAATATTGCTTTTACAGTATATTAAATAACTAAGCTGAAGGGACAACAAGTAGTTCAAGGAAATGCAAGTTTAGGGGTACTTTGTGGAAGAGACTCCTGCAGGGTGAGAAGGAAGGGATTTCTCTCTCCACTCCCATCCCCATTTGCCATGGAGTCTAGCGGCAACTTGCCTAGAGGGAAACAGTTCATCTAGCAGTTCAAGTTTGCTAGTTGGAGAAAATGTAAGGCACAACTGAGGTAGAGGAGGCATGCACTCTAGACATTCATGGATGCAAAAAGGCAGTCATTTGAGAGAGGAAGCCTCTTTGAAGAACAGAACCACAGACAACAGAGGAGAGTTAACTATGGAGAGGAACAGATCATGGAATCACAGAATTTGAGAATTGGAAGGGACCTTAACGGTTATATAGTCGAACCTATGCATGTTATACCCAACAAATCTCTATTTGAAGAGCTCCAAATCCACCACTTCTTGAGGCAAGTCATTCCACTTTTGGCTAGCTCTAATTGTTAGGAAATTTTTTTCTAGAAATCAAGCCTTAATTGGCTTCTTTGAAACTTCCACTAATGGTTTCTGGTTCTGCCTTCTAGGGCCAAATACAATGAGTGTGTAATTCCTCTTTCACATGGCAGATTTTCATATACTTGAACATGACCATCATGTTCTCCAAATCTTCTTTTCTACTGGCTAAAGGTGCCCAGTTCTTTCAAACAATATGTCATGATCCTAAGGCTCTTCATCGTCTTGGTTGCCCTATTTTAGACACTGTAAAAATGATCAATATCCTTTTTAAATCATAGTGTCCAGAAATATACACAATATTTTATTTAAGGTCTGACAAGGGCAGCATTCTATGTTGTTGAAAGCTATGCCCCTTCTACTGAAGGCAAAAATTGCAACTTGGCTGCCATATCACATTTCTAACTTTTGTTAAACTGGAGGTCATTCATTGTAGGATCCCTCTTCACCCTTCTTCCTCATCTCATTTCACTTGCATGCCTTCTGTCACTATCTCCTTCACCCCTGTCTTACAGGAAGAGGTGGCCTTATTCTTTACCAAAACAAACCCCTGCGCAACCTATCCTATTTCATTCCATTTCCTTCAATATGTTGCCCCTTTTGTTATTTGCATGCTATACTTAAATTTAATTTCTCCCTATCTACTGACTCTTTCCCTACTACCTACAAACATCCCCATGTTTTCTCTATTCTCAAAAGATCCTCAAATGATCCTTCCATCCCTGTCATCATTCTATACATCTTCAGCCCACTGTAGCTAAAATCCTTTGAGAAGGCCAGCTTCAATAGTGCTTCCACTTTCTCTCCTCTTTTTAATCCCTTATAATATGGCTTTAATTCCTTATAATATGGCTTTCAACTTCATCATTCCACTAAAACCGCTCTTTCCATAGTTACCAGTCATCTCTTAATTGCCAAATCCAATGACTTTTTCTCAATCCTCATTCTTCTTGCTCTCTTTGCATCCTTTGGCACTGTTGATCATTCTCTCCTTCTTGATATTCTCTTCTTTCTGGTTGTCTCCTGGTTCTCCTCCAATATATCAGATAACTCCTTCTCAGTCTCCCTTGCTACATCTTCATCCAAGTCATACCCTCTATTTGTGGGTATCCCCCAGGGCTTTGTCCTGGGTACTCTTTCTCTTGTCCCTCTGTACTACTTTACCTGATGATTTCATTGGCTTCCACGGATTTCATTATTATTTCTATGCTGATGATTCTCAAACCTGTCCTAATCTCTCTGCTGACTTCCAGTCTGTCATCTCCAATTACCTTACAGATATCTTGAACTGGACGTCCAGGAGACATCTTAAGCTCAGCATGTCCCAAACTGGACTCCTTTTCTTCCCCCCAATCCAAACTTCTCTGTTACTGGCAAGGACACCATTAGCCTCCCAGTCCCCCAGGTTCCCATTAGGTATCATTCTTGACTTCTCACTATGTCCCACCTCTCCCTCATTCCTCCCCCCCATATCCAATCTGCTACCAAGATCTATCAATTTTGCCTTTGTAGTATCTCTCAAATACACCCCCTTCTCTCCTCTGAACACTGCCACCATTTGATGCAGGCCTTTATCATTTCTTATTTGGACCATTGCAAAAGCCTGCGGGGGGGGGTCTGTGTTGTTAAGCAAAATTGTCTCATTAGCATGGGTTTTGTTTCTTTTGAGTGGAAGTACTTTCAGCTGTTAAGTGCTAAGCCCCAGGCCCAGGGCCCTGTCAGGTGTGAAACCTGTGTGGGTGTGGATTGGTGACTTAGGAGGGGCCAGCTCAGGGACCAGGAGGCGGGTGAGAATGCCGGAAGCTCGGCTTCGAGGAGGGGTGAGCCGGGAGACAACTTCAGCAGCGGGGGCGGCAGCGGCGGCGGCAGCGGCGGCGGCAGCGGCGGTGGAAGGTGTCGAAGCCAGAAGCTGCGGAGGTGGGGCTTACCCGAGTGCGAGCAGGAACATGAGGCCAGTGAACATGATTTGGCTAAATACTCTCTTGCTTTTCTTTGGCCTCCTGGTTGCCCTTGTGAAATGGGCTTTCTGGGCCTGGAGTCTTTTTGTCAAGATGTTGGAATGGGGAGGCCGGTTCAAGTTTTTGCTGCCGTGGGGCCTAAATAAATTTCTTGTTGTTTTCTCCTTAGAGAATCTCTCATACCTTGCGATTTCGGACCATTCAAACATATACATGATTATATTTGAGATCATAAGTTCGGCCTTCCTACTACAGGGTCCACCTATCTCGAGTTTCTCCCTGTCCCATCCCTCCTCCATTCAGCTGCCAAAGTGATTTTCTATAAAGCTCAGGTCCTATCATGTCAACCTCTTCACCTCCCACTCAATAAACTTCAGTAGTTTCCTTTTGCCTCCAGGATCAAATGCAAAATCCTCTGCTTGGCATTCAAAGCCAATCATAATCTACTTCCTTCTCCCCAATACACACTTTCCAGTCTTCTTACATCTTATTCCTTGCATTGTACTCTTAGATCCAGTGACAAGGACCTAATTGCTATTCCACGAATAAGACACTCCATTTCTTAGGTCCAGGAATTTTCTCTGCATGTTTCCCTCCCCTTCTTGAATGCTCTCCCTTTTGGCTTTCCTGTCTTCCTTTAAGTCCCAATTAAAATCCCATCTTCCGCAGGAAATCTTTTCCAACCCCTCTTATTTTAGTGCCTTTATTCTTTTAATTATTTACTATTTATTTTGCACATAGCTTGTTTGTATTTATTTGCTTGTTGTCTCCCCCATGAGAATGTAAGCTCCTAGAGTGCAGGGACTGACTTTTGCCTCTTTTTGTATTCCTAGCATTTAGCTTCGACCCTGGTGCATGGTTGGTGCTTAATACTTACTGATTTGGTAGTCCACTAAAACCCCCAAGTCTCTCTTTCAGAACAACTTCTATGCCTCCTCCATCTTATGTTAACGTAGCTAGTGTGTGTGTGTGTGCTCAAACAAAAGTCTTTACATTTGTCAGTATTTAATTTTTAATCTTATTAGATTCAAGGCTTTACTCTCTTAAGAAGCTTTTGGATTCTGACATCAAGTGTGTTAACTATCCTTCTTATCTTTGTGTCATCTGAAAATTTGACTCTGAGAACTCAGATAAGCAACCTGTTCGTCAGAGACGCTATACTCAAGGGGAACTATGTGACTTCATAAAGTGACAAAAGACACCCAGGCTCCCTAGTATCAGAAGTTGTGAGCTGCCTCTGCCACATGTGTATTCTATATGTGTATCTTATTAGCACCATACTCTATTTGATTCTTTCCATGGATACTGTGAATCTGTGGGAGAATGTGGGAGAATAGGTTTATGGGGATAATTTGCCAATCTACTATTTTTACTACACCATTAGTAAATATCTTAGCAACAAAGCTAATTGTTTTTCACTGCCTGATTGTTAATGGGAAGAACGCTAATGGGGTCTTATGTCAGGAGTACAGACCCACAGAGTTACCCTCAGAACCCTAAGGTTTCAGCCACTCTTTAGTAACTTAACCCACTGCTTCGAGAGCAAGTTGAGGAAGTAGCCCAGAGGGTGTTTCATAATCAAATATGAAATGGTGAGGTAGAGAAATGATAACCTTACTTTGCAAAGTCAAAATTAAGCTACATAGTCTTACATAGGTTATTCCATTTGCGAAGTTTTGCTACCTTTCCTGGAATTTGGTGCTGTATCCCTCCAAAAATCAGAACATATGGTTGCCGTATAGTCCAGTAATACGTATAATTTAGAAAAGGGATCCATCATTTAGCCAGAATAGGACAAACATCATGGCAGGGGGCAGAATTTGATTTGAACCTTAAAGGAGTTAGACAACAGCTGTATACTATCTTTTGATTTGTAACGCACACAATCACAACTTGGTGAAAGGCCTGGTGCAAGTTATTGCTACAGTAATTTTCTATCCCACTAAATTTCCTTGCAGATATGAAATCTGGGATTCAGTCTGTGGATTCGCCAGGGTCTCTGAGCTAGTACCCGGTGCAACATCCATCACTCCAGCGTCCTTTCCATCCACCTCTACGCTAAGGACAAGAGCTTAGACTCGACGGTGCGGCCACTGAGGATTTCTAAATTGCGGACCGGCAGAATCGATTGGAGGAATGAGAGACCAAGGGAGGGAGGCCAGCTAGGAAACACAGAGCTAGGTTCTGAACCACGGCGGTGGCTGCGGGCATTAATGATAAGGGACTAAGGTTTTCCAGGGGATGACCAAAAGAATGACCAGGCCTTGATGAAACTGGGTGGACACGTAGGGAAAGGGGAATCAAAAAAGGCCGCTCTTTGTAGGCAGCTGGAAGTGACCTCCGGGCTTCCCTTCCAGGACTCCTATGCCTGCGGGACGAGGGCTGGGCCAGGGCGCCGACAGACGCGGATCTTTCAAGAAAGAGTCCACAGAACTTGGGGAGCCGTCAAGCGACATGCCCAAGTGTCCTGGAAAAGCGATGCTCAAGAACTTCTAATTCTGCATTGGCTCCCGCCACTTTTTCCAGCTCCTATTAAAACTCTTTCCGTCCCGTATCCTCTCCACTCCTCCGCAGGAAAAACAGCCAAAAACCTGACTGGGGTCCTGACCACACTCTTTATCAGGACGCAGAAGGCTGGTTCTGAGCATGCGCAGACTTCAGACACGCGTAGTACCTACCCTCTCTACTACCTATTTCCGATGCCTGGAGCGCGTTTGCCCCCAAGGCCAATCCGAGCCCGGTTTCGGCTTCTGAGACCCTTCCCAGCACCCTCTTCCTGTATATCACCCTTCCTCCCGCAACTCTCGCGAGATCGCCCTCCCCGGCCCCTGCCGGCGCCATCTTTGTAGCTGGCGGTTGGCTGTGCCGGGCGGTAGCCCGGGAAGCTCGTTGCTTCACTTGCCAACTCCGCGTAAAGGCCGGATCCAGGAAATACAAGGAAGGGGAGGGTGGGAGGCAGGAAAGGGGGCGGCGGCGCCCGTGGCGGCTGCTGCTGCTACTCAGTCCGCGCGGGCGCTTGCTCGCTGCTGTTCCCCGGGATTCCCGGGGTGGGGAGGCCCCCGTGCGTGCGCGCACCCCGCGCGGGTGGTGGTGGTGGGGAGACGGGAGGGGGGCGGAACCCAAGGGGGAGGGGAAGCTACGCTTGCCCGGACCCCCCACCGGGAAGAGGAGGCGACGTCGGCCCCGCCCGCGGGGCCCGGCACCGGTGGGACGGGCAGGAAGGAGCCCAGGGCGCCCGCGCTGCGGGACACGGGGACTAGAAGGAGGAGCAGCTGCGGCCGCTCAGGGTGAGAGACCTCGCGGGGCTCCGGAGCCCGCCCCCTTGCACTTGCTGGGGCCGGGAAGGGGGCTGGGGATGCTGGAGGGGGGTGTCTTCATGACCCCGGGGCGATGCGGGGGGACCAGGTACCCGATCCTGCCTGGCTGGCTGGCTGCCTCCCTCCTGCTCGGCCCCCAGGACCGGGGCGTGGGGCTGGTGCTGCTGGGACATGGGAAGGCTGGGTGCAGGTGTAGCTGGGAAGGGGGGGGCGCGGTAGAGCCGGCCCTAGAATCGGGGTGGGGTGGGGTGCAGAGCGTGGTGGTGGTCGCTCACGGTTCCCCGTCCTTCCCCCAAAGAACCAGCATTAGGAGGGAAGGGCCTTGCTTCTTTCTAAGCCTAGTGACTGCTCCACCGGCAGGTTGTTGTCCTTTACACATTCATTCAGCGTCTGTGTTAGGGGAGTTGGGAAGGTGGTGTAATAGTAGTACATAGTTGCAGCGTTTGCCTTGGGGCTTGTCTCTCCGGCTGCCTCTGGCTTGGAATAGTGAGTTGGGGAGTGGGAGGGACGGTGCCGAAGCTTTCCCCCTTAAATCTCCCCGTCCCGGAACTCTTTCGGGGAGAATGAGCATCCCGAGGAAGGGCTTGACTCTCCTCAGTAAAGCACTTCGGTAGCCTGCTCTGCCTTCGGCTTTTGATCATTGCACCTTTATTCAGCGTGTCTATTTAGGGGAATGAGGAAGGTGATGGTGTCGTAGTAATAACATTAATTGTCATGGTGCTGTTGTCCTGCTGCTTGTCCTTCTGTAGCTGCTTCTAGAGTCGGGGGTGGGGTGAGAGGGTTTGGAGGTAGGTTTTTGGTTGTTTTGGCTTTGCTCCTTCAATGATCTTCCCCTCCCCATTTTACCCTACCTAGCCATTCACTCATTCTAAGCTTTCTTGAGGAGGGGCCTAGTTATCCTCCCGAAGGGACCTACGATAGGTCTGGTGCTGATATTCCTTATAATTCATTATGTATATTAGGGGGAGCTGGGAGGGTGTGGTGATGGTAGTAAACAGTAATCGTGATGTTTTCCTAAAGGTGATTGATAGTTGGGTTAGTGAAGTAGAGAGCAGAGTGAAAGTTTGTTAATTAATTGCATTAATTAATATTTTGTTCATTTACCTGAAAAAATCTAGAGTTTTGTAGTTTATTAAGAGATTTGATTTAGTTTCTATTTTGAAATTTATCACTTTATTAATATTTATGCAAAGTACAGAATTGCATTATTGGATCTAAAGTTTACATTATTTAAATATGTGGAGGCATTTAAGGTAACTATCTTTAGATTATTTAAAAAGATTAAAATTCACTTTAATATTGCTAGGTCTGTCAATTTTGCATTAGTCATTACTGGATATCTATTTTAATAAGTTACAACTCTTAGTCCTGGCATATACAATTTTTGGAATTAGTAGAAAAAGCTAATAACTTTCTAGAATAGGCTATTTGCATGCACTTATTTTTTTCTTAACATTTGCAAGAAGGCAAAATGCATTTTAATTTTCTTGCTTTAGAAATCAACTATTTGCAGCAAAACAGGGAAATTTTAGAAATGAATAAAAAGGAGAAAAGATTGCAGTAGGAATGGACTATTGACATGGAGGCATCAGGATTTGTGAAGTGAAACCTATTGTGAAATTTCATCTTTGTAAATTTGTTATGTTTTGTACACAATGGAAGTTTTTGAGGAGGTATTTCTATTTTGGCTAACCAAATCAGCATATGTGATAGTGTTTTTTCTTAACAGGGCCCACATGTTTTGTAAAGTTATTGACTTCAAGGAAATACTCAAATTTCAGGGTAGGTTAATTTTAGTTAAAAAAAAAATTCATTCTGGTGTTGAGATAATATGATTATCAGAATCTATAGTCACTTCTTAATGGAGGTCTCACACACAAATGATTATCTCATCAAGTGTATAGAATTGTATTTTGCATAGTTCTATAAAAAATGAAATTTTTCATTATAAAGTTTCATTTGCGTTGCTCTTATCGTGGTTAACTAAAAGTATGTGTATTTTTTCAAATCCGTGTCTATTACATAGCCAAGAGAACACATAATTCGATTAGAAAATTGTTTTTAATAGGTTTTTATTGGTCTTTTGTTTTTTAACATCACGATGGTTTTTCCTGATATCTCTCTGTCCTCCTCTCCCAGAGAGCCATCACATATAACAAATGGTATTTTTAGAGACAACAAAAAAGAGAAGGAAGAAAAATTGGCATAACCATTCAATTGAAATATTCCTAAAATACGTGCAATGTTCAACCCTCATGGACTTCCATGAAGGGGTGCTTTAGGAGTGCCCTCTCATATCTCTTTTTTCAAGTCTTGCTTTATCTTTATGATTTTGCTATGTTCACTTTTGGTGTGTGGTTGTTTTTTTTTCCATTTACATTGTTGTAGTCATTGTGTATATTTTCTTGGCTCTGCATACTTCATTCCATATCAGTTGATCTCTTAACGTGCATCTCTGTATTCATCATATTTATTATTTCTTATACTACAGTTACATGTACATATGACATTTTTTGTTAACTGTTCTCCAGTTGATGGTCATCTACTTTAATTCCAATTCTTTGCTTTCACAAAAAGTGCTGCTATAAATATTTTGTTCTGTATAGGGACTTTCTTATCAATGGCTTCTTTGAGGAATAAACCCAATAATGGAACCTCTGGGTCAAAGGTTGTGGATATTTTAGTCACTTTTTTTCAGTAATTCCAAATTGCTTTCCAAAATGGTTGTACCGATTCTAGCTCCGTCTAGCGTGCCTATCATTTCATGATTCCTCCATCATTGACTATTGCCATTTTTTGACATCTTCACTCATTTGCAGGGGCTGAGGTGAAGCCTTAGGGTTTTTGATTTGTGTTTCTCTTATTATTATTGATTTGGAGCAGTCTTCATGTGTTTGTTAATACTTTACAATTCTTTTGAGAACTGTTCGTATCCTTTAATTATCTGTTGGGAAATGGCTATTTGCCTTATGCATACTTGTTAATTTTTTTATATATACATATTGGATACCAAGCCCTTATCAGAGAAATTTGATACAACGATTTTTTAGTAGAAGGATTTTTATAGAACTGACCTAAACATTCTTTGGTGATACCTATCCGAAATCTAAAATCAATGAAGGATATTGATCTTTTTTGCCTCCCATTTCAACATGCCTGTGTTATGGTAAAGATCAAATGGCGTGCTTCATCTGTTCTACACAGTATTTTAAACTGCATCACTGACAAAATGATTATATATCAAAAATAACTTTTGGATTTTGTGAATTTGGCACTTAAGATAATTTAATTGTATCTACTCTAGCCAGTGAAATATTTAATAGCTGGCAATGTGCTTCTCTTTTGGTTCTTCCTTGGCTTTGTTGGAAAAGTTTCAGACCCACACCATCAGTTTAAGAAGATATAGCAGCTGAATTTGACACACCTCTTTAGGAGTCAGTGATGGGAAAGTTCCCTGGGCTTTGAGCCATGGTCGTAGGTGAAACTGAAGGAACAACTTGCTGTTGGATGGTTGTCGATCACTTAATTGTCCTTTCACTTGTTTTCTGCTTTTGCTTCTCTGGTGTATGATTGCTACATCTCATTTTCCCTGCACAAGAAATATGCTTCCAATTTGAGTGGAATGATCAGGCTTGAGGGGCAGCAGAAAACAGGAAAAGGATTGTAAGTGATTGGTACCTGAATTTTATTCATTTGGATTCACCCATAGTCTTAGTACCTTCCTGGAAAGTCCCAAAAGAACCGGTATAGGATCTAACAGGATCCAGATCAAGTAGATTTGGCAGGATCTATGACCTGAGTCTTTTGGAAATATAGAGTATACAAGGCCAGGAGGGGAAGAAGTATGTATTGCAGATTCTTGGGGACAGTTTATGTGCTGTGGGCTGATTTCATCTCAAGTATGTAACTTTTAAAATCTGTAGTTTTTTTGTTTTAAACTAAGGCTAATTTTTAAGTCTGAATTAGTGAGCTTTTGAAAGAGAAATTTCTCAATAAACGATTTGAAAAAGGGTATGTATGTCAGTGGGTTTACATGTAAGGATAATTTGCCAATTGAGTAAATATTTAAAATTTGCCATATTTTAAAGTAATAGAAATGCTCATAAAAACTTTCTGAATTGATTTAGGGCTTTTCTCATAGATTAGAGAGCAGATGCTATAGAATCATCTTTTTATTTTTGGTATTTTTCTATTTCAAAATATTGGTGAAAATATGAAAAATTACTGGAACACAATAAATATTAAGATGGCATGATATATATCACATATATGATATAAGATGTTGTTAGTTTAAATATTTTCCACAGACCAGATAACACAACCTTTAGTCACTTATATTACCAGAAATAATTTATTTTATATACTAGATAGAAAATACACCAACACTCCTCCCCCTACCAAAAAAAAGATGAAGTTTTTGGAAGTAAAAAATGTCTCATTCTTCTAGTCCTCACAGGGCAGAACTAGGAACAAGTGCTTAAAATCGCCTAGAGGCATTTTAAGGTTCAACATAAGGCAATAACCTAGCATTTCTAAATCTATGAACCTGAGAAGAACAAGCAATAGTATCAGGGAATGGTAGATCTAGTTAAGTCTTAAGGATAGGTCAGACAAGGCATTATTTGAAGGCAGTAGGTAAAGTTAAAGATTGGAGATGATTGGGAGGGACAATTACTGAAAAAGACAGGAGGGGACGGGATGAACGTAGGGGCTGGTCTTGGCAAGGAGAAGGGTCATTTCATAGTCAGAAACTAGGGGGAAGAAATAAGGGGTGATACCAAAGAGTTTTAAGGTGAAACAAAGAGGGAGCCCATGGCAAGCATTAGCCATAATGTAGGTGGCTTATAGGGCTAATAAATATACAGTAAAAGAAGAAGGAATCCTTCTAGGAGCTAGTGAGATCCCTTTTTTGGAAGTCTTATCAGGTATGTTGTAGAGGGTATCTTGTTCAAGTAGAATTGGGACTTAAAGTAACTTCCAATTATGAGATTTTCTGCCATGTTAAGATTGACAGTGATTGTGTCTGTACTGTATTGGCAAAACCCTGATTTGCATGTACCTGACAGAAGATCTCTGATATATATTACCCAGCAAGCTGATCCCAGGAATTGCTTCTTCTGTGCAGCAATTCCCTCCCCTTGCTATTCTCTTTCCTTTTCTTTTACTGATACAACCTTTGCTGCTGTCTGGACATTCTCCTGACATTGTCTTACCCTTCTAGCACATGTTAGGAGGTTATTGGGGGAAGGGGAAGGAAAAGGAATATTAATTTTCTCCAAGCCAGAGTTTGTTTTCCTCCTTTCCAGTCTTTCTCAGCTATCCTCCTCTCCCCCAACTTAGATGACAAGGGATGGCAAATACTGAGCATAGGTCACTTTGTTTCCCATTCTGCATACTCAATTTCTTACCTTGCTTTCATTCCTGATTCTATACCCCCATTTTAAACGTTCAGTTCCTCAGAGCTTTGGTCTTGGTCCTTAGAACCCATACTTTAGCTTCTCACTTTTGATCCCAGAGATCCCTTATCTCAACCTCCTAGTACCATTTCCTACCAGGTAGCCACTCTTTTGGAACTCTGCTACCAGTGACTTTGAGCTCTGGGGTTCTCAATTTTCAGTGCCTTAGGTATGGGAAATAATATGCAGCTGCCAGACTATAGTGAGGTGATATGTATTCTTGGTTTCCCAAGTTACAACTCAACATTTTTTCTTGTAAAGGTCTTGTGAGCAGGCCTGCACATTTATTCTTCAAACTTTGATTCCCTATAGCTGAACATAGTGCTTTGCATGTAGTAGTGAGTAGTTAATAAATGTTTGGGTTGAATTATTTCAAGTACTTGTAGATTAAGCAAATTTTGTGGGATAACCTGGAAATCTAGTGTTGTTTCTATGGGAAAATGAGTGATGAGTTCCAAACAATTGGCTTTCCAAGGAGCTTTTGGAATATAGTCTATTCGTAAATTAGGGACTGGTTAAACTGGGTAATACTAGGGAATTGATAGGTGTTTGTAGCTGATGTTTCATTTTCTTATGTGCTCAGAGGAGATCACTGGATATCTAGACTTGTCTATAGCAAAGATTTTGAAAACAAGACATTTTTTGAATGATGAGTTACCAGATTTACTCCATTTCAATTTTAGTGGTAAGGCAAACTTTACGTTGTTATTGATTAGACTCAGATTTACCACAGATGGAATCTATCAATTCCACTATTCTTTGAAGTTTGGAATTTGTTATTTTTTCATGTTTATTTTATTACATATATATTTTTATTTTATCATATATATTTAATTTTGCTTCTGACCTTCGTAATTTTTACTGTATTTTTATTAACCTATAGTGGAAGCCACTTAGATAATTGCTAATGCTTGCTGTGGGATCCCTCTTCTTTTCAGCTTAAAACTTTCTGATATTTTCCCCTACTCTTTCCCCACCCTAGTTCCTGACTATGTAATGACCCTTCTCCTTGCCCAGACCCTCTGCCTTCATCCCATCCCCTCCTGTCATTTTCAGTAAAATTTTCCCTCTTAGTCATCTCTTGTAGATCTCTCATGTTTAACTTTACCTACTGCCTTCAATTAATGCCCGTCTGACCTATCCTTAAAACTTCACTAGACTCTACCATTCCCCCAAACTATTGTTCTGTGCACCAGTAACCTATATCTCTCTCCCATTTCTTTTAGAAAAAGCTGTCTCCTTGCTTCTCCTTCCTGTCTTCTCACTCCAAAATTCTTTTTAATCCGACTTCCAGTCTCATCTTACTCAGCTGAAACTGGTGATCAGTGATTTCTTAATTACCAAATTTGTTGATTATTTCTCAGTCCTTCTCTGTTTTGACCTTACTGCTGCTGTTGATTCTGTTGACCCCTAGTCTCCTTGCCTCAAGCCCCTCCCCACTCTCCCAACACAGTTGTGAAAGTGATTTTCTTTAAGCTCAAGTCTGAACATGTTATCCTACTTCGTGAACTCCGGAGGCTCCCTGTTGTTTCTAGGATAAAATATGAACTTCGTTGTTGAGCTTTTCAAGTCAGTTGCACCCCCCTGACACACACTCCCCCAGTCCAACATATCTTTGAGACCTCATTGTATATTTCTCCCCCTCCCACACTCTGATCCAGCCAGACTCTCCATCCCTTTGCTTCTCTCACACAACTGTCCCATCTCTTGTCTTTGTGCACCATATATGAGGTACGCTCCTTTTTCACCTGTCTCAGAGACAGTGATGCTACTCAAGTACCACTTTCTACATGAAGCCTTTCCTGATCCCTTTGTCCCTGTCTCCCTTATATTTGGCTAACTTGCAGTTGAAATTATTCTGTATGTATTGTTTTTTTCTCTTTTAGAATGTAAGCTTCTTGAGAGTAGAAATTTTCTTTGTATTTATGTTTCCAGTGCCTAGCACATGACCTAGCACATAGTAGGCACTTAATGCTTGTTGATTGACTGGTTATGGCCTGATTTTGATATTGTTTTATTGTGATGGTATTATTGTCCTATGATAATTTCAATTATCTCCAAATGACAAAAGGTAGTTCTTTCACAGTTTCCAGTTATATTCAAACTTAGTCTTATTAGGACTGTCTACTTAAATCTGAGTAATTCGTGTCTCTAACTTATTTCTCTTCCTTGTTTTGGCAATTCTTGTGCCCATTTGGCACTGCTTTCCTTATTTTCTCTGAGTTTGTTACTATGTTGTACAGATTCGCAAACATATATCATCAGCTTTCTGTTATTTGCCCTAAACTTAGGCACTAGGTAGAAAGTAGTTATATTTTTTAAGACTAGAGGGGAAACCTTGTTTGTATGTTAGTCAGTAGTGTTTATTGAGCATAAAAATAATTGAAAATCACTGGAAAAAGAAGAGCCATTTGTTATTTTTTTTGAGCCATTTGTTATTATTAGCCATTTAATGTTTTGTTCATTTTGCTGTTGCTAAATGTGGCTACATCTCTTGGATACTAATGTATTTTAAAGCTATTTTTTTCTTAAATAATAAGAGTATCGAAGTATGTTGGTTACAAGCAAGTGTATTGTTTAAACTGAGTGAACTCCAGAGTCTTGAGTAGTTATAAAGAGGTAATTGAAGTTTCATTTAACATTTGTGGCTTCTGTTAAGCTAGATCTGTGTCAACATACCCTTGATTATTTTAATCTATTAGTATCTTTGTTTAGAGCTTGTGAAAATTATCTGAATTTTTTAAATAATTAAAAAACTGGGAAAGAGTTTATAATCTTTGAATTAAAATAAAAAGGCATGATATTCATAGAATATTACCAGTACTTTTGGGAGTCAAGTTTTGCATTACATTTAATGCTAAACTCCCTAATACTGGCTTTTTTTTTTTTTTACAGATAATACTTTATGGCTAACTTATGCAAAAACCTCTGAAGCACAAAGGTGTAATAGTAACTGCTTGTTGCCAATGGAAGGCAACAGAAGACTAAATTGGCTGAACTGAGCATTGCAAAAAGTGTGACAGAGATTGTTCCCTTCCCCTGTCTGTCCCTTCCTCCCTCATTCTGTGTCACCTAATAGGAGTTAACAAGTAATTGATTGACAGAGATAAGTTCTGATGGGCCTTATGATTAGTATTTGAAAGTGGTAATGATGGATCTTATTTCCAGGCTTCAGAAAAGTGGTCTGATATTCCAGTCTGTAGTGATCCACCAGGGTGGGCTTCAGAAATTCTCCAAGTATTTTAAGATGTGCAAGGACCCAACCTGTTCCCTTTCTACCTCAGGTTTTGATAGAGCCATGATCTTCTCATCAGTGTGGGTATTTATTCATGGTGAATCCTATATGATTCTTTTTTTTTTCCCCTGGCAGGGCAGTTGGGGTTAAGTGACTTGCCCAAGGTCACACAGCTAGTAAGTGTGTCAAGTATCTGAGGCCAGATTTGAACTCAGGTCCTCCTGACTTCGGGCTGGTGTTCTACTCCCTGTGCCACCTAGCTGCCCCCATATGATTCTTGGCAGTATCATTCCATAAATCTTTCACAAGGCTTCTACCCAAAAAGCCAAATGACTTTCATTCTTTAAAATGTTAAATCTTTTAATTTAAACTGAGTAATACAAACTGTTCCAGTTGTGAAGAATTTCTAGATTTCTTACTGGAATTTCCAATTACTCTGTCAGTTTTACGTCAAATATAATTGATGCTAAATGCAATCCTTAGAGAAGTTATTTTTAAAGAATAACGTTTTTGCATTATGAATTGCTGATTAACAATTAAAAGTTTAGGGTAATTCAAGAAATGTTGTTTCTTAATAAAGTGGCACATAGTGAATTCAGCCATTAGCAGGATGGTGAGATAGATCATTGGCTACCAAGGCTAGCCCTGGGAAAAATTGTAGTGTGGAAACATAGGATTTAGAGCTGGAAGGGACTAGCTAGTCCTTCTAATCCAGTCCCCTCATTTTCTTGGTGTGGAACCTCAAGGCCCAGCAAGGTGAGATAAGGTTGCAGAGTACTTTGTAGATATTATCTTGTTTGAGCTTCAGAACAACTTTATGAGTTAGGTACTTCAAGAGTTATATACATTTTACAGATGAGAAAAGCAGGGCTCAGAGAGATGAAGTAACTCGTCCGTGTTCCTACAGCTAATTAGTAACTGAACTAGCATTTAAACCCAAGTCCTCTGATGTCAGATCCAGTGCTCTTTCCACTAATCCATGCTGCCGTTAGTAGTTTACATTATGTAACACTTTTAGAAGTCTGCAAAGTGGTTTCCTCCTAATAAGCCAGATAAAGAAAGTTGAGCTTACAGAAGTGGTGACTCTTCTGGGGCAGTACAATTAATAAATGTTACGGTTGAGACTTGAACCTAAGTCCTGATGCCAAGCCTAGAAGTATTTGAAAGTAGTATCACATATTTTCCCATTTTGAAAATATATGATTATCTGTAGCTCCAGGCATCTAGGGCTTGGAGCATGAGAGGTCCCAGGCCTCAGGAATGAAGCATTAGAGTGCAGCTAATACTTCAGAAGGAGGGAAGAGATAATTTCAGTATAAGTAAGTAGTTGGGAAATATGGTAAATAAATGTACTACTTTAACCTCTCTCCTTCATCTTTTCTCTTCTCCATTGATAGCAAATGAAGATTCTTTAATGCCCCCTGATGTTGTTAGGCATTTTCCCTGACTAAATTCACATTACTATTAGACCAGAACCATATTTCAGTGTTTTATGGACATTATTGAGATGCAC
The DNA here is from genome assembly GCA_028646595.1 of Phalanger gymnotis. NCBI lineage: Eukaryota > Metazoa > Chordata > Mammalia > Diprotodontia > Phalangeridae > Phalanger > Phalanger gymnotis. Next base: position 459,113,877 of record CM053622.1, read on the forward strand.
TGTGACACAGTGAATGGAAGTCTGGCCCTAGAATAGGAAAGACTTGTGTTCATATCCTTCCGCTGACACGTGATCTTTGGCAAATTTTTTAACCCAGAGGTGAGAAACCTGTGGTTTCGAGGCCACATGTGGCCTAAATGAAGAGCAGTGGCACTTTGGGAGAGAACCTTTTTTGGGGAAAGGAGGGAGAAGAATTGTACAGGAGAAGGTGTAGCTAGCTTCTGGTTCATACTGATGGATAATATACATTGGTGAGAGCAGATCCAATAATACTTGTCATAGCTTAAAGAATGTTAAGTCCACCTGATTGTAATTATTTTTGCTTACTAGTAGAATAAAGAGGTATTGTCTTGGGCTAAACTTGCTCATAGTACTCTCTAAATTGTTGAACCTTCAGAGTATAAAATGAAAACATTTGTATGTGCTCTGATGGTAGAATCAGCTATCATCCAATCATAGAATGCTGTTGTTCAGAGGGTCCAGTCATTATTCTAAAATCTTCAACATCCCCAAGAGGAAACCATCTAGCATCCACTTGCAGAATTTACTGTGTGCTGAAGCAGCCCATTCCATTTTCAGATCGCTCTAATTAGTATGAACCACTCCTCACTCAGGGTAATTTAGCCTTCTGAGGGCAAACAGAACATACATATGAAAATATATTCCTCTAAGTCTTCTGTTCTCTGGGTTAACTATCTTTAGATGTTTTAACTGCATCCTGCTGTGGCATGATTTTGATTTCCCTGAACATCCACCTCTAGTAATCCAGCTTGTCAATGCCACTTTTAAAATTTGGTGCCCAGGGTTGGATCAAGGTAGACTACAATAGAACCTATCACCTTCCTGTTTTGGACCTTCTCTTTTTGTTAATGCAGTCTGAATTTGAATTATGTTTTTTGATTGACATATCACGCTGTGGACACATGAGGTTTGCAGTTCAGTAAAGTCCCTAAATCCTTTAAAATGAGCCAACTTTCTTCAATCTTGCACTTGTTGATTTTTTTAAAAAACAGAAATCTTTATATTTATCTCAATTTCATCTTATGAGTTTTAGCCCACAGTCTTAAAAAAAAATTTTAATACCCATTTCTGATGTATTATGTGTTAAGTATCACTGGCAGCTTTGTGTCTTTGATAAACATGCTGTCTAGATCCTCAAGTTATTGATAAAAAGGGTTGAATAGGCCAGGAATAAAGCATATAGCTGAATGTATTATATTTTTAATTTCATAAATCTTTTCTGTGGTATGATGTAATCCTTGAATCACAATGATTTTAAATTTGAAAACCTTTCAAAAAAGGAATATTCAATAAATTGAGAAACATTAGTTCTGAAGATTAACAAAAAAATAGCAATTATATCACACATATTTGTGGTCATGAGTTTTGAAATCATGTTGATCATTAAGTTACTGCTATTTGAGTTACATTTATTCCTTTTTTGGTACTATTTAGCAGAAATTATCTGAGAGTATACCATATCCATTTATTTTTACTTTTTTTTTTTAAAGATGCTTTAATTTATATTTTTCTAATAGTGAATTGGAGCTTTTTTTCTTTGTGGCTGTTGGTAGCTAGGATATTTTTCCTTTCAGAACTGTTTGTTCATATCTTTTGAGCATCGATTAATTTGGAACATTATTTTTTTTCCTTTTAGAGGCAATTGGGGTTAAGTGCCTTGCCCAGGGTGAGACAGCAAGTGTGTGAGGCCAGATTTGAATTCATGAAGATGAATCTTTCTGATTCCAAGCCCAGTGCTCTATCTGCTGCTCCACCTAGCATCCATTTTAAAGAGACCTCCTTAAAACTCTGTCCATTACAAACAGTATCTGAGTCAAATGGGCCATTCTATGTAATGCTTAGTTTTTAAAATAGATATAGCTCAAAATTATAAATTATTTTTTGATTTCCACCAGAGTTGTTCATAGGATCATGATTTAGCTCTGTAAGAGACTTGAGGAGTCTTCTAGTCTAATCCATTTGTTGTGGACAAGCCAACTGTTGCTGAGAGAGGTTAAGGGTCCTGCCCTTCCTCCCCCCCCCCCTCCCCTGCCACTCCCCAATCACATAGGCATATAGGAGAGCCAGGATGCAAACCTCAGTCTTCTGACTCCAAATCCAGCATAACTTGCACCATATCTTGCTGTTTTAAGATTGTAATTAGCATATTTTTCTCATGTTAAATTGAAGAGAAATTAGCATAAAGGGAAAGATGATATTTAATATTCCTAACAAGTTTGGTTGAATAACAAGATATGGTCAGTAGGTAGAGCTATTAACATTTATTCTGAGAAAAAACAGATTCATTATATGTCTAAAAGTTAAATTAAATGACACCTAGTGTGTTACGTCGCCATTCTGAGTTATCAGATAGGCCCATATGTTACATTCCAGAAAAAAATATAATCTAGCACACAGAGAAAGCTATCTTTTATATTGCACATCACATACTCTGCCACTAGAAATACTTATCTTTGCTGCCATAGAGATGACTTGTAGTATTAGTAATGAGTGACAAGTAATTTAGATGGTAATGTTCACATGGAAAGTTGGCATAATTTCATAGTGTAAACTAAAGGATATGGCTAATAAAACAGCTTTCCTTTGTTGAGTGAAATCCTACTCACACCTTATCAAGCATAGGTGAACCCAAAAAATTAGTATGTATTCAGATACATTTGATTATTTTTTTAAGGTTTAAAGAAGTCTCTATAATCTATAAGGTCAAATATAATTCTTTTAAAAAGTCCTTTGTTCTAGTAAAGATAGTGTTTGTATATAAATTGTGATAACTCACTGAAATTCAATTTATATCAAAGCAGTATTTCTAAAATCACTTGAGTTCCACTGTTCAGTTTGTGCCTGAAAAATTTTAAAGAACAAGCATTTTGCTTAATACCTACCTTTTTAGCTGAGTAAAAATATAAATAAGATGGATTGAGTTATTTGATTTAAAGAATATATACTATTCATCCTTTCCAATATTGACATAAAGTTAGATACATACTTGCATATTTACACACATGTGCATGTAAATACATATACCCAAACATACGTGCACGCATATATGTGTACATACATACACACGGAAATTGTTTCTGTGGAAATTCACAACAAAACAGGTGTTGATCAGGGATAAATGGGTATGTAGTTTTCCAGAACGTGATTTGGACATAACTTTGGAAATGTTAAAATTCACGTCATTATGTTATAGTGAAGTGTTTCCATTCTGTTAAAAACACAGTAGTGAAACTGTATTACCTGATTTAGAAGGAACCGCAAAGTTCTCTAGGATTTTTCCTTCTCTCAGTTCATCTACTGCCCCTCTTTATGTTAGAGATAAACCAAGATACTTATGAATAAGAGTGATGCTTCTTTTCCCACTTCTCCACTCTTCTGTTCCTTCCTGACTTTGTGTTTGGTGACTTTGTGTTTGGTGATTTTGAGTTTTAAAGGATACTGAATTGTTTTGGTTTCAAGGGATCTTCTAGAGCAGAGGATTTCTCGATATTTTGATGACTAATTTTACTATAATGACTTCCTTTTGGATCCTGTGTATTTTATGCATTTAAGAACATTATTCTGAGAAGGAATACATAGGTTTCACTAGCCTTAGCACAGTGCCTGGCACATAGTAGGCACTTAATAAGTGTTCAGTGATTGATTGACACAAAAAAGATTACGAACCACTCCTCTAGGGTTTCTTATAAATTCTTCGGTTAATGTTCACATTTCTTATAAGTCACAGATCATGTCTTTGTAAGTATGGCACAACAAAAGGACAACCAAGAATTATATGATAACTTTATTATGTATTTAAAAGGAATAGCTAGTTAGTATATAATAGATTTGCAGTTTCATGTGCTATCATCCTTTTTTTTTTTTAGTTCAACTAGTACAGAAATGCTTTTGTTATTTCATAAGTTAAAAATAAAATAAATTACAAAAAAGAGTTCTAGAATTTCATATTTGGAAAGATCCTTAATGGCCTCTAGTCCAACCTGTATCTGAACAAAACTTTTTCTATATTACCAGCAAAGAGTCATCTTATTTTCACTTGAAGGCACTCTAGTAAGGGGGAACCCACCATCTGCTGGGGCAGTCCATTCCACTTTTGGATAGCTCTAATTGTTAAAGCTTTTCTTTATATCTAACAAAAATCTAATTTTTTTTTTTTGCAACTTTGCTCCTAGCACAGGGCCAAGTAAAACAATTATAATCCTCCCACAAGACAGGTCTTTAAATATTTGTGATTCTCTTATTTCTTCTTAACCTAGTTTAACTGATCTTCCTGTGGCAGTGTCTCCTGCTCAGCCTTCTGGGGGACACCCTTCAGTTTGTCAGTGTCCTTCCTAAACTAGCACCTCTCTACAAAAGATTTTAATTATTAAAAAGCCTTCAATTGGAATAATTGAGAGTTGACAGACTCTCCAGTGACATTTAAATTATGATGATTATTTTTTAAAGCCTGTCTAAAGAAGATAGTTCTGGAAGAAGATAATTTGTACTGAAAAGAAAAGTTTGGAACAAACAGTAGGTTTGGTGACAACTGGGAAATAAGTACTTGGGTGTATGGCAGTGGTACCATGTTAAAGATGGAACCATTGAATCATCTTGAGCAAGAGAATGACATGGTAAGATCTATGCTTTAGGAATATCAGTTTGGCAGCTGAGTGAAGGATTTATTAGAGAGGAAAGAGACTGAAGGCAGGGAGAGTAGGCTGCTTCAGTATCATACGTGGTGAAGGGCTGCAGTGGTAGGATGCAAGAGATGTGAGGATAGAGTCAAGAAAACTTGGCACCTGAGTCAATTTAGGGAGTGAATCAGGGGAAAGAGATGAGAATGACTCCTGGTTTATGAGCCTGAGGGAATGAAGGATGCTGTTTTAGACAGAAATAGGAAAATGAGGAAGAGATTCATTTTGTGGGGGAAGCTGAATTCTGCCTTGGCCATGAATTTAAGACATATATGGTCTATCAGGCAAGTATATGTAGGAGTAGTATATCTGGGGTAGTATATGGAGACGTAGGAGTTATCTGCATTAAGATAATAGTTGAACCTTAAAGAATATATAGAGACTAGGGAGGCCAGGACAGAGCCTTAGGGTATGTATACTCACATAAGGACTGGGACATAAATGATCCTGCAGAGAAACGTGAGAAGGAAAAGTCAGGAGGAGATATGTTTCAGTGGAATTCTTTTGGTGGTATGAGTTGGATTACATGGTTACCAAAGTCTCTTCTAACTCTGGAATTCTTTGATCTGTAATACTTAAGATTTTGACTCTTAAAATATTCATGTCCTAACTAAGATTAAGATCTAAATTCTGTTTAAGGGAATATGCTGGGTAATAATTTTTGCCTCCTATAATAATCATTAATGTTTTTAGCCAGTTATCCTAGTCCCCTTGTTTGGAATTTTTCCAGCTCTTTAAAAGCCTTAATGACTTTGTCACCGACTTTGTCAAGAATACTCTAACTATTGCTTTTCCTTATGTAATGTTATGGTTACTTGAGAATAATTCCTTGGGAATACTTCCCTGCTACTATAGGTCCTCCTTTCATATTCTCTCCCACTCACTGTGCCATCATTATCATTAGTCTCCTCATTTCTTTCCTTTAAATCTATCTAAGGTTTCCAGGTTCTAAAAAAGTGATTATTTGAATCATGCCCTTGGCCACCTTTCAGACCCTATATTGTATCTTTTCATAACCATGGTTAATGAAAAGATGTAGTTCTACATAACAGTAGCTATAAAGATTAGAATTGAGATTTCATTGGTATAGGGAACTCCCCGGTAAGGAAACTTTTGCCAGTTCTGTCTATGAACTCTGTCTCTTTGAGGGTTTACTCTGAGTCTTAGCTGTGTAATTTTGAGCAGATCAGCCGCCTTGATCTCTTCCTTCCACTAAACTCACAGAATCACAAAATATCAATTATAAGGAATCTAGCCCAAACCATATCTGAAAAAAAAAATCCTCTAGACATACTTGATAAGTATTCATTCTGCCTTTGCTGGAAAAAACCTTCAGTGAGAAAGGCAATCTACTCTCTAGAGGCAACCCGCCGTACTTTTGGATAGCTCTCATTGTTAGTATAGTGTTAACTTCATAAATACTTGTATTAAGAAAACTTTATTTCATCAGTGTCCCTCTGCAACTTAAACTCATCATCCTGAGTTTTGCCTTCTGGGGCCAAGCAGAGCAATTTCTTTTTCCATATGACAGCATTTCAGGTTCTTGAAAACACCCCTAAGACTTCTTCAAGTTAAATATCCCCAGATGCTTTAGCCAGTTATTGGATGGCATGAACTCGATGCCCTTTACCAGCATTCAGTACTTAAAAATATTGAGTCTGTGTACATATAACCTTTTTGCCTTGTTGGTCTTTTTACACTGATAACCTGGGGCATGTGATATAGATCCATCCCTGGAATTTTTTAGTTCTGCCAGTAGAGTTGATGGGTTAGAAGGCATAAGGACCAGGGTTTTTTCACTATTGTCGAAAAATTTTAGACTACCTGAGTAAATTGGAATCATGGATATTTGTGGATCAAATGTATATGCGGCACACTATGTAAATAAAAGCTAGTGTCTGCTATTATTGCCCTTTAGTGCCTGAATTAGTTCACATTAGTTTCTGCTATGTTTGCTAATTCTAGTTCTTTCCTTTTTGATTGCATTAGGCATTTTGTGGCCCTGTTACCTCAAAATTGCTTATTTCCTGGGTTCACCCAAATCTTTTAATATTGACTATGCCTGGGCTCTGTAATGGTAACATTACCTAATTTACATACTTTAGATATTAAGTTCCTTAAAATTTGGCAAAATGTCACCTGTCAAAACCTGTAATAACTAAGACATGAGAAGCAGCATGGTACAGTGGGAAGAAAACTGGAGTCAGTGGATATAGGTGTGCATCCTGGTTTTACTACTTAATACTTGGGTGATTTTTGGCAAGATACTTAACTGCTGTGGGCCTAAAAATGAAAGAATGGACTGTATCAGTCACAGCCCATCACACTCAGCCAAACCAGTTTACAACATAATTGGGAAATATTTAACAAAATAAACAAAAATACAATAAAAAATAGATATTATATTTTAAAACTAAGTCAATATGTGGCCCATAGGTTTAGTGATGCTCATTTCTATTTGAGGTTGACACCACTGGAATAGATGACCTCTAAGATCCCTTGCAAATCTAGTGCTTTGAGATAGGGTATGGGACAGCAAATAAGTTAGAGAAGTGATACTTCCCAGCCACTTCTCGAGTGTATGTTCTCTTACTGTTTGTTGCATACTTTGAACTGTGGGAATTTAAAATAGTTTCCTCTGTTGTGTCAGAGAACTACCTAGCCTCAGCATGGTATCATTTAAATTTTAAAGACCTTCAGTTCATTTCCGTGGCTTTTAAAGGTTCTCAGTTTAGTTTTATGCTTAGGGTCATTAAAATTTAATAATCCTGCACCAGGGCTGTATAGCTCTCTGCAACATTATAGGAAGTTATTTAAAGCTTCCACATCTCTCTGAGCAGCAGGGACTCAGTAGCTTGCCAAGTTTGCAGCTGCAGTATCCCTGTTAGCTTTCTGTGAAGCCCCAGACTTCCAAAAAAACCATTGCTGCCTGCTTTGGCTTCATGTTAGCCTTCTCTGTTGTAGATTACCTCTTCCTTCTCACCCACAAAGAGTGGCCAGGAGTAATAAGGGTCAGGGCGTGCACGATAGGTGTGCTTTTTTCTCTCAAAATTTGCCCAACTGGTTTAACGAAATTTTGTTCCTTTGAAATTTCTAGCAAACTTGAACAATTGACTGCTTTCCTTTCCACAAAAACCTTTTACATATATTACTTTTTTTTCCTCTACAGCTGCTTTTTGTATCTCTTTAGGTCTTTCCCAATCATGTTTTGTTTAGCTGTATTTATTAGTTACAAGTAAAGATTCTTTTAGAGTAGACTGATGGCCACAGAGTGGCAGTAATTTCTTTTTTTTTTCAAGCACCAATAAGACATTAAAAAAAACTTTGTAATTCACTGTTCTTGCTCTTTGCAGCCTAAGTTATCCACCAACTTGGTCTGTGGTCCTCCAAATTGGACATAGTACCCTAGTTAAGTCCTTATCAATTAAAAAACAAAGGTAAGATTTCCTTGCTCATCTTATATATAACATTCCTGTTGTAACCTTAGAAGCATTTTTTTTTCCTTATTTTGGCAACTAAGTTTTATTGCTTACCTAACTGTAGTTTTTTTTTATGATTCTAAAACTGTTTTTACTTTCTAATCTATTCAGTACTTTATCATAATTGTATTTTTGGGAAGAGTTCTAAAGAGTTGATAGTTGACTGCCTCATTTTCTCATAATTGTATTTTTGGGAAGAAGTATAAAGAATTGATAGTTGACTGCCTCCTTTGAATTGAGATTAAGGCTTTGGATCAGGTTTGTAAGGAGCTAATTGCTGTTGTGTTGATATTTGTTTAGAACTGTGAACTGAAATGTGTATTTTACGTATATATCTGCTGTTAGGTAGAGAACTTGATTAGAAATTATAGGAACAGGGAGACAGGAGGCCTATCAGGGACATGCAGAGTATCATGAGGGTGAAAGGGAAAGAACCAGTATTCTCTTTCCGTTTTGGGGTTTCTTAGCAGTTGACTTTCCGTAAGTGGGGTTTCTGCATAAAACCTAGATTTCCAGTGAGGGTAAATCCCAGATTTGCTGTGATAGTCCTGGTTTCAAGAATGAGGCTTTACTACGGGACCATTTTTGTTTTTGTTTTGTGAGACCACAGGTACCTATTTTTGATTTGGGAAATGTGGTAACAAAACTAAATCTAAATTTTGTTTGAGCGGAATTGGCCAATATGTAGCCCAACTTTTTTATTGAATTCATACTTATTCATTAATTTCCTAAACTTAGTTTTATTTTCCTTATTTTCAAAAGAGAGAATATAACTTTGGTAACGGTGAATAAATACAGAGTTTTGAAAAGAAAATAAGAACATAATTTATCCTTTTAAAAAGATAAAACGATAATAAACCTTAACTTCTGTGAATGGCTGATGAATCAATATTGAAAAAGATTGTTGCTGTTGACTTAGTTTCTAGAGAATTTATTTTTTGTAACTTATAAAATTATCTTGGCCTCTAGTTTCTAGTACTCAGATGGATCTGTAATCTCATCAATGTGGATATTCCCTCCAAGGTTGCACATTGCAATACATTCATGCCGTCTTATCCTTTGCAGCTCTTTCCCATGGCCTTCCATAAATTTGTCACAGTCAGGTTAATCCATTCTGCTTGAGGCCTCTTGTTCTTTTGACTTGGATAGGTTATGTGTGCTATACATTAGTTAGCCCCTGCTCATCTTTTTTTGCTAATATGTCTTTTCTTAGAAACTGTACATTGATTCTCCTTTCTAATCCTTGTTTGTTATGTGTTGCTTGTTCACGTCACCACTAGTCATCTCCTCCCACCCCCATGTGCTTCTGCATTGCTTTGTGGGTACCCTTCAGTTTCAATTTTTTGGAAACTGTAGAATTCCCTTTTTCGTAGCTATACAAGACCTGCAGAATATTGGTGTTAAAAAAATGTGGGCCTTTGTTTCAAGGAGAAGCTTGGAATAATTAAAAAAAAAAAAGACTTGTAAATTTCCCAGTTTCCCAATTTCTAGCCCACTGTCTTCCTGCTGTTCAGTTCTGTATTCAATTCATTGTCATTTCTCAGTGATTGTGCAAGATATATATGTGTGTGTGTGTGTGTATACATATATATTTAAAATAATATTTTGTTTTTCTCCAATTACATGTCAAAACAATCTTAAACTTCTTTTTAAGTTTTGAGTTCCAAATTCTATTCCTTCCTCCTCCCCCCACCCCAATATGGCAAGCAGTCCAATATAGGTTATTTGTGTTTAATCATGTAAAACAGTTCCATATTAGTCATTTTATAGAAGAAGACTCAAACATTAAAAAAAGAATAAAAGAAAAAACATGGAACACTTCACAAATTTGCGTGTTATCCTTGCACAGGGACCTTGCTAATCTCTATATCATTCCACTTTTAGTATCTGTGTTGCTGAAGTGAGCACTTGTCCAAGATATCTTGATTGTCCCCATTCAGCTGTGTTTTTCATCCACTTGTTCTTTTCCTGTGTGGATAGTTAGGTCAAAATCTTTGCAGTGATTATGGATCTAATTTGGGAGATTCTGCTGTATTCTAGAGTTTGATATAGTCAGCATAATGCCATCTGTGAAGGAGCATCTGGAAGACTTCAGCATTTGTAGGAAAACTCTCCTTGACTTGGACTTTGTGTGATTTCTGTGACAATGGCATATGCTTGCCTTAGATCTTCATCTCCTCTTTTATGCTACTATCAATATAAAGTTTTGGACCAGTATTCTTCAGGGTCATAGGACCAAAAATATTGAGGACTTGGGACTTTGTTCAAACTCATTGACTCAAAAAAAGACTCTTAAAAAGGCATTGTGCACCAGAGATAGAGTGGTTATAGCTGAATCCAATAGTATCAAAAAGAAAACAGTGATAAGGTAAAATCCTTAAGAATTAAAATAGTAAAATGTTAATCTTTAAAGTATTCACCTAGCATCTTTCCTAATCATTCTTCACAGTCTTGGCAGGTATATACTTGTGTGTTTGTGCTTAGAACCCATGCAATTGGGATCCTTTTATGCTGTAGAGACATGGCCAACACACCTCACCTTCTGCTTGTCCCCCACAAGTGACAGAGAGTGGTTCCATTCATGTAGAATCTCAACTCATATGAGGAGGAAGAAGGGAAGGAAACATTGTGTCTAGGGCCAACCCTATATTAGGGCCCTACAGAACTATAGAGATTCTCATTGGAATATTCTTCCATCTTCTCCCTCTCTCTTGCAAAAAGTGGCAGATAACTGATTCAGCCCAGGTGGAGATGGAAAGGAGGAAGGGCTAGGGATCATTGTGGATGGCTGTACTGGAAAACCTAGCAGAGGTTCACTCTCCACCATACAGGTTTGGAACTCAGGCCGATGAACTCTTAAATCAGTGTGAGAAGAGGCTAAAGACTATTAGGTAGGGGGAGATGATGTATGTACCACAAGATGGGGAGGATTCAAAAAGTGAGATGATGGGGGAATATAAAGAAAGAAGGCTGAAATGCCAAGATTTCAAGAAGAAAACTCAGCAAAAAACCATAGCACAAATAGATAAGTTAGCACTGAGAATGATTCTAAACCTAAGAGGATGAGTGCTAAACCTGATTATAAGCCTTCTTAACAGATAGTATAAAACAAAAGAAGTGACCTAGTACTTAGTGAAATAGAATCATGTGGGATTCCAGAAGAATATGAATCAATAAGAAGAAATTCCAGAGTGGTTCAAAAGAGAAATAGAATTCATAAAGAAAAAAAAAACACAATAGGAATGTCAGAAATTACAGCTTCTACTATAGTAATAAAATAAATTAGCAAAAAATTAAATCCATAGTAGAGATTTTCTCCAAAGAAGCAAACGAGAGATTGACATATTTGGAATACAGAAATGATAGCAGGGGAGAATCTGACAAAAGAAGTAAAAGAGCATACTGTGGTGGCACATGCTGGTAATCTCAGCTTCCAGGAGGGACAGGTCTGGTGGGAATACTTTATTTAAAAAATTTTTTTTGTAACATTTTTATTTAAAGTTTCCGGTCCCAAATTCTGTCCCTTCTCTCCCTCCCCACTCACCTCCCTGAGATGGTAAGCAATCAGATATAGGCTATACATGGCCAGTTATGTAAAACATTTCTGTATTAGTCATTTTCTATAAGAAGTCTTGAATAAAAAAAAAAAAAACCAGTGAAAATCAGCGTGCTTCAGTCTCTATTGGAACAATGTAAGTCCTTTCTCTGGTGGTGGATATACTAAGTCCTTTGGGGTTATGTAGATTGTTTTATTGCTGAGAATAGCTAAGTCGCTCATGGTTCTTCATTGAACAGCATTGCTCTTACTGTGCACAGTGATCTCCATTTCTGTTCATTGTGTATCAGTTCATGTAAGCCTTCCCAGGTTTTTCTGAAATCCTGTTTGTCATTTCTTATAGCACAACAATATTCCATATACCAGTCATACACCACAGCTCATTTGGCTGTTCTCCAATTGATGGGCATTCCCTTGATTTCCAGTTCTTAGCCCCCACAAAAAGAGCTGCTATATTTTTGTACAAATAGGTCCCTTTCCCCTGTTTTTGGATGTCTTTGGGATATAGGCCTAGCAGTGGTATTGCTAGATCAAAGGGTATGTACAGTTTTTTAGCCCTTTGGGCATAGTTTCAGGTTGCACTCCAGAATGGTTGGATCAGTGCACAACTTGGCAGGAATACCTTAGCTTAGGAAATCTGCGCTATGGTGGGCTAAGCTGATCAGGTGTCCTCACTAAGTTTGGCATTAATAAGGAGCTCTTATTATCAGGGGGGCCACCTGTTAGTCTAAGGAAAGATGAACTAGCCCAGGCTGGAAATGGAGGAAGTCAAAGCTTCTCTTCCAGTCAATAGTGAGTTTGGGCCTGTGAGTAGCCCCATACTTCCTTCCTGGGAGAAGAGATACTCAGTTTCTAAAAAATAAAGAGAAACAATGTTAAAAGAGCATAGGATCTTACTTGAAGCAAAAGGTATTCTTAAAGACACGTTTTGGAGAGACAACTTATACATCCTAGATCTCTCAAAAAAACATGATGAAAAGCTCAGTGCCACGATGTGGGAAATAATACAAGAAAAGTGCCCAGAACTTATAAGGACAAGAGAAAAAGAAGCACCAGGGGAAAGAACTTATAGAATGCCTCCAAGAAAAGCCCTATACTTCAGATGTGGGTGTGAGTCTGTTTTTGGGGGATAATCTCAAAAGAAGATGGAAAGGTAAGAAAAAGGAAAGCGTTGGAAGAAGAGGAAATTAGAATAGGCAAAATTATCTCATATTAATGGGGCATACCAGAAAGAGTTTATACAATGGAGAGGGCAGTGGCGGGAGTAGTGGACAATGTTGAAACCTCTTTCATTTAAACTGGTTCAGTGAGAGAATACAAATACACATGCCATTGGCATTCAGAAGTTCACAGAAATTCATCTTACCCTACTGGGAGCTTGGAGGGAAAGAGATTTAAGGGGAGGGGCAGAGAATAAAAGGGAAGGTAGTTTAGAAGCAAAGCAGTCCGTTGAGCAAGGGACAGGATGAAAAAGAGAAGGACAAGTATAAGAGAATGGAATCATAATTGTGAAGGTGAATGAGATGAGATGATAGAACAAGATAGCAGACTGAATTAGCATCCAGATTACAACAATAATGTAGTTTACAAGAGACAGAAAAAAACAAGAAAACTTGAAATAGAAAGGTAGACACAGGTAAAGTAAGGGGCTAGAATAGAAATCTGTTATGCTTAAGTTGAAGTAAAAAGAAGTGGCTGTCATGATCTCAGACAAGACAAAGGCAAAAACAGACCTAATTAAAAGAGATAAATAGGGAAATTACATTTTGCTAAAAGACACCATAGGCAACGAATTAATATCAATACTGAACATATTTGTACCAAATGACACCATATCCAGATTTTTGAAGGAAAAGTTGAATGAATTATAGTAGGAAATAGATTGTAAAATTATAATAATAGGGTACCTCAGTTGACCCCTCTTAGGCCTAGGTAAATCTGAACATAAGAAGGAAGTTAAAGAGATGGCTATAGAATTTTAGAAAAAAACATAATACCACTGGGAAATAATGAAAGGGAATAGAAAGGAATATCTTTCCCAGCTGTGTATGATGCCTTCACAAAAATGGACTGTGTATTAGGGCATAAAACCTCAGAAACAAACATAGAAAAGCATAAATATTGAATTCATCTGTTTCTGACCATAATGTAATGAATTATATTTAATAGGGGGCATTTGAAGCCTATATTAATAATTAATTGGAACCTAAGTCTAATCCTAAAGAATGGCTGAATCAGAGAGTAAATCATAGAAATAATAATTTAGTTAAAGATAATGACAGCAGTGAAACAATGTGCAAACATTTGTGGGATGCAGTCAGAATAGTACTTCGGGGAAAATTCCATCTCTAGATGCTTACATCAATAAAAGAGGGGGAGAGCAGATCATTGACTTGGGTGTGAAGCTAAAATAAAATGTTTAAAAGCAACACAATCCCCAATTAAATATCAAAATAACCAAGATTAACAAAATTCAAAATAGAGCCACAACAACAGCAGTGACCTAATAAATAAAGCTAGGAGCTGTTCTTTTTAAATTGACAAACCATTGGCTAATTCGATTAAAAAATAGAGAAGAAAACCATATTATCAGTATCGAAAATGAAAATGGTAAATGTATAACTAATGAAGGAATAAATGCAATTGTTAGGAAATATTTTCCTTAGCTCTTTACCAATAAAACTGACAATTTAATTAAAATCGATTAATATTTACAAAAACATAAATTGCTCAGATAAATAGAATACTTTAATAACTCCATCTTAGAAAAAGAATTGAATAAGCCAAAAAAGAGCTCCCCAAGGGGAAAAAAAAACAGGAGCAGATAGATTTACAAGTTAATTCTACTAAAAATTTAAAGAACAGTTCTAATACTAAATAAACTGAAAAATAGGTAAGGAAGGAGTTTTTCCAAATTCTTTCTATGACATAAATATGGTCTTGATAACTAAGTCAGAAATAGAGAAAGAAAGCTATAGACTAGTTTTTCTAATGAATATTAATGAAACTTTTAAATAAAATACTAACAAGGAGATTATAGCAATATATTCCAAAGGTATATGACCAGGCTGGATTATAACAAAAAGGCAGGACTGGTTTGGTATTAGGAAAATTATAAACATCATTGACCTTATCAGTGACAGAAACAACAAAATTCATATGTTTTTCAATAGATGAAGAAAAAAACATTTGAAAAAATACAACATCCTTTCCTGATAAAACCATCGGGAAGCATGGGAATAAGTGGAACCTTCCTTAAGAATTTAAGTAGTATCTATCTAAAACCAAGAGCTAATATTATCTCTAGTTGGGATAAACTGGAAATCTTTCCACTACAATCAGGGATGAAGCAGGAACACTATTATTGCTATCACTGTCCAGTGTTGTACTGGAAATGTTAACTAGCAGTAAGACAAAAAAATTGAAGGAATAAGCATAGGCAATGAGAACAAAACTATCACTTTACTTAGAGAAACCTAGGGACAATTAACAACTTGCTGGATATAAAATAAACTCACAAAAATAGTCAGCAATTCTGCCTATTACCAACAAAACTCAGTGGGAAGTGATAGAAAGAGAAATTCTAATTAAAATAACCACAGACAGTGTAAAATACCTGGAAATATACTTGTCAAGACCCACAAGAACTATATGAACACAATTATAGAACACTACACAAATAAAGATTGATCTGAATAATTAGAGGAATATTGGTTGGTTATGAGTAGGTTGAGACCACATAACAAAAATGATAATGCTAATATCAATATGGTTATTCAGTGCTATTCCAATGAAATTACTGAAGAATTAACCTTATAAAGCTGGAAAAAATAACAGAATTCATCTGGAAGAACAAAAAAATCACTATCAAGAGAATCAGTGAAAAAAATAGAAGAGCAACTACTGATACCATATCTTACACTACACTACTAGGTTGTAAACATTAAAACAAATTTGATATTGGTTAAGAAATGGAGAGGTTGATTAGTAGAACAGAGTAGGTATGAAATATACAGAGGCAGTGAGTGTAGAAACTGAACATTTGATAAACCCCTAAAATCCCTGCTATTAGGACAGGAACCCAATATTTGACAAAAACTATTGGGAAATTGGAAAGCATTCTGGCAGAAACTAGGCATATGCATACACTGCATACCCAGACCAGCTCAAAATGGGTACATGATTGGGGACATAAAAAGTGATGTCACAAATTAATAGGGCATGGAAGAGATTACCTGTTATATCTATGGATAGGGAAGGAGTCATGATCATCAAGAAAAGTTCACAGGAGGTAAATGTATAATTTTGATTACATAAATTTAAAAAGTATTTGCATAAACCAAAACATCTAAAATCAGAAGAAAATCAGAAAACTGGAGGAAAAAGCTTTTCAGCAAGTTTCTCTGATAAAGATCTTATAGGGAATGAGTCCAAACTACTTGAAAAGAACCATGCCACAGTGGATATATGGTCAAAGGATATGAATAGACAGCTTTCAAAGGAAGAAATCAAGTCTGTCAAAAAACCATGAAAAAATGCTAATAATTTTGGAAATGCAATTAAAACACCCCTGCGGTATTACCACACATCCATGAAATGTAAGAGAAAAATTCTCTTAGGTAGAAAGTACGTTTGATTACTGCCTTCCTGTCTTTCTGTCACATCCCTGGACTATACTTCTAGTTCTGTAACAGACCATTTTCTAAATTGCCCTTTAATTTCGTAATGCCATTCTTTCAGTTGCATGGAAATATTTACAACCTCAACTCAGCAGTATACTAATCTCTAAACTTGCATGAAAAAAAGATAATAGCTTCAGTGAAGTTTCAGGCTTACCAAATTAGTGCAACTGGTATAAGAAGAGAAGTAGTAGCTAGGAAAAATCTTTGCTAAGCAATATTCCTGCTAAGAGTTTGATATCCAAGATATATAGATAACTGGCAGAAATAATAAGACCTGATACTATTCACCAATATGTAATTGGTAAAAAGATGTGAAAGGTAATTTTGAAAAGAATTATAAACTGTTAATAACTATGTGAAAGAATGGACCACAATTACCAATAAGGAGAAATGCACATTAAAACAATCCTAAGGTTTCACATCACACCAAGCTAACTGACAAAGATTACAAATAATGGGAATTGTTGAAGGGGTCATGGAAAGAAAGGTACGCAACATGTGATAGAGCTGTGAATTATTGCAACCATTCTAGAAAGCAGTTAGGAATTATGTAAATAATGGGTAAAATGTCCGTGTCTTTGTACTTAAAGATTGCCTTTCTAGGCATAGATACCTAAGAGTAAAGTGATAAAAAGAAAGGTACCATGTAAGTTAAAAATTATAGCTGTGTTGTTTTTTGTTGATGAAGACCTGGAAACAAAGTAGATACCCATTGTTTATGGGATGGTTAACAAATTGTAGTCTGTGAATGTAAAGGAATATTATCATGCTGGAAGAAACGATGAGTAGGATGACTGCAGAGAAATCTACAGTATTGTATGAAATGATTTAAAGTGAAGTAAGCAGAACCAGCCAAACAATGTACACAAAATATTTTTTAGTGGAAAGAACAACAAAACATTTGAAACCATGCTGTGAAATTGTTTTTAGCTTTTTAAAATTCCTGCTTTATTTCTTTCAGGAATTATAGTAGAGCTTGTGGCAAAGTAGTGGTTTTCTTTGAAATTTTGTTTGTAGATGATATGGAGTTATTTTCCTTTTGTGGGATTTGTGTGTTGAATGTCATAGTTTGGACTGTAGGCATGTTTCATCTACTTGTTTTCATTTTTGTTTTTTTCCTGGGTGGATTTTTAAATCAAACTTTTGAGTGTTTGTGAGTTTCATTTAAGAGACTAGCATTCTGTGGCTTGATTGCAGTCATCACTCTATCTTACAAACAAGAGCATCTCACAAACCTCATCGTTTATATGGAATCCTTTTATGTATAGCCTGCTAGATATCCTTCATGATAATGCTAAACACCTTTAGTAAGTCTACATCTTTTATTGACTTATTCCAAGTTGTAATCATCAAATTTGCATAATTCAAATGCCTGCAATTTTCCATGTCAGAGATGTCATTATGTATCTAGCAAGTAGTCTGATTTTTTTTCCTTTAATTTGTTCCTATACAAATTCTGTGGGGTTTTGCACTTTGCATGTAGTATTTTTGTTGATGCTCCTTATCTAATATTTTAGTGTTTCTTTATCATAGTATTTCTCTCAGGAGTATGTTAGAAATTAGTGTAATTCAATTCAAGAAAAACTTACTAAATGTCTGTAGTATATCATGGACTTATTTAAAATTTGTATTGGTGCCATAGACAAGCATAAAATGTACTAAATAAGTTAGAGAGTGAATGAATGGACCTAACCTTTTGTTAGATATGGTGAAGATACAAAATCCTACAGCATAATTCCTGCTTACAAATTACTTAAATTTTAAAGGGGCAAAATTTGCACAGGGAGCAGTATAAGACATCATTTGTTTAGTTTGGCTTCAAAATAGAGGTGTCATCGATTGAGGGTGATGCAAGTAAAATTTTTTTGGTTTGGTGAACTTTGGGGGGAAACTATGAAATAAAGGATGAAATAACTATGTCATATTGACAGTATGCTTTGCATATGCTTATTATTAAAAGTACTGAGTTTCAGTTGTCTGATTTTAGCCTTGTCAAAAGCATGTTAGAAGTAATCTAGTGAGGCACTAGTCTGTGCCCAGGGAAGAGCCTGTCATCTCTTTAACGAAAACCATGCAACTTATATTTAACTTGAAATTCTCATGAAACTGTATGGTCAGTGTAGTGTGATGCAAACAGCACCAGACCTGGAGCCAGGGTACCTAGGTTTTAGTCTGGGTTCTGCCACAAGCTCGTATGTGTGATTTTGGACAAATTAACTTTTTTGGACCTTAGTTTATTCACTTAAAATAAAGAGGATTGGACCAGGTGATTTCCAAAGACCTTTCCAGCTCCAAAATATCCGTGATCCAAAATCGAGGAAATTGTTTAAAATTCTGTGTTTTTATAGAATCATACACTATTTAGAAATACTGCTTCCTTAATGAATAAGAGTACTGAAAATCAAACAAGACACTACCTAATTATTATATTTTAGGAAGCAGTAATGAAATAAAGCAGAGCACCAAAGTTTTATACGAATACTCTTTATGTGGCAAATGCCACTGTGTCAGGCAAAACAAAATAAGTTGCGGTTTGGGACATCCAGTTTTCTACATGTGTAAGAACATTTTCATATCAGATTGATATTAGATACAGAAATAAATTTACAAGAAAGTGTTGTAATCAACTATACTTTCCTAGGTTCTCAAAGGACAGGACCAACCCGCATAATTGAACTGACTTGCTCAAATTAATTTTAATCTATTTGGATTTAGAAGACCTGAGTTCAAAGGCAGATTCAGACATTTAATAACTTTGTGACCCTGAACAGATCACTTAACTTCTCTCAGTTTGCTCATCTGTAAAATGAATGTGATAGTAGCACCTACTTCCCAGAGTTGTTGTGAGGATTAGATGAGATAACATATGTAAAGTGCTTTGCAAACCTTAAAGCACTATGTAAATGCTACTATTTAGAGCAGCTAAATGGCACAGTGGATAGAGTACCCAGCCTGGAGTGCCTTAGACACTTACTACCTGTGCGACCCTGGGCAAGTCGCTTAACCATATTTGCCTCGGTTTCCTCATCTGTAAAATGAGCAGAAGGAAATGGCAAACTATACTTTCAGTATCTTTGTCAAGAAAACCCCAAATGGGGTCATGAGGAGTCGGGCATGAATAAAAGGACTGAATAACAACAATTATTATATAATAATTATCTCTGATTTTGTTACTATGGTTACCTTGTTCGTTTTTGTAGGTTGTTAACCCTTTATATCTTCAATTTAAAAAAAATAAATTTAACCCTTTATATCCTAATAGCCAAAAATTAAAGAATGTCCTGTTTTATAAACTTCATTTCTTGGTGGCCAGTCTTCTAGTTGATGAGCTTCTCTGAACTTTATTAATTAGGTTGGTCCTAAAATGACAGACATAGAGTCCTACAGAGCTTTTTACTGTTAATGGAAGTATGTACATTTGCACATCTATAGCTAGGAATGAACAAGAATGATTTCAACTATAATGTACTGTATCTGATGTAAGAAGTTTTTTAGCACTGTATTTGCATTGTTTTTATTGTGTTTGCATTAGTGTAAGCAATATGGTACAATTAGGGTGAAAAAAATCCCACTGTCCTTTAGATATTGTTGCTTTTGTACCTTTTCTACTTCTCGCAAAAAGGGGGGAATTTATGTCCACTAATATGTACAGTGGTATGGAAATGAAACGGGACGAGATAAAATAACTCATTGACTTATGTAGTGAGCCTGAAAGCTTTTTATATCTTTGAAAAATTTGTAATATGCAGTATGTCCTCCTTTTGCTGTAGTCTCTTGTTTGATTTGGCATTGAATTTAAAAGATTTTGACATGTTCTGTAATTATCATGAAACTGCACTTTTATCATATTGAATATTAAGCCTTCCTTTGACCAAGTCTAGTCTTGATTATAGCTCACAGGTTGTTTTTTTTTTTTAATTCTGAAGTTAACAAGCGTCAAACAAAAGGAATACTTAAATGTACGCAGAAGAACAGAAAATCGTACATGAAACGTTAATTTGCATTATGTATAGCTTTTTTAAGTATAAAATTCAACATGTCACCTTCAAAGCTGTCCTGCTTGTCTATGATTCCTTCTGGCCTACCTTCTGTTCTTTACTGTTCATTTATCAAACTTTTTTTTTTTTTGGCAACCATGTCCCTAGCTCCTCTGTCTTTTATACTACCCCTCCTCCCAAGTTGAGAGGAGAAAAAACCCTGTGTAAAAATAAACATAGTTATCTTTACAGTATTTTTATTGTATAAATTACTGTATAAATTTTTATCGTATAGATTATTTTCTGGCACGTCACCATCAGCATATTCAGGTGTGTCCCTAGATTGCTCTAAAGCCATACCTTTCATCATTTCTTATGATTGATGTTCCATTAGATTTATATAATGTGCTTTGTTCAGCCATTCCTTATTTTATCAGCATTTTTGTACCATTTCTTTGCTGTAACAAATTGCTGCTATGAATATTGTTGTACATGTGAGTCCTCTTCTTTCTTTGATCTCTTTGGGATATAGCCCCAGTAATACTACCTCTAGGTGATGGGGTATGCACAGTTTGGAACTTTTTGGTCATAGTTCTAAATAGTCAGTAAGCTTTTGTTAAGCTCCCAGGTATTGTGCTAAGCAGTGAGATTACAAAAAGAGATGTGAGACAGCCCCTGTCCTCAAGGAATTTATTGGACTAATAATTGACAACTCTACCAACACTGCCCTAGTGGTGAAGGGCTTTTACTACAATCCCTTTAAGAATTTTCATTTTCTTTGTTTGTCGTCTTTGACAATCTGTTGACTGTGAGGTAGAATCATAATTGTTTTAATTTGCATTTCTCTGATGATTATTGATTTGGAATATTTTTTCATATGCTTGTTGATTGTTTGATCCCCTCTTTTCTTTGCTTTGTCATGAATTCTTTCCCTACTCACAGTTGTGAAAAGTATTTTCTTCTTTACTCTTCTACTTTATGCTACTATTTAGCCTCTGACCTTTTACTCCTAAGTCATACATCCATTGGAGCTTATGTTGGCATGTAGTGTAAAATGGTTTACAACCACCATCATTGATCTAATGTCACAGTACTTGACAGTTTTCCAAGCTGTTTTTGTCAAATTATGTCCCTATCCCAGGAGTTAGAATCTTTGAATTTATTGAAAACTACTTGACTTTGTTCAATTACTTCTTTTAATCAGTACCAGATAAGTTTGATAATTACACTTATAATTGATACTGTTAGGCCTTCTCTCTCTCTTTCTCTTTCTCTCTCTCTCTCTCTCTCGATTCTTGACTTTTTCCTCCAGATAAATTTTGTTATCTGTTGCTAATTTCGTTGGTACAGCACTGAATAATCTGAGTAATTAGGTAGTATTGGCATTTTTAAAAAATTATATTGGCTTGTTTTCCCCAAGAGCATTTCTATAAAGGATGTTTTGTAGTTGTTTTCCTGTAGTTTTTATGTGTCTTTGGTAGATAGACTCCCCAGTATTTTATACATTCTGGAGTTATTTTGAATGCAGTTTTGCTTTCTCATTATTCCTGCTGGGTTTTGTTGGTAATGCCCAAATGATTTACACAGATATTTATTTTATACCCTTTCATGTTGCCAGAATTGTTTTGGGTTAATTTTAATTTTTTAGTTTACTCTTTTTTTGTTATTTAGATAGATTATCATATCTGTAAAAAGTGATAGTTTTACTTCTTCTTTTCCTGTACATATTCCTTTGTTTTTTTTTTCTGGTACTGTGTTAATATTTTTAACACTGTATCAAGTAATAATGGTGATAATAGACATCTTTACTTTACCCCTAGCTTTATTGGAAAGACCTCTACCTTTTTTCCGTTAAATGTAATGTTGGCCTCTTTTTTTAGTTAGATAATGCTTATCATATTAAGGAAAAGTTCATTTATTCTCATGCTTTGGTTGTTTTTTTTTTTTAGCAGAAATGAATGTTTTTATCAAAACCTTTTTCAGCATCTATTTAACCATGTAGTTTTTTGTTATTGACATGACCCATTATATTTTTAGTTTTCTTTATTGAACCAATGCTACATTCATGGTTTAATTCAATCTAGTTATAATATATAATGTTTTAAATTGTTTTTGTTTCTTTTTTGTGTTGTTTACTATTTTCTTTAATATTTATTAGAGATAATGGTCTGTGATTTTCTTTCGATACTTTGTCTCCCCTTGATGTAGGTGGAAAGATCATATTTTTATTATAGAAATTCTTTCTTTTCCTATTTTTGTAAACAGTTTATGTATTGGAATTAATCATTTTTTAAAGTATTTGATAGAAATCATTTATAAGTTCATCTGGACCTGAGTGGTTTTTTTTTGTTGTTGTTGTTGTTGTTAGTTCATTTATAGCTTATTCAGTTTCTTCTTTTGACATTAGGTTATTTCAGTAATCTGTTTTCTGTTTCGTTAATATGAGTTTTTTATATATTTGTAAATTGATCGATGTCATCCATATTATCAGTTTTACTGATAAATTATTTGTCAAAATACTTTCTTATGGTTGTTTTTATTTCATCTTTAAATGTTATGAATTCTCTTTTTCCATTTCCAATATAAAAAATTTGGTTTTCCTTTTTTTTTTTTCCTTCAAATTAGTTTCTTTTATATTTGTTGTTAGTTTTTTTTTTCTTCCAAAAAATGAGCTCCTGGTAGTAGTTATTAATTCAATGTTTTTGTTTTGGCTTTGGTTTCAACTTTTTGTCTTTCCTTTGATTTTTTCAGAATTTCCATTTTGGTTTTTAGTAATTTTTAATTTGTTGACTTTTAGTTACAATCCTAATTTACTGATCTATTTTTATTGATGAATGTGGTTAGAGATATACACTTTCCCCAAAAGACTGCTTAACTGCTTCCTCCAAATTTTGATTTGTTGTTATTGTCTGATTACATTTTCTATTGTTTTTGTGATTAGTTTTGACCACTAATTCTTTGGAGGTAAATTATTGTCTTCAATTAATTGTCTGTCCTCTCTTTTAAGGCCCTTTACTGAATATAATTTTTATTGTATTGTGTCCACAAAAGGATATGTTTAATATTTTGTATGTGTATTTGTGAAATTTTAATGCCCCAAATCATGACCACTTTTGTTAAATGTTCTATACACTTTCAGAAATTTGTAAATTCATTTAATAATCACTAGAGCTCTATCACATCTAACTAGTTTGCTAAAGTTCTATTCAAGTTCTCAACTTTTTTCTTGTTTATTTTTTTTTAGACTTGTCTAAGGTCTAAATGGGGTACATTGAGGTCTCTTCTGTTAAAATTTTTATTGTCTCCTTTCCCCTCTGAGTGGGATCGTGAGGACCTATCATGA
This sequence comes from Phalanger gymnotis, assembly GCA_028646595.1. Taxonomy (NCBI): domain Eukaryota; kingdom Metazoa; phylum Chordata; class Mammalia; order Diprotodontia; family Phalangeridae; genus Phalanger; species Phalanger gymnotis. Next base: position 459,137,611 of record CM053622.1, read on the forward strand.
AATCTAAATCTTAACCTTTCTGTAAATTGAATGGGATCAGCATGGTTCAGGGCTTCTGATTGACAGCTAGGTCTAAGTCTCCAGTTACTGAGAAATCACCTGACTTACAGGAATCCAGAACTTAGAGTAGCTGGACCCACTTCCTCCCCACTATCACCTCCACATGAGCTTGCCAAATAAGGTAAAAGATGTTTTTCACTTCCTTGTTCCTGGGTTAGATTTCTCTCCAGAGTGTGAGCCTGAACCCCACCAATGAGGGTGAAGGTCAGTGGTGGGAGGAGGATGGAACCGCTAAGGTATATAATCACGCTTCACTTCCTGTACCAGGCCTACTACTTCCCTGCTGGTAGTGGTGAAGACCTTTCTCTCGAGATTGTAATAAAGAAGTTTTCTGTTTCTACCATGAGAAACCTCTGATTTTTTTTTATTAAAAGCTGGGTGGTCTCACCCCACACACTTCCAGTTTGATTGTTTTCCTTTAAGTATTTAGATGTTACACCATTTGGAACATATATATTAAGTATTGATGTTGGTTTGTTGTCTGTTGTGACTTTAACCAAAATGTGGTTTCTCCCTGCTTATCTCGTTTTATCCCACCTGTTTTTACTGTTGAGTCAGCTGTTTGAAATGCACTAGCATTTAGGTGCATTAGGAAAGATTTCATGATAAAGGCAGCACTTGAGCTAATTTTTGAAGGAAATAAGCTTCTGAAAGGTAGAAGTAAAGCAGAAGTTCATAACAGGTATGAGAATAACGGACATAAAGGTGTGAAGATAGCATTAGGGTGCCATCTGTTAGGAATGGCAAGAAGACCCAATTTGGCTAGATGGTAGAGTGTGTGAAGGGAAGTCATTTATAATACGGCTGGAATGATAGATTGTGATTAGGATGTAGAGAGCTTTAAATGTCAGACCCTAGAGTTCATATTTTACCCTATAGACAATAGCCATTGAAGTTTTATTTGATACTCTAGATCTAACATTGTTAGATCTGCTCCTTAGGAAAATCATTTGGTATCTGTGTGAAGAATGGATTAGAGATTTGAGGCAGAGAATCAAACCAGGAGGCTATTCTAACAGCCCAGGTGAAGAGGACCTTAACTAGGATGGTGGCTCTATGAGTGATGTTGTAGAGGTAGAATTGACAGAATTTGGCAACTTGTTTAATGTATGGGATGAGTGAGAATGTGAAATTTTGAACCACGGTTATTGGAAAAATGAGGGTACCCTACACAGAAAAAGGAAGAACTTGAAGAAGGTCTTTTTTGTGGGGTGGTACTGATAGTGAGTTTCTTTTTGACCTGTTGAGTTTGACGTGCCTGTGGGAAATTTGGTTCAAATTGTCTGGTAGGTAGTTGGTGTTGTGGGCCTGGAGTTAAAGAGAGAGCCTAGTCTAGCTCTAGGAATCATCTGCTTAAGAGATGATCAAATGAGATAATATTTGTGAAGCACTCAGCATATAGTAGGTGCTACATAAATGCAAGCTGTTATTATCATAATAAAGTGAAACTGATTATTTCACCAAATGAGAGAGTAGATAGAGAGAAAAGGGGCTTCTAAGACAGAGAACTTTGAAGAATACTCATCTTTAGAAGGCAGGGTGTCAGTGATGATCTAGCAAGGAATACTGAAGCATGGTCACAAAAGAGAGCTCTGTCCCCAGCACTGATCTAAGAGAGTGTATCCAATTGGAGATGGCGGTCAGCAGTGTCATAGGCTACAGACATCAAGGTGGATGAAGATTGAGAAATTTGGCATTTAAGCTGTCTTGGTAACTTTGAAGAGAGCAGTTTTGTTTGAATGATGAGGTAGAAAGATGTATTGCCAAAGGTTGAGAAGTGAAATCAGAGGAGTAATTTAATAGAGGGAACGTGTTCAAACAATATAAATTCTTCTTTGTTCTGTGCTGTTCTTACCCTACGTCATTTCTCTCATATCTTATGCAGCTTTATTATCTACCCAAACCTTTATAGGCTTGAGATTAAACATAGATAAGATCTACCCTTGATACTACTAGATCTGATTTTGTTAACTTCATGGTAGCCCTGATTATCCTCAAAATGTTCTTAATCCATTTAATATTTTGAATATCTAGATAATTAGAAAGTTGGAAATATGCCACTTATAGCATTTCGTATCATTGCCTCTAAATATCAACCACTTTAGTGTGGCTGTTTTACTTAACTCCATTTTAAAACTGGATTTAATCACTTGTATTCCCTCAAAGAACTATTGAAACAGAGATCTGCAATTAGAGCAAATCATAGATTTATCTTATTGTAGAGATGATGGATTATGTTAGCTGTTATGATTAGGTAAATAAAAATCTATTTTAAAGAATTTAAAATAAGATTGTCAGTTAAATGCTTATATTTATAGTATGTCCATTGATATTATGGAAAGGAGACTTGTCTTTAAAAAAAAAAAACACCCAAATCTTGCAGGCCAACTAATATAATCACTTGTTTGCCTTTTTTGAAGAAACAGATTGCTTCATCTAGAAAATCTTTTCTATCACTCTCACTGGAAGTCATAAATATTTTTAATTCATACCTGCCTGATTGTGGGAAGTAACCTTTTCATTTTTCTAAATAACAGTCTTCAGCCTTTCATTGATATGAAATTTGACTCATTACAGTAAAATTGATTTTCCATTGGTACACAATTAAAGCACATACATAAAATGAAATTTCCCTGCCTATGTTTGCTTTTTATTGTAGTAGTAGTTTGTAGCAGGTCAGTTAAACCTCATTCTTAGTATATCAAAAGACTTCATTAATAGACATTGTAGAATCTATTGGCACTATTATAAAATTATGAATGTAACTTTAGCGAAGTTGCATGTTATTTTTCAATTTGTGATTTATTCAAGATATATGGAGATCAAAATATAAGTGGAATGAAATGTAATGACTTTTTAATCCTCCTGATGAATTTTCTTGAGGCGCATCCATTGTTTTCTGAATGGAAGACAGTTGGTATATTGTATGTTTCATTTTACTTGATATCATGGTTTTACTTGATATCATGATTTGGTTCTCTTACTTTTTTCAACATTTTAGAAAGTTACACCCTAGCAATGCAGCAAGCAGTTTCTGACCATTGTAGGATATGATCATATTCTCGTATGTGAAAGTAACAATGCTGTGTCACAATTACCATGTAGTACACGTTTTAAAATCAGCTTCTGTATTATAAACCAGTAGAGGAAACATATTTTTCTTCAGTATTTTTTTTGTAAGCCACTTCCATTATTGCTGTTACACCGAGTTAGTAAACATTTCTTAAGCATGCCAGATACTGAGGACACAGAAGCAAAATTGTATACATCAGGGGTCTGTTGTTTTTGCAAAAAAAAAAAATAATGTGGTATGGCAAGTGTATATCTCATAAATTAGGAAGAATAATGTCTAATACGGTCTTTGTATCTTGTGAAGACATAGACTTTATTTTCTTTCATTCTTTAAAGTATCTGCATTTCAGTATAGATATTGGGAAGCTGCATAGTGTGCATATATATATGTATATATACGTATATATATGCATGCATACATACATACATATACATATATATGTATATATACCGTCTCAGCTAGGTAGGACATTCATTAGGAAAAAGCTAGATACTTGGCCTTTCATTCTGCTGCTTTCTAAACTAGTTAACTTGGTGCTAATAATGAGATACACAAAGAGAAATTGTATTCCAAAGCTAAAATTAGAAAATGTCAGAGTTGAAAGGAACTTTGGAGACCATCTAACCTACCTTATAACAGTGTATCAGTCCCTTACACATCATTCAGACTGTGCTTGAAGACTTCTGGTTAGGGTGAATCGGCTATCTCCCACAGCAGCCCTTTCTATTTTGAGATAGTTTTAATTATTTGAAAGATTTTTTTTTTGCCCCCTTTACATTAAATTTAAGTTTCCTCTCCAACTTTTTATCAGTTGCTCCTTGTTTTATCCTCTGAGGCTAAATGGAGATATTCTTGATTAGACCAGAGAATCTAGTTCATCTCACACAAGCTTTAGTTTAGAGCTCACCCATCTGTGCCTTCTCATTTCATGACTCGTGTCCATGTTTTCCCATAAATCCTCGGGAGGGGCTTCACCCAGAGTGCTAGGGGACTTTCTCTAGATCAGTGGTCTCTAAACTTTTTTGATGGTTCTCATCAACAGTAAATAATTTGGGAACATTCACCCAATATAAGTATATACATTTAAAAATTTCGATATAGTTGTGACACAAATTATTAATATATTGTTTATAAAATAATAGAATTATAGTGCACATTTAAGTTTTCAAAATATTTTACTGTTTAACTTAGGTTATTTCATTTGATCCTCACAACATCCCTGTGAGATAGGTGCCATTATCATTGCCATTGTACAAATGAAGTAGCTGAGGTTGTGTAGTAGGAAGGCCGAATTTATAATCTCAAATATAATCATGTATATGTTTGAATGGTTCGAAATCGCAAGGTATGAGAGATTCTCTAAGTAGAAAACAACAAAAAATTTATTTAGGCCCCACCGCAGCTGATCCGTGAACCAGCCTCCCCATTCCGACATCTTGACAAAAAGACTTAAGGCCCAGAAAGCTCGCCTCACAAAAGTAACCAGGAGGCCACAGAAAAACAAGATGGTCTTTAGCCAAATCATTTTTACTGGCCTCAAGTTCCTGCTCACACTCCTGGGTCTACACACGGGTCAGCTCTGCTTCCGCAGCTTCCTGCTTCCACTGTAGTTGTCTCTTGGCTCTCCTTTCCTCGCAGCTGAGCCTCTGTGTTCTCAAGCCCCGCCTCAACGACCAGAGACCATTGGTTCCTGAGTTGGCCCCTCTTAAGTCATTAATCTACACCCACACAGGTTTCACACCTGATAGGGCTTTGGGCCTGGGGCTTAGCACTTAACAGCTGAAAGTACTTTTACTCAAAAGAAACAAAAGCCATGCTAAGGAGACAATTTTGCTTAACAACACAGGTCCTGAGAGGTTAAGTGACTTCCTCAGGTCAAACAGAATGATGAGGCTCTGAACTAAGGTGGTGGCTATGTTTGGAGAGAAGGGAATGGTTGCAAGAGACTTTGTCAAGATAGAAACAGAAAGATTTGGCAACCGCGTGTATATATTGGTTGAATAAAAATGAATACTTGAGGATGACATTGAAGTTGCAAATCTGTGGGTTGGCAAGGATAATGGTTCCCTTGACAAAAACTGGAAAGTTTGGAAAAGAGATGTGTTTGGTGGTCAAGTTAATATGAGAACTATAATGCAGTAGGTATGGATCACCCATCTATACTTATTCACCCTTTGTCATTTTCTCCCACCCAAAGAGATGCCAGGGGAAGGCAGGACTTTTATTTCACAGAAACCTTTGAACACAAGAGACCGCCTGTGGAGGGACATCTGCCATAGTCATGAGGTGATGGGGAGAACAGGAAATAAGTACAATGTGGTGCTGAGGGGAAAAGCTGGTGGCAGGTTTAGGGTTGGATTATAACTGTCCTGAGATCCCCAAGAGTGGTACAGAAGGAGGTAGATTGGGAGCTTGTATAAGAGGGGGTAGAGTGGAGGAGTAATGGGTGAAAAAAGGGAAGTGGTTCCATTGAGGAGGATGGGATGATGCCCCCTCTTTCTCATTTTGCAATTGATTGATCACAAAACTTGATGTCATGCCACATTGGAGTCCACTGCTCCAAGTCACTTGAAAATTCTTGAATATCAGTGGATCATACGGGCTTCTTTTTTTTTTGCAGGGAGGAAAGCAGGGCAATTGGTGTTAAGTGACTTGCCCAGGGTCACACAGCTACTAAGTGTGTCAAGTGTCTGAGGTCGGATTTGAACTCGGGTCCTCCTGACTCTAAGCCTGTGCTCTAATGACTGCTTATGGGCTTTCTGTTATTTCTTTTTTATTCTTGTTATTTAGTCATCTGTTTCTGACCTGTGCTTCAGATGCAGATTAAATTTTGCCTTCTGAGGCAGTTTCTAGGCTCTTTTAGTCTCCTAATTGTGGCAATGTATTACATTAGTTAATTTTCTTAAGAAGTTCTGAATAGTCAGTGTTGACATCTGTTCTTTTACCCATTTCCCTTCTTTGGGGGGTGGCAGGGGAGGTCAACAGCTTTTTAAAGAAGACTGGCTGAAATTGCTTTGATTACTTGATGTTTCCTCATGTTAATTTTTAAAATTTGACATTGATTTTAATCTTTATTTTAGTGAGTCATTCTGGCTGTTCATAGGCAGTTGATTTGGAAATTACTTTCACATTTATAACTAATAATTTCTTGTTTCTTAAAATTTAATGAGTTTCTTTTGTGTGTGTGATTCTGTTTGTCACTCACTATGTCAAACATCTTCCAACTCTCTTCCCCAAATGATCATGATAAAAAGGCATGAAGTCTTTAGACTAAAAAGTCTCCTTTCTTAATCTCAAACTGTGCTTTCCAGCTCCTTTGTCATCCTCTTTTATGCACACTTTTGCCCTGGTGTCGTGAACTATTAAAAGTATATGTTGATTTAGTTTGGAGGATTTTAATAAATTTTTCATACTTGATTGCCCCTCAGATTCTTGAAAACAGCTCTCCTGTTTCTTTTAGTTATTTTTTTCCCCCAAGATAAGTATCTTCAGTTCTTACAGTTGATCCTCATTTAATATAATCGCAAGGCCAGTGATTGTATGTCATAGTTGAGCTGTTTTGAAAATTGACTAGTGATCCCAAGGAGGATTTAATATGAAAATACAACTAATTTGGTATTAACACATAATCATTAATAGAAAAATAAAGTCTTTAAGTGTAGTTCCCCAGTATCTACATCATCTTATAGAGGGGAGTATAATTTAATTTTTATCTGCTGTATTCTTTTCTTTAGACATTAGCTTTCCTTCTTTCAGAAGAGAAGCTGGTACAACTTGACTTTCAACATAACTGTTAATAGAAATCATAAGATAAATACAAGATCTTTGCTGTTGTGATTGTATTGTTAAAACCTCATTTCCTGAGGTATGTGATATTATATTAAGTATGATCATTTTTGCCTAAGAAACATGATGTAATAGCTCTAGGGAAAAATCAGAGTAATTTTGCATAATGACTGTTACTTAGAGCTAGAAAAATTTAATTGCCACTTGGGAGTAATTTCTTATTGTATGTTTTGTTTCTGAAGTTTTCAGTATGAGAGTGAATATCTACACACCGTGTTTAAATGTGGCATTGAGAAAAATGATAATTGCTTATTACAGTCAAAGCTAAGCTGGCTTTGGTACAGAATTTTCCAACTTTAGAATTGGGTATGCCATTCCATAAATAGTATTTACAATTCACTGTATAGTTTGTTAGAGTTCATGTGAATAGAGTAAAAGTATAGTTTAAAAATTACCAATAACTTTATTTCTTGCCATAGAAAATGACTGAAATATTGGAACATCATTTCTACTGGAAAGCCAATTAACATCCATTCCTCAAATACTTGATCACCATCAGCCCTGGCATGGCGCAGAGCAGTCCACAGCTTGATGTCCAGATACTCCATGATCTCCGACAACTTTTCCCTGAGATTCCAGAGGGTGTGGTATCACAATGCATGTTGCAGGTAGATTGTAGAGTAATGAAATTGAAATGTAAAACCATAATTTTCCCTAGAATTTGCAGTTTGAGCAGTGCTCTACATTTGAGTTAAAAAATAAAATCTTGGAAACATGAGGTTAACAAATTATTGGAAATGAAATAAAAGGAAAGACTTCAATGATTTCTCCTTTTTATTTTTTGGGTAGTTTAACTACTTCAGCCCCCAAATCCTTAGAGCAACAATATTGTTCTAAATGCTTGCATGGCATTTTCTTGTTTATACTTTTAAATATTAACCTGTTTTCACCCTATTATAAAAAAGTTTAAGATATTTCATTACCATGTTATTTTTTATAGTATTTCATAACCTTTATATAATTCCACTTCCTTAAAATTAAGCCCATTTAACTTGTCTTATTATATTTAGAAATTGAAAATATCCTTATAATGAAATGAGTGTTACTTCCCCATTTCTTTTTAGTCCCCAAGTACAATGAAGGCTCTTCCTATGGGTTCACTATCCCTTTTCGTTAGATCTGTAGTAAACTTTTATGTTACCACCACCCAAGAGCAAAAAAATAGGAAGATTTAGGATTTCTTCTTCAAATATGCTGTTCAAGTATGCCTGTTCCACTTAAGGCTTCTTGTTTCTTTCTTTGTATTTCCAATGCCCAGCATAATACCTTGAACACTATTCCAGACCTGTGAAAGTCAAATGTGATGGGTAGAAGGCTGGTCAGGATACAATTCCTGACTGATGCATTTAGGCCCAGTGATGTTGGGCAGATACCGTAACCGCTTAGTTCCCCAGGAAGCTCTTTAAGAATATGTTAGAGGCAATTTGCTTATCTACATTGGTGGAGGGAATTTCTAAAACAGGAGGTCCTTACGTAGTTTACATGTGTGATAGCTTACACATCATAAACACAAGAAATGCTTGACTTGAATTACTTGGTCTTTTCTAGCACTACCACTTCAACCAGTATGTCCATTTCAGTTTAATAGATGGTTCAGATACAGAAACTAAATTTTACCTACGCTGTGAGAGAATTCAGAGATGTAGTTGATTTGAGTCCCAAGTACATTGTCACATTACTCAGTTATTTCAGTACAACTTTAAAATATTAAATCATCTCTCCCAGAAGCTCCTTGTCTTTACTCCCCCTTTTAGTTCATGAAACCTTTTTTAGATAGCCCCTATTTTTGGGGATGGGGTAGGGTTGGGGAGAGTCTTAGCCCTCTGCCTTTGAGTTCATAGACTTTAGTTCCCTTTTGGTTTCTGTAGAAGCAAGGTCATTTTCTATTTGAATTTTCTGCTTTTGACTTCTGTTGAATAGTCTGGCTCTCTTAAGAGAATTATTTCCTAAGTCCCTCCATTATAAACCCACTCATTCTAATTTCTCTTTTTAGCTATTTTACTTCTTAATTTAATCTTTATAGTGTTATCACCCAGTCTCATCAATTTTTAGCTCTCCTGGCCCAGCTTAAAGTCCTTTCTTCTTACTAGCATAGGTTCCTCCTATCCTTTCTTTAAGAATTATCAATGCATTTGTTAAGAATTAGACTCAAGAGTAGCATTATCGTTCTATTCAAACATTTTAAAATATTGAAAATGCATTTTTAGTATTTCAAACACACATTTCAGGCCCTTATGATTTTTAATATATTTCATTTAAATTTAAAATTCATTCACTCATTTAAAATATTTCGTCCTCAGTTTTGAGGGAGATAAATATTTTTGCCACATTTTCGTTAGTTATTTATTGCTTTTTCTTTTAAATGCTTGAATGATTCTGTACATACTTTACCATTTTGGGCTAATAATAATGGGATGTTAGGGTCTATAAAATAATTCAAGTTCCTTAAGGACAGATTATGTTTCTTTGTATCTCCAGGCACTTAATAAATACTTGTTGAATTCAGCAACACTATTAAGTAGGTATTTCAACTCTTATTGTCCCCTTTTTACAGATGAGGAAATTGAGATTCAGGTTGTTACCTCTTTTCTTTCCATTTTTCCCAAAGTTCCTCTTTGCATGGTCCATTTGTATGGTTTTTATTGACAATAGATTAGACTCATCCCTCCAGATTTTACCTGTGTGTGTATGTATATGTATGTGTACACATACACACACATACATTTTTAATACAGAACATGACATTGTTTACTCTTGTTTAGTTCCTTTTTTTTCTCTTGTTATCATGCTCTTCTGCTGTATTCACATTTGCAAAGTTTATCTTTTGTTGCTGTAGAGATTTGTTGTGGAGATAATTACAAATCCAACTTGTGAATATTATTTTGAATTTGAATCCTAATTTGCAAAACACCTTACACAAATTGATGTGGAAAACTTTTCATTCAAGCCATCAAAAGAAATCTCTTTCCCCAGTTGGTTTAAGTCTCAAAAAGAGTTTTATATTTTTCATTCTCCTGCTTGATGTTTTGAAAGATTTATAAGGAAGACCCATTTCTTTTCTCCTTCTTATTCTATTCTAGAGAAAACAATGAAATTTCTCATTTGGTATTCTTTTCACCTACAAAATTTTAAGTCTACTTTCTGTTGTTGAAATTCTTGTTTTACTACCCTGTGTTTCTTTGATCACTGGGTAGCTTTTCCCTAGCTCTCTTTTCTCTTGCAAAGTATCTTTTTTCCAGCTATTAGTAGGAAATTTTTTTTAATGTGTATTATAAGAAATAAACTTTTGAGGCAAATAGAAAAATTTGCAGGTTATTAACAACATTTCAGGGCATTTAATTTATTCTTGATTGCATACACACTTAATAAAAAGCGGAGGACAATTCATTATTCTTTCATTTTAATGGGTACCTGCTTTCCAAATTTTTCTTTCATATTTAGTAAAGGTCACTTATTACCTTAATATAAAAGGTCACTTTAATCATTGGTTTAATATAAAAAGAAGAAAACCTTTCTTAGATTAAGTATTTTTGCTAATTTTATAACACTTAGGATTGCTACCCTTTTTTAGTGGGGTAACTGACCATTTGAACCATTTAATGATTTTGAAAGTCTGTCCATGTGTAAGTCTCTTAAGATGTTGTTGTTGGCTGTATGGATTTTAGTATGGGAACCAATTCTGATTCTAAATCACTTTGTGGGCCAGGCCTTACCTAGTGGAAAGTACGCCCCCTGCTTCAAATAATTTTGTTTTAAGTTGTTTTCTTGTTTAACTTAATTTTCTTTTGTTAAGAAATGGGTGAAAGTATGTAGCAAAGCTGATGAAAAGAAAAGCAAATGCTATTTTGAATTTTAAATGTTTTAAGTGTTTAGGAAATTCACATTGGGATTGTTTTCAATTCTGGTAAAAAACTGGAGTGGGTGTTTCATCAGTGCTTTATCAAATTTTAGCAAAACTGATCTTATCTATTAATTGAATTGTTGCAAATTAATGTCATTTACACCTAAAATTTATTGTGCCAAAGGTGTAGGATCCACGGTTGTTAACTACCATTTTCCAGATTTTTTTTAATTGTAAAGGATGTCTAATGAATGAATGAATGAAAATAAATATTAAAAAAAAGATTTATCAACAGTGTTAAATTGAAGGGGTATGAATACAAAAGCAATGAAAGTGCCTGCCTTCAAAAAATTTGCCTTCTAATGGGGAATCAACATACATAGTAGAGTGGTCTTTAAGGGAGGGGCATTTTGGTTCAGATGATTACAAGGCGAGAATAGTACATACCTTATCGAGGACAAAGCAAAGTTGATTTGATCCTGGTTCCAGAACTGGAGGGGAAGACAGGTTTGGGGAGAGGGTCCCTGAGTAGAGAATGGCTTTTGTGGTAAGAGAGGTATGAAATAATTTGAAGAATGGCTGGGGCTTTCCTGAAGTAGTGATTTTGGAGACACAGTCAGTCATCAGTAGAGTCCCTAGGCTTAAATTCCTCCAGGGCATGGTTTCTGGCCTAGACTGCTAAGAAGGTGGTTATGATTATACTTTTGGGACAGGGATCTGAGGCCTGCTAACTTTCTTATACATGTAGTACTTTTAAATAGTTAGCCAACATCTTCTTTCATATGTACTTTATAAGAAAATCTTATTGGAGATTCTTAGAGCATATATATAACTACCCTTTCAAAGTAATAATCAACAAACATTTATTAAGTGCTTAGGACTAGAAAAATTATGTGAGCCAGGTGTGAAATAGTAAAAATCTTTTTTTATTCCTCTTCAATATTTGAAACTATGATGTTTTCCATAGCTAAAATATTATTTTATCGTGACTCCATTAAGCTTTGCTTGAGCTTAACATTATTTATAGTATTATAGTTCATTAATGTACCAATATAACCTTAACATTTTCCTCCTTCTTAGAATAACAACAACCTGGAAGCTTGCTGTCGAGCCCTTTCACAGGAAAGCAGCAAATACTTGTATATGGAGTACCAGAGCCCAGATGACAACAGGATGAATAGAAATCGCTTTTTGCACATTAACCTGGGTGTCCATCCCCCTAGTAACTACCATACAGGAGATGGAACTCAACTTAATGGTGGTCGAACACTGGTACATAGTTCAAGTGATGGTCATATTGATCCACAGCACACACCAGGTAAACAGCTGATCTGTTTAGTTCAGGAACCACACTCGGCTCCAGCCGTCGTGGCTGCTTCTCCTAACTACAACCCGTTTTTTATGAATGAACAGAATAGAAATGCAGCTACTCCTCCTCCACAGCCACCTCAGCAGCCGTCTTCCATGCCAACAGGAATGAATCCATCTGCTATGCAAGGGCCTTCACCACCACCACAGCCACCTCCCTCATACATGCACATACCTCGTTACAGTACAAATCCAATTACTGTTACAGTATCACAAAACCTCCCCTCTGGACAGACTGTTCCCAGAGCTTTACAAATTCTTCCACAAATTCCAAGCAATCTCTATGGGCCTCCTGGTTCAATATATATTAGGCAAACATCTCAAAGTTCATCAGGAAGACAGACTCCTCAGAGCACCCCCTGGCAGTCCTCACCACAAGGCCCCATACCACATTATAATCCACGTCCTTTACCTGTTTATCCCCATCAGCAAAACTACCAGCCTTCTCAGTATTCTCCCAAACAGTCACAGATCCCTCAAGCCGCTTATCGATCGCCACCTCCTTCTCAGTGCCCTTCACCTTTCGGTTCTCCTCAGCATCAAGTGCAGCCTCCTCAGTTGGGCCACCAGAGCTCACATGTCTTTATGCCGCCTAGTCCTTCAACTACTCCACCCCATCTGTATCAAACGCCTCCAAGCTACCCAAAGCAGGGAGGCCATTCGGTGTCCTATCTTCCTTACAGTACATCTAGCTTATCCAAAGGCTCCATGAAGAAGATAGAAATTACAGTCGAGCCCCAACAAAGACCTGGGACAGCAATTAATAGAAGTCCTTCACCGATAAGTAATCAGCCATCTCAGCGGAACCAACACCCATTGTATACAGCCACTACTCCACCATCAAGTTCTCCTTCAAGAGGAATGTCTAATCAACCCAAACCTCCATTTAGTGTTAATCCAGTATATATTACATATACACAACCAACTGGACCTTCTTCGTGTGCTCCTACGCCATCTCCTCGGGTAATGCCAAACCCAACGACAGTTTTCAAAATTACAGTAGGTCGAGCAACAACTGAAAATCTTTTAAATTTAGTGGACCAAGAAGAGCGTTCTGGAGCACCAGAACCTATTCAGCCCATTTCATTGATACCAGCACTGGGAGGAGAAAAAGGAAGCCATAAGTATCAGAGAAGTTGTAGTTCTGGATCTGATGATTATGCCTATACTCAAGGTAAATTTTTCTAATCTACATGAAATTCAGTCTTTATTATGATTTTTCCTCTGGTTTACAGAGCAAATAATATTCCTTTATGTTAAATATTTTCAGTGTGAGAAGTTTTATTTTCAAGATTCTATTAATGCTAACTATACTGGATAGGTATCAGCTTCAGGCTGGATAAAGAACATTTTCAGCATTGGAAAAATAATTTTATGAAAGCTACTAAGGAAAAATATAAACAAATGAGATAACAAAGAATAAGAGTACACAGAAATATGTTAGACATTTGGAGAAAGTGCTTTGAAGAAATAGATATGAAGTATTATAGATAATTTTAAAAAGTGATGAATAATAAATGTAAGGGCAGAAGTGGAAATGGCAAAAGAGAGGGTTTAGGATTAAAATCGTGGCACTTGACCCTCTGAAGTAAGTGGGATATATAAATCAGCTCAGATTGTGCCGATTGTGTTTTAACTTAAAGATCCCCTAAGGACTAGGGGGAAGAACCAAAATTTCACCAATTTTTAGAAAGGTAATTTCTGTTATTTTTTATGTCTGATATTAGTCATAGTTGAAATATACCTAAGTATAGAAATAGAGATAATTTTAGAAACTTTAAAGTATTCTGTATGTTCTGATGTTCAGAATAGAGTCTCACTCTGATATGCATATGATTATTTTGCTAGCCCTTTCAAGAGAGAATTACAAATGACAGCGACCATAGAGTTAGGGAAAAATTGGAAATAAGAAAATAGAGTCGATCATTGAACTTTATATTTTAGTATTGTACGGAAATTATCAAGAAATGATCAGTTTTTCAGTGTTAATCTTTACAATGACTTTGTAATGCTATAGCCTTGCTATTACATCAGCGAGCAAGGATGGAGAGGTTAGCAAAGCAATTGAAACTTGAGGAAGAAGAACTAGAGCGGCTGAAGGCTGAAGTTAATGGTATGGAGCATGATCTTATGCAGAGACGGCTTAGAAGAGTTAGCTGTACCACAGCCATCCCGACTGTAAGTGATTGTGTGTGCGTGCGCATATGTGTGTGTGCACGCGCATGTGTGTATGTGCGTGCGCATGTGTGTGTGTGCGTGCGCGCGCATGTGTGTATGTTTGTCTCTGTGTGTCTTAAAAAATAATCATGGGGTGATGCTCTCATTCACCCATTGTTCTTTTCATGTTTTATATATGCTGAAATGTTTTAAAATGATTGAGTTTTTAGTAGGAAACATGAACGTTTTTGGTCACACATAAGAACAGAAATAGAAACTACAGATGTTTAATACATTTACTATTATTAAAGTTAGAAAATAGACTATTTCCAGAGAAAGCATATTAGCAAATTCTGTAATAATGGCTTGTTTTTACTTTTGGGGTCATGACTAATCAGCATTTATTTAAGCTAAGGCCTCTTACTGCCCTTGTTAGTCCTTGTTTATCAATAAGGGTGTTCTGAGGGTTTGTTTTGTACAATTGATGATATGCTGTTAAAAAGAAAGTGAAAGAGAAAGAAAGACCTTCCCTCCCCTCAAGAAATTTTGCATTTCTATAAGTATGTATCATTTTAGTCTTGTATTTCATAAGAAAAAAATCCAAATCCAGTCATTATTTTAAAATGACACTTATAATCAAGATGTGTGTAGGGCATTATTTGTCTGAAAACAAAGGTTTGCTTAAAACACAGAAGTATAAACAGCACCCTACCTTGAATTTACTGATCATTCTTCCTGTTAGTAAATCTTTGGTAGAATTTAAAAGCTATTAGGATTTGTCACTCTTATTTTGGGAGTCAGTTTAAGTGCTAATGATCACTTTTTGTGTTAAATTACATCGTATAAAAAGTTAAAATTTCATCTTGCTTATGGTATAGTCGAACATGATTTTTATTTTTAATCTCTTTTTCTAAAGAAAAAAAAAGTGCAACCAAACCTAACTAGTTTGGATTACTAATTACAAGCTAACAATGTACAGATAAGGACAATTGCTTCTTACTTTTCTGAGAAAATTGAGGCCACTTGATGCAAGCTACCCCTTTTTGTCTTCATTTCAAGGCCCCTTCTCTTATCCTTTAATGAAGTCTGACAATGAAGTGGACAACCTTTATACATGTGTCCTTGATGTCATTGCTTCCTGTTTTCTCTAGTATATTTCAGCATTATTCTTCATTCCCTCTAGTCTTCAACCTCTGTGTACTCTTTTTTCCCCTACTATCTTCAAACATGCCCATTGTTAAAAAAAAAAAAAACCTTCGCATCTCCCATCTTTAAAAAAATTGTTCCTTCACACTGGTTGTCCTATATACTGTCATCTTATATCTCTTTCCTTTCTCAGTCATACTCCTAAGGAAAAGCTGTTTATGCTCATTCCTTCCACTTCCCTTCTTCTCACTCATTCTTCAGCCTTGTTGCACTTTGGCTTCCAACTTCATTGCTTAACTGAAATTGCTCTTGGCCAAATTACCTTTGATCTTTTAATTGTCAGGTGTTGATGATCTTTCCTCAATCCTTGAACTCCTTGATCCATGTGCAACATTTTTTATTATTAACTACCCTGTCCTTAGACGTTTTCTGACTGTCTGACTTTTTATGACATTACTCTCTTTTAGGTCTCTTACATAACTTGCTAACTATTCCTTCTTAGTTTCCTTTTCTATTCATCGTACATTTCACATCACCTAACTGCAGGTATTTCCCTAAGACTGTTCTGGGATCTTTTTTCTCTATTTCTTCTCCCAGACACTGGTAGCACCCATGGATTTAATTATTATTTCTACGCAGATGACTTATGGATCTGTATATCCAACCTTAATTTCTCCCCTCGTTGTCATTCCAATATCACTGTTTGCCTATTGGGCAGTCCAGACTGGATGTCCAGTTGGAGAGATTTCAAAACATATCTAAAACAGAGCTCTCTAACTTTTCCCCCTTTTTCAAACTTCCCTCTTTCTTTGAAGGCACCACCATTTTTCTACTCATCCAAGATTTTGTAACCTCAACATTAATTCACCCTTTGCCCTAGATTATCTAATCAGATGCCAGATCTTGACATTTCTGCCTTCACAGCACATCTTATATCAGGCTCCTTTTCAATACTCACTTAGCTACCACCTTAGTTCAGGCCTTCATTACCTGTTGCCTTCATTATTTCAGTGGCTTCCTAATTATTCTTTCTATCTCAAATGTCCCCCTATTTTAGTCTTATTCTCCACATTGCTGCCAACTGGGTTTTTCTTAAGTACAGATCTGATTGTGTCACTCCCTTATTTAGTAAATGCCAGTGGATGTCTTTTATCTCCAAGATTAAAAATAAAATATTCTTTTTGACTTTTAAAGCATTTTACAATCTGGCCCAAACCCATTTTTCCAGCCTTTATATATAGTACTTTCTCTACTGTAGTTACCAGTTGAGCCAATCTGAACTTTTTCTTTGTCCCTTACATATGAAGGCCAGTCTCCTGTCTCTTTGCCTTTCATTGGCCATCTCTTTTACCTGGAATGCTCTGCCTAATAGAATCCCTGTCTTCAAAGAACAAGCTCACGTGAAGCCTTTCCTGACTCCACCTGCTGGTGACTTTCCTCCTAAATGTCTTTGTATTTAACTATTTTGTATTTATTATCTTTATATTTATTATGTAAAGTAACCTTGGTTGTCTCCTCTCTTACAATGCAGGCTCATTGAGAGTAGGTTTTGTTTTGTATGTTGTCCCAGTGCCTAAAACAGTGCTTGGCACATTTGTAGGTGCTTAATAAATGTTTCCTGAATGATTGTAATTATTGCTGTTTAACATGGTAGTGAGTTCTAAGGTGCTTGTTCATTTCTTAACTAATTTAAACATTCTGCTTCATTCTTTTTCTCATCTACTCAATTATTGTTTAACTTGTATTTAGTGTTGTCATAGGAATTAAGGGAAAAAAACTAAGTCTTATAAGCTACTTGAGAGCAGTGTCCTTTTCTTATTATCCTTTTCTTTAGAGCACCTAGAACAGTGTTACATACATACTAGGCACTCAAGATATTTGTTGAATAAGTAAGAAACAATTCCTGTCTTTTCTGAGGCTTTTTTTGGGTAGATAGCAAGCTATATCCATCTGAAACTATTACTTAACAACGAAAGGCATTTGTGGTTGTTATATATGAGTTGTTATTTAGAGCTGGAGATAAATGGACATTGGGAAGACTTGAGGAGATGTGGCACTTACCCACACGGAAAGGTGGGTAAAATTTAGATAGGTGGAGAAAATGTAGGGATAGACATTCCAAGAGGGATAAAGGACTAGTTTCAGTAGATCCTTGCTATTGGCATATAGAAAACAAAAAGTGAAGAATGCTTTCAATCTAGATTTTATGGTTTGTGTTCAGCAATACTGGGAATTATTACTGGAGAGTTGGATGGTAGGACTGGATTGTGGAGAGCAGTGAATACTATGCTGAAGAGTTTGGACTGTTTTCTGTAAGCCATAGGGAAGTATTGGAGATTTTACATCAGGTCTGTGACGAGTCTTTTACCATATTTATCGAAAGTTATTTTGATGGCATCCTGTAGGATTAGAGGTGGATGATGCTATTCATTTGTATAATCTTACTTTTCATAGGACACTGTAGAAGTAATTTTAGCTCTGTTTTCAGATTCACATGTTCCAGATTAGTAGAATCCAAATCTATGAGGGAATCCTTAGGGTATTTCACTAGTAAATAATGAATTTTCTGGCCATGGCAGACTTGTGAAATAGATTAAAAATACAAATAGACACCCAAGGCCTTCATTTTCTTTTAATATTACTCTATTCATCCACTCTCCACTTCAGCCAAACTGCTGGATATCTTTCCTCATGCTGTTCCTACACTTGAAAATGTTCTCCTTTCCTCTTCTTTACATTTAGAATTCCTACCTAAATTTAAAATTCATCTCAAATAATAGTTGCTTCATAAATCCTCTCCAGTGTTTCCTATAAATACTTTCCTTTTCAGATCTCATATACAATGTATAATTTTTTTAAAAAAAATTGTATTCATTGTTTATTTTATCTTAGGCAGATCCTCAGTCACATTGAGATTTTTCTCTTCTTCAGTGTCTGGGATAGTACTTTGCATGCATTAAGTTTTTAGTAAATGTTTGTTGTATGAAAGTGATTTCAGGGGGAATTTTCCCTTTCGCTTTTATATTATAACATGAAAATCACTACAACTTGCATCAACTGTTAGAGGGTAAAGTAGAGAAATTCTTTGAAAAGTTAGCATAGAGGTTCCCAAACTTACTTGGCCTACTGCCCCCTTTTCAAAAAAAAAAATTATTCAGCACTGCCCTACCCTACCCCAAAATCTACTTTCTTTAACTCTTTAACTTTTTTGAGGGAAATTTGCATCATTTCAAAAAAAATATCGAAAAAAAATTTTAATGATATATTTTTTAAATTTAATAATTTATTTTGTAAATTTGTGGTTTTTTCCAGCATTCAGATTTTGATGATGCAATTTTGCGTCATGTAACCATATAGCATCATATTGTAAACAAGTTATTACACTCACATATGCCTGCTGATGCATGCTGGCCTTCCCAGTAATGAGCCATGTGGTTGCCTGCCAACACTTGCTTGTTAAGACCTGTCTGTGGACTTCATCACTGATCAGATATAACCTGCATTTTGCCTATGTGTATAAAATACTGCTTTCCTCAGCCTCCCCTATAATCCACTCTTGACTAAGTGACAACTTTTAGGATGTTCTTTGTGTTATTTTAGGGGACTTAGGTCATCACTGGAGTTAATTTAACCCTTTTCTCCTGAATTATCAAAAGTACATGCTTCATACTAATATGCCACACACACACACATGTATACACATGCACACGCACATACATATACACATACACATATACGTATATACATATATTCGTGTGTGTATGTGGATTCCCTGTGTGTATATACATGGGTGTGTATGTATGTCTGAGAATTCAGCCATTCTGGAAAGGAATTTGGAATTATGCCCTTTAGTGACTAAAATGTCCATGCCTTTTGACCCAGAACTCCTACCACTAGGCATATACCCTGAAGAAGTCAAAGAGAAAGTTCCCATATACACCAGCGTGGTCATAACAGTGTTTTTGTTTTAGCAAAGCAAAGTAGATATCCAGGTATTGGGGAAGGGCAAAAATATATATACTGTACAAGTGCAATATAATATTCTGTTAAAAAAAAAAGACAAACAAATTCAGAAACATTAGAAGAATTATATATGAACTGGTACAAAATGAAGCAGAGCCAGGAAATCAGTATGTACATTGACTATAACAGTGTAAGTGTAAAGAACAAAAAACAGAATTAGGAGCTGCATATTTACAATAATCAAGCTTTCCCCTGAGAAGAGTTGAAAAAATGTTTCTACACTTTTTAAAGGTAAGGTGCTGTGGTGATAGCATATTGCACATTACAGTAAATATGGTTGGTACATTGGTTGGTTTTATCGACTTGTTTTTCCCCCTCTTCCTTTTTTATTCTCTATTTTAAAGAATTATTAAGTAGGGGAAGGTGAATGTATATATTTATATATAAACATGATTTTAAAATACATTAATAAATTTTTAAAAAATACTCTTAAACTCTCAAGATTATTAATATATATAAAGTAATTTATAAACCTTAAAGTGCTGTGCAAATTTTAGCTTTTTCATTTTTATTATTCCCACCCAACTTTATTATAAACTCCAAATTTTTGTCAATGAGAATTGCTTCTATTCCTTTCATCTCCTCCCCAAAAGACTACTTTTAAATGGCAATACAGATTCATTATTCTTCCTATCATTTGCTTCATACCTAAGGGATATATTCCT
The DNA here is from genome assembly GCA_028646595.1 of Phalanger gymnotis. NCBI lineage: Eukaryota > Metazoa > Chordata > Mammalia > Diprotodontia > Phalangeridae > Phalanger > Phalanger gymnotis. The sequence goes on from CM053622.1 coordinate 459,157,790, forward strand.
GATATGTTCTTGTAAAGACTGTAGCACAAGTCCTCCTAAAGGTTAATAGCATCACTGTTTGGATTCCCTAAATAGTTACTCATCACTTGATAAATTATAAACTAATAAGGTGTACTTGGTTTAAACCATCTTAATGTGATCTAATAGACATGGCTTTTATATTTTAGATGTTGATATTCTCTTCAGTTAGTTTTTGTGCTTCTTTGTCCAAGGTGTTGACTCTTTTTTCATAATGCTCTAGCATAACTTTCATTTCTTTTCCCAGTTTTTCTTCTACTTCTCTTATTTGGTTTTAAAAATTCTTTTTGAGCTCTGCCAAGAGGACTTTTTGGGCTTGAGACCAGTTCATATTCCCATTTGAGGCTTCATGGATAGGCATTGTTGTCCTCTTCTGAGTTTGTGTTTTGATCTTCTCTTTTGCCATAGTAGTTTTCTATGGTCAGGACTCTTTTTTGGCAGCTTGCCCACTGTCCTAGCAATGGCCTGGCCTAGTTGTGCCTGTTGTGCCCCGGGTTCTGGTGCTGGTAGATTGCCTGCTGTGCTGGGGTTGGAGGCCTCACAGCTGGCGTGTTGGCCATTGCCTAAGGGGCCTAGGTTGCTGATCTGTGCTGTTGCTGAGAGCCTCCCACTGGCTTGCCCACCGTCTGTGCTGGGCTCCATTCCCCTTTTACTCCAGTGAGAGACTTTTCCTGAAGTCCTTCTATTTTATGTTGGACTGAAAAATTGTTTCACTCTGTGTTTTAGTGGATTCTGTCACTTCAGTATTCTTTTAGAGGCTTGCTTTAACACTGTTTCAAAGGGAAACTGGGGCAACTTCCTGGCATCTTTCTACCATCTTCAACTCTTAATCAGAGGTATTAGAAAGCAAGAAGAAAAATTTTATTTTCTCAAATAAAAATACCATATGGGTTTTTTTTTGCTCCATTTGATTTCTCAAGCCCTTCCTATTTTCAAGCTGGTGCCTGTTTTTATTCTACTGATCCAATGGATTTGTGATCTCATCAGCTTGGGTATTTTGTGCAGCAGTGCTGACCTCAAACAATACATGCCTGCCCATCCTGTGTAACTACTGCCCTGCCTTCTCATAAGTTTACCTACGGAGGACTCCATGACGTACTGGAGTCTTTTTTTTTTTTTTTTGGAGTTCTTCTGGCATTTTATAAATAGCAGTGGAGTTATCCATTGATTGTTCCTTGCTCTTCATATGACCAGACTATCTTTTTTTTTTAATCATACATTTCTCTGTCATTCTTCAAGTTACTTCTACATAAGTCCTCATTTGTAATGTGTTATGGCCTGCTTACACCCTTCATGCACCTCTCTGTTACCCTTCAGCTTCTGTCATAAACTATGGTATTCCGTGGCTTACATCCATACAACAATCTTGGAATAATACAAGTGTTAAAAAGATGGGCCTTTGCTATTGGAAGAAACTTAGGAACATTAAAAGAACTTGAAAATTTCCCAAAGGGTATCCAGCCTGCTTTCCTTTCCATGTTCAATTTTGGACTTTGTTTATTGTCTGTGTGCATCATCTCTCCCAGATATGTATACTGACTGATAAACTATATAGGTTGTCCAATCACCTGAATATTTCAGTCTAGAGAATAGGATTCTTGATCCACTTGTCTTTTTTCCAGCATGCATCTTTAAACAAAAAACTCTTTCCAGTGATTATGGACCTTATTTAGGGATCTCTGCAATGTTCTAGGGCTCAGTGAAATCAGGAAGAGGTCATTCACAAACAATAGCTTCTAGAGAACCTCACTCTTTATAGAAAACCACTCTTTAATTGGAACTCAACCTTGGACCTCTTCTGTGTCAGTGGTGGCAAGCATATATCTACCTGTTTTGTTCCTCACTTCACGATAAGTAGGCCTATAATAAGGTAATTACTATTGTTACGTCTTTCAAGTAATATTTTATGATATTGATATATGCGTTAAAGACAATTTGTTGGAATAGAACCAGCTTACAAGGCAAAGTTTTCTGCTACTGAGTCAAATGATATTTTACAGTCAACAAACCATAAGCATATTGAGATCTTGTATTCTCTATGTTGTTGTTCTTTGTATGAGTCAAAAGAGGTGGACTTCTGTGGGAGATTGTTTGAAAAAACCTGTCTTTTCCCTTCTCATACACCCCTAAAGGAACCCTTTGTGTGTGTAGAACATTCTCATTAAAATTTTGGTAAGGTAGGCAAATGAACAAATTGGCAGCTATTAGTACTTTCTTTATTGCCCTTTTTGGGGGCAATGATTAGGTCAGAGATTTGTTCCACCCCTTTGGTGTCTTCTTTTTCATTTATTTTGGGAATTGATTTCTAATTTTCCTCAAAATTGTTCTGCTTTCAACTTATACCTGCTGTATATGTATGCTGCATCTGGTTGAGTGGCTTTTTTTTTTCTCCTACCAGCATATCTAGAGCTGTAATGTTAAGAGTCCAAATAAAACGATTTCACTGTCTATGATGATTTTTTATAAAGTTTGTTATAAAAATCTTTACAGATCTTTTCTACTACTCTTTTTTTTTCTGGTCTCCAGTTAGATGGCTTTAGGATAACTTTTCTTAGTTGAGTCTCTATGCAGGCTTTCTTTAAAAAAAATACTTATATCTTTTGTTTTTATGCTATTCATTTCCAGTTATTACTTCACCTACCACCAAGTGTTGTGACAAAAAAGAGTTAGTTAAGCTAAGTTACTTTGCCAGTGTATTCTTCGTCATTAGTCCCCCAGCTCTCTGTCGTAAGGAGAGAGGTGCTTCTTCATCTCTCCAAAGCCAAGATTGGTCTTTATAGTTACTCAACATGCAGCTTTATTTTAGCATTCTTTTCATTGATATGATTGTATTTGTATATATTGTTCTTTTGCTTCTGCTTATTTCATTCTATTTCAGTTTGTACAAGTCTTTCAGTGTTTTTCTGCATTGTTAATATCTTTTATTTCATATTAGAACATTCATTATGTTCATGTACCAAAATTATTTCAGCCATTCCCCAATTGAAGAGTACCTACTTTGTTTCTAGTTTTTTATATTTCTGAGTGATAATATGCTTGTTGACGATTTGTAATTTGAAAACCATTTGTCACCTTTGGCTATTTATTTTTTGGGAAATGGCTGTTATTTCCCTATGTGTCTTGGATATCTGATTTTTATTAGAAATAAGATGCAAATAATTTTTTTCCCCATTAACAATTTCTCCATAGCTATTTAGTCAAAAGTTTTTTTTTTTTAACTGTATAATTTTGGTTTCGGTAGTACCATATCCTCATTATTGCTACTCCCCCCACCCCATTATTTACCTTGAGAGTCTTGGCCAGATTTCATTAAACATGTTTTTCTCCATTGCTCTTGCTTTTTTATGGAGTGATAGTGCTCATGACCTACCTTCTTTCTGTTTTTAAAGAAGGAAGTAAATTTGTTTAGAATTGAAATTTGTTAGGTAATACTCCTAAAATTGTAATCAGATTTAGGTTATTGAGTTAATCTCTGGCATTACTTTGAAAGTGGACTGTGGGTTAGAACTTTAAAATTCATGCCTTTTAGATTTTAAGCCCTGATTTTTTCATTGAATACAACAAACATCTAAAGAAATCAAAAATGAAATCAAAATTCCTGAAATCTTACTGTTTAGACAAGAGATTAATAATGAGATTTAACTGTCAAAAAGTTATCGCACTGGAAGGTCTGAAAAATATAGGCAAGGCATAGGAGGGGAAAAAATCAGAAAGAAGAATAAAGGGCAAAGGTTGTAGATAAAATGGAAAGTAGAGAGAATGTAGCTAAATGGAAAGGGAACAGGCTCTAGTATCCTGAAATTGTTTTCATATGATGCATATTTGCTTTATCCAGGTCAACAAGGTAATGAATTTTCTTATAGTTACACCAGCCTCTACAAAACTGAAATCATTGGTGTCATCTTTCAGCATTGTAAGCTTTATTTGATGCTTATGTTTTGTTTTAATATTAAATCATAAAAATAAGGCATTTCAAATCTGTTTTATTGAGATCTTTTTTGTGTGGTAGAAGCAATGAAAGAAAATAAGTTTTATAAATTCTATTTCTATACAGTGTATACATAACTTGAATGAACTGTTTCAATAAGTTTCATTTTAATTCAGAAACATTGTAAATTTATACACACATTGGTTCATATATTAACTTTTATTTGTGGCCATTTTGTTTGTTCCAAATTTACTTGACCACTTTTTTTTCCCTTTAATCTCCTTTACAAGCCCTCTTGTATGGACAGAGGCAATACCTTGAATAAGTCCCAATTAGAAATTGTTTAACATAAATGTTAGGCTTGATAATTACTTTCCTCCAATTGCTATTTTGGGTCCTTTCTTACTAGCCTGAGGAAATGACAAGATTGAGAAGCATGAACAGACAACTGCAGATAAATGTTGACTGTACACTGAAAGAAGTTGACCTCCTTCAATCGAGAGGTATAGACTTAATTGTTTGGTTAAAACATAAGTTATAGTGCGGTGTTTTAAGATGCTTACATGATAAAATGTTGATTAGAGAATTGTAAGGAGAAAAGCTTGTCCAGCATAAGGCTAAATTTTTGGTAAATGACTAAATTTTTTAAGATCATTGACCAAATTTTTTCCCTGGAAATTAATTATTGGTGCCTTAATAGTGATTTCATTAAGAAATTCTTACCTTGTGAATTCTGCAGTAAAAAATAGATTCTTCACTTAATCACAGATTTGTAGAACTTCGAGTTAGGAGGAACTTTAGAGGTCTTCCAGTATAGTTCTTGCAAACACTCATTTGACTATGAAAACCTAAAAAGTTTTCTTATGTTTAGTATGAGTTTCACAGGACTTCAACTTCCGAATAAATGTGGTTTTCTTTAAAAATAATTGTTTAAAATAAAGGTATAAGAAGTCAAAATATTCATATTTAGTTCTTTATACCATTTTTATATGTTGGTACATTTGTGGCAGGAAACAAGCTTGTAATGGTGTAATTTTTAAGATTTTTTTTACAGAGCATAATGTGTAAGTATGAAGTTTAAACATCCCATGCGTTCTAGACAAAAATTAAACAAATAACTTTTGAAAAAACTTCAGAACTATAGTGAAGCAACAATAGAGATAGAAACAAATTTGGTGTGGAAATCGAGCACCCTAATCAAATGTAAACAATGTAGAAATGTAGAAAATGTAGAAATAAAGAAACAATGTAGGAATCGGGTAAAGACCCACTAGTCTGAAACATCAAGGGAGTCTTAGACATTCTGTGAATTGTGTATTACGAGATTTTATGTAGAAAATGGCACCAGCTTTTTTTTTTTTTTGGTGAGGGACGAGGGGGTGAAGATTTTGCATGAGCAAAAGAATAAAAGCTTACTGAAATATCTTGTTAGTCTTTACTACAGATTTCTTTAACAGGAGAACTACAAATGAGGGTACTAGCTTTAACTTAAGTAATTGAAGTAGCACATACAAAATGTTTAAAGCATAAAAACTATAGTTAGCAAATCATGTAATTTTTATCTTAGAATCTCCATAATGGAAGAGACCTAAGGGGTCATCTAGTCCAATCAGTGCTGATTACGAATTCCCTCTACAGTGTCCCCACTTGGCAGTTATCCAGCCTTTGCTTTAAGACTTCCAATATTGGGGGATTCATTGTCTCCTTGGACAGTCTCATTCTCCTCTTGGATAGCTCTGATTTTTAACTAAGTTTTCCCTTGTTTGAAGGAGTCTGAAGTCTGCCTCTGCAATTTCCATCCATTCCTTCAACCTTCTGGGTTCAAGCAAAATTAGTCTTAATTCTACTTCCACATGACAACCCTACGGATATTTGAAGACATTTCTCATGTTCCTTCTAAGTCGTCTTCTATCTAAACTAAATATTACTAATTCCTTGAGGTGATCTGCATGTGGCATAGTTTTCAGTCCCTTGGTCATTGTAGACATTCTCCTCTGGATGAGCTTCACACTTGTATGAGTCCTTCCTAAAATGGAACTCCTAGAGTTGGCATAATATTCCAGATATCTCATCAAGGCAGGATATCACCTCCTTGGTTCCAGGAATTACGCTTCCATTAATGCTGCCAATGGATCATATTAGGTTTTTTGGCTGCTATATCACACTTGAGACATATTTAGTGTGTGAAAATTTCCAGTTCTTTTTTCACATGTATGGAAATAAACATGCTATTGACCTGTATCAGAGGCATTATGGTACAGTAGAAAGAAGACTTCAGTTTAGAGAACTGTGTGTGAATTCTGCCTTGAACACTTAAATGTCTGAGCTTGGGCAAGTCACTCAACCTTTCAGAACCCATTTCATCATTTGTAAAAGAAGGATGATATTTGCACTAGCTATTTCATAGGGTAGTTTCAAGGCGAGTACTTTGGTAAGTGTGTATAAATGTGAGGAGTATTTATCTCTGCTTTCCTGTACTTATGTAGTTCAGTTTTCATTAGAAACACTTTTATTCTCTATTGAATCTTATCTTTGATTTGGTCTAATTTCAACCTATTAAGATCTTTTTGGTCCCAATTCTGTTATCCAACATACTTGTTACCCTTCCCAACTTAATGTAATCTTCAAATCTGGTAATCATGCCATTTATACCTCTATCTAATTTATTGATAAAAATGCTGACTGGAAGAGTGCTTCATCTTAGGACAGTTTATTTTATCATTTTAAAATACTTTAATGAGCAGTCCTAAGAAATTACTTTTAGAAGATCTTCTTACAATGTAATTTGATGCACATAGATATTTGTGATAGAACACAGGTAGAGAAGTCCATGCAAGATTTATGAATGCCATCAGAATTTTAACATGATTCTGTCCCTTAGGTACATTCTTTGGACCCACTATAGTGGAATATTTAGTATTTAGTGTACTGAATACTAAAGTTAGTACTGTAGTATTTAAATTCGCCATAAATAAGGTCCAAGATTTTTTTATTCTATATAATAGGATTCCAGTGTATAAATTTAATGCTATAAAAATAACTTTTTCATTAATCTTTAAGATTCATGATGTTAAGATTCAGAGGCTTGCTGAAAAGCCATAATAGTTAACAACAACAAAATCCTAGAATAAGTGCTTTGTTAGAAGAAATATTCAGTATATAGACAAAAGAGTATTACACTCTATAAAAATCTGTTTAGGAAACTAACAAAAGTGGCATGTGTTTTTAGAACCATGTGCTCATGTGGATGAGAAACATGGTGCTAGATTTCTTTAAATAGAGTAGAAAACGTAGGAATAATTCACATAGTAGATTAAAAAAAAAACCTGTCAAAGAATAGTTACATTGGGCAGTTATAGCTATATTCTGTAGATAAAAGAATTAGTAAATGGAGTAATTTTTAACAGATGCAGGAATTCTCAGAGATACTGGCATCAAGATTTTTCTCCCTAGGGATTTGACCTATCATATTTATTCTGCAAATGTTTCTCTGTTTCATCTGTCCATTGGTTGAATTCATTGAAAGACTCAATATGTAACATATTTAAGACCATCAAGCTTATTCTATTTCAAATTGATGTGAGTGCTTAAAGATCACTACATGTAAAAACGGTCTATAAACTTGTTAGAAAATATATACATAGACATCTGTCTTCCTTCTATTTCATTTGGCTTTACTTAAGAATCTATTAAGAAAGGCAACTGTCCTCACTGTATTGGGCAAATTGCCATTTCTCTTTTTTTGTTGCCCAGTAAGTTTGTTTTATAAAAGTTTTAGAACTGTTATTTTAGATAGTTTAATGAAAAAACACTGGAATGAATTTAAAGTGAAGGCTTTCTTTTATGGTGTATGTCCCTCACATGAGGACAGGTTGTTAAAGTTGCCATGAAAAAGAGCTTACGTTGAGTTCAGGAGTCTGAGTTGAGGAAATCCCTTTCTTAATTTGTCATCTCTTGTCATTTTCTCCAATTTCAGGAAAATAAACCTAATTTCCTACTTCATTTTTTTTCTTGATAGGCGATTATTACGTTTATAGGAAAATAAACCTAAGTTCCTGTTTTATTTTTTTCTTGATAGGCAATTTTGATCCAAAAGCCATGAATAATTTTTATGACCATATAGAACCTGGTCCAGTTGTGCCACCGAAGCCATCCAAAAAAGGTGAGTTATCAAGATATCAGTGATACCATCAAAGTACCTTGGGAATGTACATATCTTGACTCAGTTCAGCAGACGTTTTTTATGTTCTTACTATGTGTAAGTCCCTGCAGGTCATTAGGGATAAAGAGGATAAGATCAGTCATCAAGCATTTATTCAAACAAAATAGTCCTGTCCTTAAAGGAGCCTACAAATATCTAGATACAAGATAATTTGTGGAGGGCAACAGTGCTAACAGTGGGTGGGGATCATAGATAAATTTTAGGTGGGAATGGCACGTGGCCTGTAAGCTGATAAGACTTCTGAGAGGTTGAGATGAGGGGAATGTATTTGGGAAAGCTATGTGAAATGCACAGAGTTGGATGACGAAATGTTACTTTTGGGAAGCCTTCAAGTTTGCCTGGACTGTAGAATTTATGAAGGGGAGTAATATGAACTAAAATTGGCAAGGCACATTGGAGTCAGGTTGTAAAGAGCCAGGCTGATGAATTGGCTTTTCAGAAGTCACAGGGAGCTGATGAAAATTTTTGAGCAGGGCAATGACATGTTCTCATTCTATCCTTGTGTAGCTTAGTCCTTGGCGTCAGTGGGATAGATTGGAAAAGGGAAAAACTGAGAACAGGAAACCTTACAGACAGATGATGAGGGTCTGAACTGCAGTGATGGCTGGCTATGTGAATTGAAGGAAAGGAGACAAGGGAAAGATATGAGGGGTAGAGAGAGATAAAGGAAAGAGCTGTGACAAGGGTTATTCTGAGTTTGAAAACCTGGGTAATGGGGAGGATAGTGGTTCTGTTTTGGACAGTTTGAATTCAGGATGCTGTTGTAATATTCTGGAAGATACAGTCAGTAGTTAAATTGATAAATAAGAGCTTTATTGGTTAAAATGTCTTATTTTTCATAGGCTGCTTGGAAGAACACATGCTGATAATGATACTAGCAATCGTGCAGGGCTCTAGAATTTGTATTTTAAGAAAGTGCTCAGATTAGTAATTCATTACTTTTATTTTCTCATCTTCCTGAGTTCAAATCTAGCCATATGACCTAGGACAAGTCACTTAACCCTGTTTGTCTCAGTTTCTACATGTGTAAAATGAGCTGGAGAAGGAAATGGCAAACCACTCCAGCATCTCTTCCAAGAAAACCTCAGATGGGGTCATGAACAGTTGAACATGACTGAAAAGCGACACAATAACAACTATTATTTTCAGAGAAGTTGTTCATTGGCATAGTTTATAGAAAAAAAAATTCTATATTACTCACTTTACATCTAAAATATTCTGAATAAAATGAATTTTTACAGATTGAGAATTTTCAAAGTTATGCTTGCTTTCTTTTTATGGGGATAAAAAATTAGATTTTTGAAGACAGATTACAGGAGCTGAGATGTTTTAACCTGGAGTAAAGGAGACTGAGGTAATTTTAAGATACTTTACACTTGAAAAAGAATTGTAGAGGTTTTTTCCCCAAATAAATTAACTTCAATATGATGGATAAAGGTAAAAAAGGATCATGATTTTGTGATGTTTTAGTATATACTAGAAAAATTCTCCCATAAGAATCTGTAGAGACACTCTTTTTTTCCCTGTTTGGAAGATTTAAAAAATCTAAATTAAAAATTTTGACATGATTTACTTATAATCTTGCCTTCAGTCAGGAGAACGAAATGGATGACTTCCTAGATTCCCTTTCACATATGTGATTGTATGATCTTTATATTTTGCAGGATAGAAAGTTGAAAGAGATTTTAAACATTTTTATGAAAGTTAATTTCTGATTTAAAAATTGTTTAAAATCATTTGTGTCAGTAACCATTGTTGTATTAGCAGCTAACACACTGAGTGTTTATAAACAAATATCTTTTTTCTCCATTAAATTTTCAGTCAATACTAACATCTTACATAAATATAATTCTTGGAAATGTCTTGCGTGTCATATTTTAATTTCACTTTGAACCAATATTGAATTTAATATTTAGTATGAAGATTGTTTTGGGGATTATGTATGTCTGTGAGTTATGGAATAACAGTCTGAAGAACTGAAGTTAAAAGTCATGGAGAGGTTAATGGAAGGCACATGATGGACAAGAATAAGCTGCAGTACATTACGAACAATAAGTTTTGTGTGGTGAAACAGTATCAAGGATGTCATCAAAGAAACGTGCAATCAAGAAGGAAAAAGTTTGTCATATAGTAAGAGAAAAATCAGTCAACAAACATTTATTAAGTGCTTATTATGTGCTTGGCACTGTTCTGCAGATACAAATACAAAAAATGACAATCTCAGTGAGTAGAGCACCGGCCCTGGAGTCAGGAGGACCTGAGTCCAAATGTGGCCTCAGACACTTGACACATTTACTAGCTGTGTAACCTTGGGCAAGTTGCTTAACCCCAATCTCCCTGCCTTCTCCCCTTAAAAAAAAAAAAAAGAAGAAGAAAGAAACGACAGTCTCTACTCAAAAGGAACTTCCATAATCTTTCCAGCAAGTCCAGAGCCAGACCATGCGAGATGGGCCAAGCGATCCGTGGTCAGAGGAAGGGTGCGGATTCTGTCCTCCACGCTTACATGAAGCACAGGAAAGGGGCTGCCAAGCTCCGGGCAGTCCACTTCGCTGAGAGGCATAGCTACATTAAGGGTATCGTAAAGGACATAATCCATGATCCAGGCCAAGGGGCTCCTCTTGCAAAAGTAGCTTTCTGGGATTCTTACCGATTTAAAAAGAGGACAGAGTTGTTCGTTGCTGCTAAAGGGATCCACACAGGCCAGTTTGTGTACTGTGGTGAGAAAACTCAGCTCAACATTGGCAATGTCTTCCCAGTTGAGACTATGCCTGAAGGGACCATAGTGTGCTGCCTTGAAGAAGAGCCTGGGAACCGGGGTAAGCTTGCCTGTGTGTCTGGAAAGTATGCCACAGTGATTTCTCACAATCCTGAAACCAAGAAGACTTGGGTGAAGCTACCTTCAGGCTTTAAGAAAGTGATCTCCTCTGCAAACAGAGCTGTGGTTGGTGTTTCTGGAGGAGGTCGTATTGATAAACCCATCCTTAAGGCATGCCTACCACAAATACAAGGCCAAAAGAAACTGCTGGCCTCGTGTCCGGGGTGTAGCCACGAATCCTGTAGAACATCCATTTGGAGGAGGTAATCACTAGCACATTGGAAAACCATCCACCATTTGAAGAGATGCCCCAGCTGGACAAAAGATCGGTCTCATTGCTGCCCAGCATACTGGTCAACTCCAGGGTACCAAGACTATATAGGAGAAGGAGAACTAAAGTACAGAATCCTGACAATAAAATTATTTTGGAAATTGTAAAAAAGAAAAAAGAAAAAAAAAAGAGCTTCCATAACTGATAGCTTGCATGCTACTTTGGGATCCACAGAGTATCAGTGGAACTCGAGGAAGACTCCCAGCAAGTTAGGGTAACCTCCTGTGGACAGCTTATAGGAAGACATGAGAAAGAGTCATGGAAGAAGGGCAGGCAAGGTTGAGTTGGAGTTAGCGTCTTTGGAAGGAATGCTACATCGTTGGAAACCTAGATCCTTTGGAGCGTTGATGTGTATCACTTTTAAGCAATTCAAGGTATATTAGTCATTGTTACATGTAATGATAGAATTGATATTTTAATACTTCATGAATCCTTTGAAGTATTGATTTTTGTTACGGTATTCTCTCCAGTAATCCATAGTAATGATAATAATGATAATAATAGCTAGTATTTATATGGTTCTTTAGGGCTTACAGAGCATTTTACACAGTGCTTTACAAGTATCATCAATAAAGATCGAGATATATTGTAGGTTGCTGTAGTCAACACAGTCGAGGATCTGATGGCGGCAGTTCTGGTGGTAGGAATCTATTCTACCTGGGCTGTTTCTGGGACAACAACCAGTAGCAGTTCAGTTCTCGGGCACCTCACTTGGTAGCATTTGCCAGTATTCATAAGCCATAGGCATAATCTTGGAGAACCCAGGGAGGTCTACTTCAAAATCACAATGAAACATCAGCGTAGAATCCTAGTGAAGAAGTATTTTAAGAAAATGATGAATTAGGAAAGAAATAAATCTTAAACAACACTCTCTAACAGAAAGTATTCAATTTTGTGTTAAAAATAGACACAAAGTGGTTAAAGTATGACAGCTAATCTTCTCCAGAATTTTGAAACTATCAGAGCATTCCAGAAAATTTCACATAAATACACTGTTTACAGTATAGTGTATTTAAATATACTCATTGGTTAACGTTACCATGGATGGACTATATGCTTCATCAATAATTAAAATGGGCTCCTGATTTCTAAAATAAGAAGAATCGCAGCAGTTATATTGCAGTCCCCAGATCTGGCACTAGGACAAAGTAGTGTGTACTTTTAAGTTACAATTCAGGGGGCATTTTCTTCTAAGGTATTTAATCTTTGGATTTACCTAAGTATCTAGCAAGTAGGACCTAGAAAGAATGTCAGGTGAATTTGAGTTTATTGGCATTCTGTGGGGAAACCTGTTAAGAATGGCCCTATTTTTAAAAATGCATGGAGACAATGACTTAATAAGAATAATGGTTTAGAATAGCATGTAGGCTTATATATTTACCTTTCCACAATAACAAATCTTGATTATTTAGAGGTAGGTTATCTAGTTTGGATATTGTCTAGTCTTGTGTTATTCCTTTTTCCTATTTTGGTCATTTTACTATGTTAGCTTCTTAAAGCTATAATCATAGCTAACAGTTATATAATGCTTGCAGTGTGTCAGGCACAAATGCTAAGTGCTTTATAAATATCTCATTTGAGTCTCACAACAGCCTTGAAGGTTAATGCTCTTACCACCTCACTTTTACAGATGAAGAAGCTGAGGCCAGATTAGAACTGAGGTCTTCCTGACTCCAGGCCCAGCACTCTCTCCACTTTGCCACCAGCTGCCTCTGACCTTAAGTAGTAGAATAAAAGAAGGAAAGAAGACAAACCTCTGATCATTCAGTTTATTACTTGTTTGGTGCTCTAGTCAGAGGTTTGAGAAAGAAAATGGGGAGGAGTTAAAGAAGTTTTTTTCCCCTCTATTCATAGTTGTTTTTAAAGTTTTTCTTGTCTTGAAGTAGCTTTGACCAGTTAACCCTAAACAGTTTCAGAATTGGTCACCTGCATTGAATTTCTAATAGCAAATTCTCTACATCCACCCTCTCACCTCCCATCAAATCAGCTGCCATTGGGAGGGGTTTACTGCTCTATTTCCCTATATGGTCATTCATTATCCCTTAGGACCAAAGTGTCTCTCCAAAGTCATCAGTCTCCCGTGGGCATCTCTTCTCCATTATAAGTACTACAGAGAGGCTGTTGTTTTTGTATGTGCATTTCTGGTGTTTAGCACAGTGATTAGCTGGTACATAGTAAACACTGAGTAAATGATTTTTTTTGTTCATTCTCAGTGGACCCAGTGTAGAGCTCCTTCAGAACTTGGTAGGGACTGAACTCAGGAGATGCATTGGGGGAGTAAACAATACATCATGGCAGATTATATTTAGGGAGTGAAAAACATAATTCAAGTAGGACTCCAAGGTTTCTAGGCTGAGAACCTGTGATAATGGTATCTTTAACAGTAGCAGGGAAGTTAAGAGTGGAGAGCCTATTGATAGAGAAAGGTTTGAGAAGTTCAGATGTGTAGAGTTTGAGGAAACAGTAACATGCCCATGTAAAGGTATTTATAATCATTTAGGAATAAAAGCTTGAAGCCCAGATGTAGATGAGGGGCTTTGGAATCCTCTCCATGAGGATGGTTGAAGCTCTCAGATTTACAGGCCCTCTAAGGGGAGACAGTGTTGGGATAGAAGTTGGAATACCACATTTTGGAGGGGAAAAAGTACATGAAAAGGAAGAATTGGAGAGTGAGGAGAGTAAAGATCACTGAAATACAGAGAAATGAAACTTAAGCAGAGAGAGTGTTGTCAATAATTTACCGTAGAGGCCCCAGTGTCAGATTTGGTAAAAGAAAATTACTTGGTAGCCTTAAGAGAACTGTTTCAAACAGGGTAGCGGGAGGAGGAGTTAGATAGCGGAGAGAGACACAGATGAGGAAGAGAGGAGGAAACAAAGCTATTTTCCAGACCTCATGACCTGGATCAAAGGAAATGTAATACCAGTCAACACAGCATACTTGAGGGCTGCTGCTGTGAATATATTTATTTAGGGTCCAGTCTCACAGTATAATAAGCACTCTATTCAAAACTAAACCTTATTCAGAGTATTTACAATTCACAACAACGTGACTTATTACCAGGGTGGCCATATGGCCTTAAACAAAACATCATTTGGTATATAATATACTGTCCCAAAATACTTGTTTATATAATTAGGGGATCCCAGGCCAGGGTCTTCCCTTTTAACACATCACATCCTTAGGGGTAGCAGAAAACACAACACATTCCCCCCCATCCCTAGGTCACAATAGATTACAATCCCCTCAATCAAAAACAGAATGGCCGAGTAAAGTCTTCTTGGGGGTGTGTCCTTTCTTCCACACTGTCATGCAGGCTCCCACCTGGCACTCTCAGGTGCACACATACTTGAATGAACCAAAGATTCTGAGTCCAAGTCCCAACCCTGCTCTAGCCCCGCCCCTTCCAAGTCCTGAGGGGTGACTGGGCAACCAAGTTTTCATCTTGACCTGAGGCTTAATTCCCAGCCCTGTATCTGCAGGTCTGTGGGCTCCTGACTCAAGCAGCAATTTTGCTTCTGCTCCATTTCCCCCTTGGGGGGAGTGGGGAGGAGAGGGGCGGCTCCACTTCAGCTCTGCCTCTGGCCATAGCCTTGGCTTTGAGAAGTTCAAAAGAATCTTCTCCCTTGCCTCTTTTGTTATCTCTATGGGACCTTTAGCTACCAGAAGTAACACAAAGACTGGGAAACATCCCAGTGTCACTAAACGCCTTACGTCTTTGCACAGGTTCACTCTCAGTCTATGAGAGGTTTCCTTCCCCCCTGTCAGAGATCTCCTCTCTGCTACCAGAGGTCTCTTCTTTTGCTTAGTGAGTTCCCGGCTGCTTAGTCAGTTCGTGCAGCTGCTGCTCGGTGCACACTTTCTTCTTCATTTTCTCTCTTCACCTTCATTTTTCTTCATGTTCTTTTTCTTTTGCTGCTTCTGCTCTTGTTTTCTTTAGGCTTTCTCTACAGCTCTTTAGTTACACTCTTTATTGATACGGTTTTACTCGGCACCTGATTGGCTAGAGCTCAACCTGCTCAAAGGCATGAGAACTCACCTGGGTAGTACCTGGCTGGTGGGCGGAGAGCCCACGTGGTTAGCGCCGAAACTCGGCACCTAATTGGCTTCGTGCTCAAAGATACGAAAGCTGTCCTGCCTCAGCACCTAATGTGTTACAGCTGTGGATTACCAGGGTTCAAAGGAGATGAATCCTTCAGATATTTACAATTTAGCGTAAGCCTGGGAAACTTTCCTCCAAAAGAAAAACAATAAAAATCTCACCTTGCTTTTGCTTGCAAGAGGTAACACACCCAGTGCTTTGCAAACCTTAAAACATTGAAATACTAGTTACTTTTAGCCTTACATTCTCCGTGAAACAATCCAGGAAGCTCAGGACACAGGATAGTGGACAAGGTGTACTCACACTACTCCACTAACCTGTTTTACTAACAGTGATTTGCCCCGTTACACCTTTCGTAAGCAGCAATTGCCATTGTGCCTTCTGGTGGTGCTATATATGGCACGAGAATATAACGAACTCCGTATAATCGTAGTTATAATAAATTCATTATAATATGTATTACGGCTTTATCAGGTCACTCAGATCATCTCTCTGCTCTTTTCTATTACTAGTAATCTCTCATCTTCCTCATATATGTAATGTATGCCCAAGTCTCATCATCACTGAAAAAAAATCTTTATTGGACCTTACCATCTCCCTTAAATTATCTCATTTGTATGTATGCATTTGTGCGTACATGCATGTTTACTGTATGTATGTGTATATATACACACACAATCTCTTTCTCTCCTCCAAACTTCTGTAAAAAGCTATCTACATTCATTGCCTGTACTTCCCACCTTGTAACTTCATCATTCAACAAATGCTGCTATGTTCAAAGTTAGCAATGAACTCAGTTGCCAGATCTCATAGTCTTTTTGTAATCTTTACATCCTTTTTGACCTCTTTGATAGCACCTTGCTTTCTAGATACTATCTATTCCAGATTCTCATTATACTGTGCCTAACTATCTGTCTAACCTTCTCAGTTCCCCTTTTGGACTCATTTATCCATATCTCTCTCCCTAACTATTTTCAGCTTTCTTTTCTGTTCTGTCTTCCCTGGTGATGGCGTTAGCTCCCATGTGTTTAATTATTGTCTCTGTGCTAACGATGCACAGACTTGGGATAATCCAGTTCTTTTTCTCAAGCACCAGCCCTGCATCACCAATTTCACATTGGATTACCTGAAGACACTCAAATTCATCGCGGCAAAATTTTCCTTTCTCCCCAAATCCACCCCTCTAAAGCACTCTCCTATTTCTGCTGATGATATCACCCTCCTTGTAGTTTTTAAGGTTTATAGCCTTGGTGTTATCTTTAGCTAGTTATTCTCTCTCACCCCACATATCCAGTCAGTTACCAAATCTTATTTCTACCTCCATAATGTATCACATCCAACCCCTTCTCTTTATTTACAATAACAACCATTTTAGTTTAAGTTCTTACCTGTTTTCACTTGGATTATTACAGTGGCTTCCTCTGTGCTCTCTTACTCAAGTCTCTCCCTGCTCCAATCCTTCTTCCACAGAGCTACCAAAGTGATTTTCCTTAAGCACAGATCTGATTGTGTCACTCCCCTTATTTACTAAGTCCCAGTGGTTCTGCATTGCCTTTAGGTTCAAAAATTAATCCCTCCAGTTGTCTTTTAAAGCCTTTCACAGCCTGGCCTCAACATGGTGTAGTACATAGTGTGCCAGACTTGGAGTCAGAAGGATGTGGGTTCAAAATCTGTGCTTTTTAGCAAGTCACTTAAGTTTTCAGAGCTTCATTTTTTTTTTCTTATTAGCAAAGTGAAGGAATTGCATTTAGTGACCCCTTGAGGTCCCCTTCCAGCTTGAAACTATATGTTACTTCCCTTCACACTCTCTACCCAGGCTGACCACCTTGCTGTTCTACATATATAAGATTCCATCTCCTCTCTCTCTATATCTGCACTGGCTGTCGGTCCATGCTTATACTATACTCCCACCTTACCTTCTTTGCCACCCTCCATAAGGCCTTGCCTGATCCCTTCAGCTATTAGTGTCCTTTCCTCCCACCCCAAAAATTATACTTATGAATATATAGATATGTGTATTATAATTTATATGTATACACAGGTTACCACATGTAATCAACTTGAGAAAGAACTGTTTATTTTTTTGTTTTTGTACCCCCAGCACTTACTGCAGTGCCTAAAACAGCTTAGATACTTATAAATATTCAGTGACTGAGGAATTCAAGTTCTTGGTGCAGCATTTGAGTATACATCATTTTCATCAAATCTCTCAATTTAATATATACATATATTAACAATAGGTAATCAATGAGCTTTTATTAAATGCTTCCTATGTGGAAGGTACTAAGTACTGGGGATACAGAAAAAGGAAGGGGAAAAAAGGTCCCTGTTCTCAAGGAGCTCATAGTCTAATTGATAATATATCCTGTTAAAACAATTACAATGGGGCAGCTAAGTGGCGCAGTGAGAAGAGCACTGGCCCTGGCGTCAGGAGGACCTGAGTTCAAATCCAGCCTCAGATACCTGACACACTTGCTAGCAGTGTGACCTTGGGCAAGTCACTTAACCCCAATTGCCCTGCCTTCCCCCTCCAAAAAAAAAAGACCATATAAAACAATTTTTGTTAAAGTAAGTTTTGGTTATAAAAGGAGTAACGTGGTAGTTTTTTTTTTTTTCCATCCACTATGTGTAGGTTATTATCTTGCCTTCCATGTAATCCTTTAGAAGGGATTGACAGTTGAACATCATCTTTTTAACTCCAAAGAATGTCATTTAGCAATAGTAACATTAGTGTTTGAAGGGCAGCATCATATTTACCTCAGAATAATCTTAGTGCTTGGACATCCTCAAATGACCCTTTGGAATTCTTTAAGATAAACATAGTTAGAAGCTTTTACTTTTCCACTGTTACATAAATAGTGCCAAAGGTATCTACATTTCATATTGCCTTTGTCCTTTAAAGCTTATTTGCTATATAACTAGAGCTATAGACTTTGTAATTTACCTTGAGCAAGTATGATTTGAAGAAAAGAAATTCTAGCTCAAATCAGCATCTTCTACATTAAAAAAAAAAAAACTTAAAATTCTTATCATGATGATTGGTCAAGTAACACTAAGTAGTCATTTATTTGCTGTAAAATTCCTTTGTTTATAACTGCTCTTTAAAATATGCTAGCTTAAAAATCTTCATATTATCCTTGCCCAGAAACTTTCCTCTAAATTTCCATTGCACTATTCATAGACTGTCATCACTAGTAAAAAACAAAAACAATAGGATATAAATAGCTTTACAAATCCAAACTCAGCTTGAAAAAAAAACCAGCTAGAACTCATTAACACCTCTGCATCAGGTTCTTTTGACATGTTTGGAAAATGCCCAACAGTAATATTATAGGAAAAGATGTGCACAAGATCCACTGATCTTGAATAGCAGAGCTGTCACCATACTGGATTTTCACAGTGCATAGTATTATCTGACTAATTCACTGGTATGATTATTAGTAAGTTATAACTGTCCAGGTAAGAAACGGTTGTTTATTGTTTTCAAAAAAGTTGCCTAAATTTTGATTCCTATTGTTGGTAGCTTCTCTCGTTTTTATTTCTATTGTTTTCTGTTCAATTCAGCAAATATTTATTTAGTGCTTCATGTGCAAGGCATTGTATTAAGTGCTGGGGATACAAAGACAGAAATAGAAGAGTCCCTGCCATCAAGGATCTTCCATCTTACTGGATCAGTCAATTTAATTTTGGAATATTTTTTCAGTTTCTTATTTTATATCTTCTTTTCCCCTGAGGCTTTATATTCATTCAACATATATTGAGTACCTATCTAGGAGCAAAGCACTCTGCTAGGTTCAATGAAGGATTACAAAGGCTTGGTCCCAGAGTTAAAGGCACAGTAAAGAGAAGATAAGACATAAACTAACTATAAATCAAGGTACAGTGTGAGGAGCATTCTTTTCATAGGGAACAAAGGAACTATAGAACTCTGTAAGAATTTGGAAAAGAGTGAGCAATTACTTATGAAAAATTCATAGAGATGGTGACATTAGACTTAGGCCTTGGAGATTGAATAGAATTCAAAACTGGAGTCATTGGGTGCTAGGAGATGGGCAAATACAAGGCATGTTTGGCAAACAGTGAATTGTCTGCTTTGGCCAGAGAGTAGGACATATGAAGGGGAGTTATGGGAGATATAGGTTGAGGTTAAATATTTTGGATCTTTGAATACTGTGAGCTCCTCCTTTCCTTTACTCTGCATCCCCAAATCTTTTATCATCCCCCATTGGCTCCTCCTTTAATCTGGTTGTTTTGAAGAGATACTCCTTTACAAGGTTTTTTTTTTCTTTTTCTTTCCCCAGTAGAAGGAGAGAACAAAGGGGAGGTCACATTGGGATAAGGTTCCTCCCCATTTCAGATGAGGAGAGAATAGAAGGAAGGCAAGCAAGAATCACAGATGAGCAGGACAGCTTTGAAAGTTACATATTGAATTTATTGTATACTTTAAAAGAGAGGCAAGCTTTATGTAGTAGAAATTCATAATTTCATGTACAATATTGTCTTGTTATACAGTGTATATAAGATGCTTATTTTATTTGATGATAAGTTCAGAATAAAAAGTGGCAAAAACATGAAGTGACCTTTTTACTCTCCAAGGCCATACCCTCTGCTTGTGATTTTGACCCTGTAGTGATAGTGGCAGACTGTCCCCACAATGGTCCCATTTCTAATTATTAATCTTTTCTCATTTATTGGCTCCTTCTCTGATCCGTGCAAACATACCTAAGTTTCCTCCATCCTTAAAAAACACTTTCCCCTGCCGCTTCCACAAACTTTCATCCTGTATCTCTCCTCTATTTCACAGCTATCTTAAAAATTCCTAGAAAAAGCTGTCTATAACTCATTGCCTTTACTTCTTCTCCTCTTAATCCTCAACTGCCCTAGCAATCTGGCTCCTGATTTCTTTATGCAACTGACACTGCCCTCTCCAAATTTACCAATCTTCTCTTAATAGCCACATCTAATGGCCTTTGCTCAGTCCTCATCCTTGACTTTTGAAGCATTTGACACTCTTGAGAATCTCTTAGATACTCTTCTCTCATTAGGTTTTTATGGTTCTCTTGGTTTTCTTCCTACCTTCTCATTGTTCTTTCCTGGCCCATTCTCCATCTCTGGCTCAGCAGTCATGGTATATCCTAAACTGTCATAGGAGAAGAGAAGAGGGCCTGTTCTCTCACTTAGTGAGTTATTTAATGTTAGGGGTTAAATTGTTATCTCTATGCAGATAACTCCCAGATCTATTTATCCATCCTGTGTCTACTTAGTTCCTATTGTCTCTTAACATAAAATATAAATGTAATTTGACATTTAAACTGCTTAACAACTTGTCACTTTGCCGAGCCTTTCCAGTCTTGCTCTCTTTTATGTACTCTATAGTTCAGTGTTAAAATCTAAAAATTTTTAACATTCATTTTTTAAAAATTTTGAGTTTGAAATTTTCCTTTTTGCTTTCTCTCATCCCCCCTCACCTCCATTGAGAAGACAATTTGATATAAGTTACACATGTACAGTCAGGCAAAACATTTCCATAGTCATGTTGTGAAAGAAAAGATAGACCAGAAAACCCAGAAGAAAAATAAAATTTTTAAAAAATATGCTTTGATTAGCATTCAGATTCCATTAGTTCTTTTTCTGGAGGTAGATAACATTTTTCATCATGAGGCCTTTGGAATTGTCTTAGATCACCATATTGCTGAGAATAGCTAAGTCATTCACAGGTGATCATTGTACAGTATCGCTGTTACTGTGTACAATGTTCTGGTTCTACTCACTTCACTTTGCATAATTCATGTAAGTCCTTCCAGGTTTTTCTGAAAACATTTCTTATGGCACAGTAGTATTCCATCACAATCATATACCACAACTTGTTCAGCCATTCCCTAATTGATGGACATCCCCTCAATTTCCAATTATTTGCCACTACAAAAAGAGCTGCTATAAATTTTTTTGTACATAGAGGTCCTTTTCTGTTCTTTTTTTTAAACCTTTTTGGGAAACAGACCTAGTAGTGGTATTGCTGGGTCAAAGGTTATATACATGGTTTTATAGCCCTTTGGACCTAGTTCTAAATTGCTCTCCAGAATGGTTGCATCAGTTTACACTCCACCAACAATGCATTAGTGTCCCGATTTTACCACATCCCTTCTAACATTTCTCATTTTTCTTTTCTGTCACATTAGCCAATTTGATAGGTGTCAGGGTGGTGCCTCAGAATTGTTTTAATTTGCATTTCTCTAATCAGTAGTGATTTAGAACATTTTTATATGACTATAGATAACTTTAATTTCTTCATGTGAAAACTGCCTGTTCATATCCTTTGACCATTTAACAATTGGGGAATGACTTGTGTTCTCATAAATTTGATTCTGTTTTCTATATATTTGAGAAATGAAGCATTTATCAGAGAAACTTGCAATAAAATTCCCCCCTTCCCTTTTCTTTGCTTTCCTTCTAATCTTGGCTTCATTGGTTTTGTTTGTGCAAAAAACTTTTTTATTTAATGAAATCAAAATTATCCATTTTACATCCTGAATACTCTCTGTCTCTTGTTTGGTCGTAAATTCTAACCTTCTGCAGACATCTGACAGGTAAACCATTCCATGCTGCCCTGATTTGCACATGGTATTATCTTTCTATGTCTAAATCATGTATCTATTTTTCACTTACCTTGGTATATAGTACAAGATGTTAGTCTATACCTAATTTCTGCCAAGCTGCTTTCTAGTTTTCCCAGCAGTTTTTATCAAATAGTGAGTTCTTTTCCCAAAAGCTTGAATCTTTGGGTTTATCAAACACTAGATTACTAGAGTTGTTTACTATGGTGTAGTTGTTGTTCAGTCATTTCCATAGTTTCTGACTCTTCATGACCCCATTTGGGGTTTTCTTGGCAAAGATACTATAGTGGTTAACCATTTCCTCCTGTTCATTTTATTAGGTGAGGAAACTGAGGCAAATGGAGTCACATAGCTAAGAAGTGACTGAGGCAGGATTTGAACTCAGGAAGATGAATCTTCCTGCCTCTAGGCCTGGCACTGTAGCCATTGAGCCACCTAGCTGCTCACTGTGTATTGTGTTCCTAATCTAGTCTACTGATCCACCAGTCTATGTGTTGGCCTGTGCTGGATTGTTTCCATGACCGCTGTTTTATAGTATAGTTTGAGGTCTGGTACAGCTAAGCCACCTTCTGTCACATTTTTTCATTGGTTCCCTTGATATTCTTGACACTGTGTTTTTCCAGATGAATTTTCTTATTTTTTCTAGCTGTTTTCTAGAGTACTTTTTTGGTAGTTTGATTGGTATAGTACTGAGTAAGTAAATTAATTTAGCTAGATAAGTCTTAATATCATACTTGTTGATCTTCACAATACTCTGCCTTGCTGCTGGTAGTCTAGCATGCCTGGAGTGCTTTCTTCCCTAACATCTACCTTGTAGAATCCTTGGCTTCCTTTGACACTCTCTCAAGTACTATTTCTTAAATCGTAAAAGGTCTTTTCTGGTCCTCGTGATTGCTAATGCCTTCCTTGGTGAGAGAGCTTTCCATCCTGTCTGTATTTATCATTTCTGTATGTATTGTCTCTCCCATTAGAATGTAATTTCCTTGAGGTTAGAGACTTTTGCTTTGTCTTTGTATCTCTAACACTTAACTCACTGCTTGGTGCATAATAAGCACTTAGTAAATACTTGTTGATTTATTAGATAAATAAAACTAATTATATATATATGTGTGTGTGTGTGTGTGTGTGTATATATATATATATACATATATATATATATATATATATATATATATATATATATATATATATATATATAAAATTAGAGAATAACTTAGTACAAGATGATTGTTCCAGAATTTAATCCTCTAGGTAATGTTCTGTTCTGGGGTTCTAATTTGTTTTGTGCAGAGACTTCAGATCCCTGTACAACAGAGAGAAAAGCCAGAAGAATCAGTGTGACCTCCAAAGTACAGTTGGATCCCCTTGATTCCCAGGCCACTACTGCTGATGGTGAGTATCTTCATGCAAATTATCACAATATAAAATTTCATGAAAATGATATCCCCAAGTTTAACTTTTAAAATTTAGCCATTTAAAAGTATAATCCAGATCCCAGGCTCTGTCTAGAGCAGCACCTGCCGCCGCCACTGCTGAGATGCCCAAGAAGAACCAAATTGCCATCTCTGAACTCCTTTTTAAGGAGGGAGTAATGTTAGCCAAGAAGAATGTCCACATGCCAAAGCACCACAAGCTGACAGACAAGAATGTGCCCAGTTTCCATGTCATGAAGGCCACGCAGTCTCTAAAGTCTCGTGGCTACGTTAAGGAGCAATTTGCATGGAGGCATTTCTACTGGTACCTCACTAATGAGGGCATTCAGTACCTCCGGGATTATCTTCACCTGCCCCCTGAGATTGTGCCTTCCACACTCCGCAGAAGTCGTCCTGAGACAGGAAGGCCAAGTCCAAAAGTTCTGGAGGGCGAGCGACCTGGCCAGCTTACTTGGGGTGAAGCTGACAGAGACACATAAGATGAAGTGCTACTCCCTCTGGTGCTGATGAGAAGGCTGAAGCTGGGGCTGGGTCAGCAACAGAATTCCAATTTAGAGGTTGATTTGGTCGTGGATCTGGTCAACCTCCTCAATAAAAGCTGTAGAGATATGTTTCTTATTGAATAAAATTTGGGAAAAAACAAAGAAAAATAAAAGTATAATCTACTTTGAAATACTATAGCTTTATGAAAGTAGAACTACTCTAGTTTTCCTTTAAGTAGATTTAGATAACTTTATATATGGATGCTTTTTGTTTTCACTTTGGTTTGTGTTTGAACATTCATACTTTGTTGCTTGTGCTTCTCCAATGCCATAATAGCCTGTTAGGAAGTTATCCTGGATTTCTCAAGGTTGCCCCAGTAGAGTGTTAGCTGTGGCAGGTTTTGTGTCAAGGTGAGAGACTTGAAAGGCTATAAGAAAAATCATTCCGTAGGGTATTTGGTCATCTCTTCTTACATGCTCATGAGGAGAATGAACAAAAAGACCCCCTTCAAGTAATTACAGCTAATTTGTTGCAGAGGATGAGAGAGAAACTCTAGGACGGATTCATCAAAATTTCCCAAAGCTGCCAGGGACATACGTTGTCATTTGTTGTGATAGTACGGAAATCTGTGGTTTAAAAGATTGTTGGATAGCATGCTTAGGGTTAAGAAACAAATGAAGCCAAAAGACGGCAGGCTGCTTGGAAACCTTAGGAAGAAAGCTGGAGGGTACTGCACCCAGCAAGTGCCAAACAATGTCATTAAAAATGAAATTGGTGTATTCAGTTAGATAACAAATGACTGAATTATTTTTCAATCAAATATCCATAGGCTTTTGGATAATTGGCTAGGTAGGAACAGCAAAGATCAAGAGTCAAGAACAAGTCTAAGAAAGAAAAAGAAAAGTCCTGAGAGGATTAGGTTAAGTTAGAGATTTCCTAGGGGCAGTTCTCTGTTCATCATACCAAAATAATAAAAATGAAAGTCCCCAAAATACAGAAAACTCAGCAAAAACAAGAAGAAGGTATGTGAAAGACTCTGAAAAAAGGTAATTATTACTGAAAAAAAAAATAACCGAACACCAACTCAGTGCCTTTTTCTGCACTAGGGAAGTCCTATAACTCTAAATTTTAGGCGTTAAGCATTTTTTAGAGTTCATGCCTCACCAGAGTCTCAGTGTAATTCAGCATAAGATGAGTTGAGACCCAGGAATCAAATCACTCCTAAGGTTTAAGAAAAAAAATGGGATAGCTGTGGAACAATAGGGAACTTTGGGGACTAGAGTGAAGTGGGGAAGAGACCAGAAATACAGTACTAATTAAAGTTAACTAATACGGCAAAAGAGGAAGTAGGAAACCAGTAGAGGGAGTGACGAAAAGAGAGGGGAGACACCCAAGTTCTCAGATCACCTCTGGGCGCCATTCTAAGAGATACTCTTGAGACACCCTCACAACTTGCCTCCAGTTGCTACCCTAGGGACAGTAGGGCCCAGAAGAATGGGGCTAGTAAAGATAGAGAATAAGCCCAAATTTTGGTATCTCCCTGAAGTAATGTACGAACTCCCAATTTGAGGAGAACAGACCTCTTTCATCTCTGTTGGTCTGAGACAACAAGCAACAAGGGCAAGAGAAAGGCCACAAAAATATGAGTCTCACTATATTAATTTCATTGCTCCGTGAACTCTAGTGGCTTCCAGTTGCCTTTATTAGCTACTATGTCATTTTTGTCTTAACCTTTTAAAATTGATGTCTTCGTGTAGGTTTTATGATGTGTATAAAAGCACAATAATACATGTGTATAATTTATAAATTATTTTATACATATAGAGGGGCACTCAAATTTATTTATCACTGTTAAGATTACCCAATCAAAAATTTGGAGACCACTACCATAATAAAAATCTGCCATAAAGAGAAATTGAGACACAGAGTTCTGAGTGTGATCAGTTTGTTAGCAAGGCTAGCAATTGCCAATAAATGGGATCCAAGACTCCTCATCAACCAGGGATGCATCTAAATAAGCTAGAACCGCTCTTTTCTGCAGGTGAAAAAGTAGGTTATATAGGGTACCAGAAATTGTCCAATGATAGAAATTATGTAAATTAAACCAAGAATCTAATTGGTTTAATGCAAAGATGGAGGGTAGACTTAAATTTGGCTTGACTGAGAGGATTTCCAGGACCCATGGTGATAGGAAAAAAAGTAAGTTTGACTAACATCCTCTGGAAAGGCTCATGGTGGGCAAACATCCTATGACCAACTTGACTCGTATCCCTCCATGGTCAGTAGAAGCTCACAGATTTTGAACCGTGGTCATTCTGTGGCCCATAGGAATAGGGAAGTTAAACTCTTACAAACTCTAGCACTAAAGCCTATATACAATCAAGGCCAGATCTGATCCATAGGTAGTAAAACACTGATTAGATATAATTCCCAATTAATAATAAATACAAAACAAAGTGGAGTATCAATATTCAGTTTCCCAGTTTTAGAATTTGGCATGCAGCCAGATGGGCAGACTGTTTGATTAATCTGTAAATATGTGTATCTTGGGCAGATGAACAGGGCACCTGACTTGGTTAGAAGAAGAAAATGAATTGCTTTTCAACTTTTTACTTTCAGCAGTCTTAAGATGCTCCTTAACACAAAAACTGTTTTCTCAATTATCCTGTCAGCAAGCATTTGTTAAGTTCTTGCTATACAAATACAAAGAATAATACTGTCCCTGTTCTCAAGGAGCATACATTCCAACAAGGATGACACCAAGTTCATATGTTAGTATATATGGAATAAATACAAACAGATGTGAGGAAGTTAATGGAAGGTAGGGAGAAAGGGCATTAGTTAGCAGTTGGAGATATCAGGAAAGATAATATAGACGATGCTATTTGAACTGCATCTTAAAGGAAGAGAGGGGTTCTCTGAGGTGGAGGTAATGAAGAAATATATTCCAGACATGAGGAACGTTGGCCAATGCAAACGCACAAAGACAGGAGATAAAGAATTACAGGAATAGAGAGGAATGGAGAAGGCTAACAGTCAATCAGCTAGAATTTATTAAGTATCTATGATGTGCTTGGCACTGGGCTAAGATCTGATGATATAAAGGGGCCAGGTTGTGAAGAGCTTTGGAAAGCAAACAGGATTTTATATTTGATCCTGGAGGTAATAGGGAGCTACTAGAGTTTAATAGTGAAATGATCAGACTTACTTTTTAGAAAAATTGCTTTGTCAGCTGAATGGAGGATGGAGTGGACTGAGGAGAGACTTGAGGTAGGGATACTAACTAGAAGGCTATTTTGGTAGTCCTGGCATGAGATGATGAGGGACTGCACCAGGGTCATTTAGTTGTCAGGAGGGAAGGAACACCAATGATGATTCTGGTATTTTCTGTTGCAATTTGAGCTGTCAGATTGGATCTTTCCAGGTGTCTATGCCTTAGAGAGACATTATAGTCCAGGATCTGGTCCTTGGGTATGCAGGTTCCAGTTTTACAGTTTACCTGTAGATGATCAAGGCTGGGAAGGTGTAGTAGGAAGGCCAAATGTATGGTCTCAAAAAGGATCATATAAATATCTGAATGGTTTGAAATCGTTGGGTATACAGAATTCTCCAAGCAGAAGGCATCAAAAAATTTATTCAGGGCCCAGAACAACAAATTAGCGAACCAACCTCCCCATTCCAGTATTGTGAACACAAGCCTCCAGGTCTAGTCCGCCTCACAAGAGTAGCCAGGAGGCCACAGAAAAATAAGATGGCATAAATCATATTCACCGGCCTTAAGACCTCGCTCGAACTCCTGGGTCTACACAGGGGTCAGCTCTGCTTTGGATTTTTTTCCAGCTGTAGTTTTCTCTCCTCTCCTCTCCTCGCAGCCAAGCCTCTGGCGTTGTCAAGTCCCGCCTCAACGACTAGAGACCAGAGTCCAGAGACCCATTGGTTCCGGAATTGGCCCCTTTTAAATCCTTAATCTACGCCCACACAGGTTTCACACCTGATAGGGCTTTGGGCCTGGGGCTTAGTGTTTAACAGGTGAAAGTACTTTCACGGTAAACAAAAGCCAAACTCCTCAAGGGCACCCGTTAAACTAAGCCCATTTTGCCTTACTGGCACAGAAGGATAATCAAAGAAAGTTACATTTTATTGTAGTTACTTCCTGCTGCCTAAATTTCATTAAAAAGCTGTGTCAAAAGCAGAGTGCCAAGGTTCCTACGATGACTTATCCACTGTGTATTCATCTTTGTACGTTCAGTTTCCGCCAATGCTGAGGTATCACTTCATCCCCATCAAATTGGCATAGGTTATAAAAGATGGAAAAAATCAGTATGAAAAGGACAATGAGAAGGCAGGGATATTAATTCACTACCGAACAGGCTAGGAACTGGTCCAGCCATTCAGGAAAATTTGGAGTGAAGGAACAAACAATACTACGTCATTCATATTCTCTTGATTGTAAGAAGAGACTATATGTTCAAAAATACTCTCATCGCAGCACCATTTAGAATAAAAGTATGGGAAAAGCATTCATTATACGTCTGTGTACAATTTGTTAATTTCACAAATTGTAGATAGATGTATAATGAAATATTGTTGCACCATGAGGAACAGCGAATAGGAAGAATTCAGAGAAACTTCAGAGGATTTATATGAAGAGCTTCAGGGTTCAAAAAGGAGAGCCTGAAAACAGGAAATATGATTACAACAAAGAAAATCAAGACATAGAAAGGCAACAAAATGCAAGGCAGATAAAATGAATGGACAACATTGGTACCAAATTACTGATGTAGCCCACAATAATCTTCTAAAAGAAGTGGAAAGGGATACATACGAGCCACTCTGATCTTTTTTTTTTTTTAATAAAGGCCAGTTTGCTTTTCAGGAAATGTACCGAAACGTAGCGAGTTGGTATGTGAGTGTGTTGGAATGTTTATGTCAAAACGAAATATGCCAATAACTTTTTTAAAGATTGTTTTACAGAGGGTGACATTTCCTGACCCTCTCCCCCAGTTATGGAATGCTCATTATTTGCAGACCTCTGGCTTTCTCCCCACTTTTAACAATATTTACAAATGGAAACTCAGTAATTATAAATCGTTGGCATAGAGACTTATTGAGCACCTACTTGTAGCGCCAGTGTGATACCCACAGCCGCTGCTATGAATATGCCGGTGTAATTCTGAATCGCAAAATAGAACAGACTCTCCATATGGAAGACAGAACCGAAACGTTTATCCAAACACCAGAAAGCCAAATCCGTCATAGCAACAAAGAAATCTATGCACGTTAACAATGCAGGAGGCACCATCATCCTCAAGCCTTCCCTCTGTCAGCCTTCCCACAGACAAAACTTCCTTAAGCAAAATCACTCCCTGGCTCTCGCTCACACCAACCTCTGCTCTCGCTGACTGCCTCCTCCCTCTCCAAGCTATAGCTCCCACGGCTCTCTCCCAGCTCTGACTCACACCAGCTTCCTGTTCCATCCACTTGGCCAGCTCCTCCCACCACAGGCTCATGTGACTCAGGCCACATGGGCCTATTAATGGATGGGAAAGATCTTCAAATGGTATTACCATTATACTACCACAATAATTATATAAGTGTAACATGTAATAGTGCTTTGCCGTCTATAGAGTGCTTTCATCGTACATTTTAGTGTAAGGCAGTGGGAAAAGTACAGGCTATAAAATAGATTCCTAAAAGTAGAACATTGTTATATTAGGACCCCTGGGTTCAAATACCACTTCTGATGATCACTAGCTCTCCAGTTAAGTCACTTGTCTTCCCTGGGCCTTAGAGTTTCTGCATCTATAAAATGAATGGGTTAGACTTGATGGCTTCTGAGTTCCCTTCTTGCTCTAGAGCTGAGATCCTTTTCCAGTTGAGCTTAAGAAATTTGTGAGAAATGTTGTTTAATTAGTATTGTCTTTATTTTATAGCTTAGGAGATTGCAGCTCCAGGGAGGTGTGATGTGACCGAGAGCTAGAGCAAGGTTCCTAGTCTCATTCCAATCCAGATCTCCTAATATCACACCTGTGCTAGGTTCTACAAGAGGTCTAGGAAAGTCTGTGTACCCGCCCTGTGCTTAAGGATTTGTAGTCATAGTGAAGACAAGCCTTACTTGGACTTTGACACGTGCAGAATTTACATGCATCAAACTACAGTAAGCATAGAAATCAGATGTTTAATTATGTGGAACTGAGTCTGCTTTATTGAAGTTCAAAGTTGAGGAAGATTTGGTATAGGAAAAGACATTGTACCTGAGGATAGATATTATAAAAGAGAAAATTTTTTATAATTAGAAATGCAGTGGGGTGTTTTTTCTGTTTCTCCCACTTCGATCAGTATTCTCAGCTGTCAAAGATATCTGAAGTATCAGTTCATGTCCATCAAATTAGCAAAGATAGTAAAATGTGGGGAAAATATAACATTAGGGTGAACTTGAAACATAATTGATTGGCTAACAGTATGTTTTTTTAGGTATTCATGTCCATCTCCTAACGAGGGGGTAAAAGGGGTTTTAGAAAAGTGAAAGGAGGTGTGCACAAATTCTTAGCTTTTTCCCTCCATAAAAACCTATCACATAATTGCCCTCTGGTTCCATGTGTGCATCGCTCCCGGCATAGCAATTTTTGCTGTAACTAGGAAGAGGTCTACTCTTTTGCCTTTTTTTCCCCAGAACATCCAAACAACTCCAAACAGACTCCAAGGACCCAGCCACAAGATGAAGAGTTTGAGGGGGCTCCATGGAACTGTAAGAGTTGCACCTTTCTGAATCACCCAGCATTAAATCGCTGTGAGCAGTGTGAGATGCCGCGGTACACTTGAATCAAGAGACTGTTGAGGCGGAGAGTGAAATTCTGAGCACCCACAGAGGAAAAGGAAACCTGGTGACTCCTTCAGACCATCTGACCAGTGTTTTCCTTTCCAATTTCCCAAGGGGAAGGAGATTTGAAATAGTATCCACTTGTCTACCACACTAAAGAAAAAAATGAGGGGGATGTTTTTCTTTCTTAACCACATTGTGTGCTATGTTGAAGGGATACTTGAAACCAGGAAAGGATTCACTCCTCAAAGAATGTATACAGGAAAGCCAAGAGCTGCTCCTGTTTAATCCCTATGGCTATATTTACTGCTCAGTGGCCCTTATTTCTTAAACTTAGAACTTTGAGTCACAGTGCAAACTGTTACAGTTATCCAGACAAACTGTGACACGCTAGCACAGACTCACCTGATCACAGCGTGCTGGAAAAGAACGCTTCCATGCTCTGCCACATTGTATCCTGCTGAAAAAAGAAGTCAGGAAAAGGCAACCAGATTATTATATGTGCAGAGTAATCAGAGGGTGTTTGTAATTGCTGCTTTTTTCAGGGGTAATTTCAATCTCTACACACACACGTACACATACACACACACACATGTCAGGACATAGGCATGAGCCTTATTTTACTGAGGGTACAATCAGAGGTGGTAAAATCCCTTTTGCTTGTACAGCATTCATTAAGCTGTATCAACATTGGTAACTAACAGAGACCTAATTATGCCACATAATGGATAAAAAAAGTTACTGCATGCTTTTATTAGGCTGTTTTGTTTTTACAGCTAACAAGTCCCCATAAAGTCTGCTTTTATATGTGACACTCATCAGACTGTGCTTTGCTAATAGTACAGTGAATGGATGCCAAATGCAGACTAGTTCCAGATTCCATTTGGAATACTTGAGCTCAGCTGTAGTTATGTATGAGAAGTGTTAGCACCCTGTTACTTGGGCCTTTTCTCAGCTTCCAATTTTGTGAAGAATTCATGATGTTTACAGCACAGACAGTACTTTGTGCCACAATCCTGATTTAGCTGAAATATAATCAATATTAGCTACAAGGGTTTATTTGCACATTGTTAATAAACCAGCGTGTTGGAAATTGCACATGGCTAATCTTGTGAAGTTGTCCATTGCATTTTGGGGAAATAAAGGGACAAAGGGCTGGTCAGGAAATGTTATTAGTAGAATGATGAATACAGAGGATTTTCAAACTA
The DNA here is from genome assembly GCA_028646595.1 of Phalanger gymnotis. Taxonomy (NCBI): domain Eukaryota; kingdom Metazoa; phylum Chordata; class Mammalia; order Diprotodontia; family Phalangeridae; genus Phalanger; species Phalanger gymnotis. Next base: position 459,189,762 of record CM053622.1, read on the forward strand.
AATCCAACTAGTATAGCTATGGTGTTGATACCCTTTATTCAAAGGTAATATTAATCATTCATGTAATCTAAACAGCTATATTAAAGCACTCCATGTTTATGAAATTACGACTTTGGAGTGTGGGTAAATGAATGTAAGGTAAAGGTCATATATGACGGACTAAGAAATCACCACTAATGGAAAATTAGGAATAAGGGATTTTATTATTCCATTTCATTAGTATAACTTAAAGAAGAAATATTTTCTCTCCCACTGATGCCGTTTTCCTACTTTGCTCAGAACAGGATTCTGCAATCTTTCCTTATACTGATGAATCAAGACAGGAGTAAAGTTAGTAGGTCTGCTGTTACTAAAGAGACACCAGTTGTACCACTCTTCTTAGAAGTTCAGTCTCTGGCAGATCTTGAAAAGCAAGCTGCACTAATAAATGTAACAAAACCAAAGGCATCAGAGCTCTTAATAGTTTTCTATCAATGACCCAATCAGAGTCCATCAAAATTCTAATGATTTCATACTCCAATACAATCTCACCGATAGTTTTCTCATATGTGGAAGAATACCTAAAATGTATCAGTTTGTCTTACAGAATAAACATTTTAGCATGTAATTGTGGAATCACACTGATTAAAAACATCTCTACCACAGCTATGGCAAAACTGTGAAAAAAGTGGTGAGAAAGCAGGTTAGCTTAAAAAAACACATTATCGATAATGCTTTTTCAAAAGGTTCTGTAACACTGGTATCTGTTAATCTTGTGTTTTCAGCAGTCACGCACCAGCCCTATTGTTTCTGTACACCAATGCCTTTGCCTTCCTATGGTTTCACATCTGTTTATTGATGGTCAGCCCTTTTTAAAAATAATATTTTACGGGGAAAATACTGCTTGGTGTCACTCCAGCTAAAAACTTACCAATAATGTATGCTGGCATTCTAGAGTGGCAGCAATCAAATTGACCTTTATCAGTTATTCAGCTGAGAATGGAAATAGCATGTTTGAGAATATTTTGATATTTTATTAAGACCCTATAAAACCAGCTTTTGGAAAATTTTGCATGAAATGCATCAAAGTAAATAAGTTGTTACCATACAGTAGATGCATGGTTTCTGGTACTGGTGATATTTCTAGTCGATCATAGGTTTCACCTGCCAGGGGAAATGAAAAAAAAGATGTCCCTGGATAGTTACTTAGAGTGGATATAAAAGAAATAGAGGTTAATTTTAAGAGACTTTGTGTGTGCTAATTTTCTGGCTGTGCAAGAGATATACGAGTTTAGATTGACACTTTTTTAAAAAGTGAAACTTTGCCACTGATAGACTAGATATGCTTAAATATGTAGTGTATAAAGAACGTGTGCCTGTGTCCAGTTTAAGCATTAAAGTCACCAAAATTTAAGAAGTGGGCAATGCCTTTGAAAATTAGAATCTAGTAGTATTGGCATAGATAGACAGTGGCATATGATTGAAAATTACATTAACTCCAGTCCAGCCTAGGAGACAATATGCTCGATGCTGTTTTGGTCAGTCAGTGTACTTCTGGTTTCTAATAACAGCATTTCTGTTAACATGCTACTAGGTTGATACAGATGGTAATGTACACAGTAGAACAAACTTTTATGACATTATTTCACTATACTGATAAACTTTTTTTGAAGTTATATTTAACTGTCTTAAATTATGAAATAGTTCTCTAAAATTTTAATTGAGAATAGAGGAGCCAAAGTCCTTCCAAGCACCCTAAAATGCATTGAATTGATATTGTTAACTCTGTTTGGTGGCAGAGTTAGAGGGCTGGGGAGGGATAGGGGAGGGGCTGGTTGATAAAGGAAGCTGAAGAAAATGCATTTGTGAAACTAGTAGTCTTAGAACTACAGATTAATGATGGTAGGGAGAGGAGTGGTGCTATTATGTTCGTGTATTTTCCCACAAAATGATAAGTGTGATAAGCAGTGTAATATTTTTAAAGAGCTGGTCTCAATCTTAGTACTTTTTGATTACAATAAAAAAGAAATCAGTGTCTCAGTAAACTCTGTTAATTGCTTTATGTCACAGTTATCTGGATCTCATATCCAGTCTTTCTGTGGCAACAGTTATATATAGGATTTTGAAAGCAAATCATAAATTCCTTTTGAAATTAATGAATAAGGAAAGCAAAAAGGTAAAAATTATGTTTAAATATATAGAAAAATTGACCTTAAAAAAAAAGTCAGTGCTACCCCCTGGAATGTGAAAATGTCTTTTCCTAATTAAAGGTTCAGTTATTTTAGTTTTACCAGTGTTAATGAAATGACTTCATGCCACAGTGATTCACTCTCTCTTATACACACACATACATACACACATACACACACACATACACATACATATATATCTTCAGAAAACCAGAAGTAAAAAGTGTACTTTGCAAAACCGGAATAATTGGGCACTGACTGTTGCATCACTACTGTATCTTATGGAAAGAGTAAACAGTATTTTCCTATTTTTAATTTTGATGGCATTTTCCACATTCACCAGAGGTACATTTTCAGTATTATTTACATCCTCAAATATTTAATATATGTACACTTTGCATGACTTGAGCCTTCAAAGGTCAATGGGATTATGACATTAGTTAATTTTGATTTTTCAAAGCCATGGAAAGTTTTTTTTTAAAAGCTGAGCATTTCTAAATTTTTATTTATAATGATACCAATAATGTACCTAATCCATATTTCCCTATTGTAACAGGATTGATCACAGTTTTTTTTCATTAAAAAAGCAAGAGCTTAATAAATCTTGTAAATATGGTGTCTCTATTTTAGATTTCCGTGTACGCTGTGAATGAAATTATTTTGAGATGAAATTGTACAAAGGCATTAAAAGGCTATGCATGCATCGTACCTCCAACCAGTACATATTCGGAGAGTCGCAGATTCCTGCAAAATAAATTAATAAACTAAGAAAACACTACATTCTGTATCTCTTTCTGTGTGGAGTTGAATATGACATCTAAGTGCAAATTATTTTTAGGTTCAGGATCTATATTTTTATTCTGAAGAGCACTCTAACCCACTAATATACTCTTAATTGCAAAAGAAAAAAAATCAACACAACTGTCAGTATATTTCAAGTTCATTGCTGTTTTTCTAAAAAATCTGTAAGCATGTAAAAATAGGTTTTCATGACAGTAGAAAGTTTATGTGAATCAGAGCACAATATTGTTTGTATTTCTATGAAGCTCTTTATTCTGCACTTTAACATGTTATGTAATATGTAAAAGGATGAAGATTTTTGCTATTGTCTTAAGAGATAATTCAAATATTTATAATTAACTCTAAAAAAACCCAAAACAATGTAGCTATACACACCTTCCCCAGGCCAGTCCTTAGCCTACTTTTACTAGGCTTCCTTTGGGAGTAGTTGAACATATATTTATTTGACATGTTGAACTTTGGTATAAATGAGGATGTAGGAATGAAATACAAATGACACTCAGCAGAAATTTTTCTCTCCCATTTTTTTTGGAAAGGGGAAAGCAGGGCAGTTGGGTTAAGGGACTTGTACAATGTCATATAGCTAGTGTGTCAAGTGTCTGAGGCTGGATTTGAACTCAGGGCCTTGTGATGCCAGGTCCAGTGCTATACTCACTGCGCCACCTAGCTGCCCCCTCTCCCATTTTTGACCACTCAAAATTAATCCTATTAATCCTTACTGCTTTTTAATCAGAAAATGTATGCTTTCAGAACTGTAGTTTTTTTGCTAGGGTTCTTAGATAGTTTTGTACTTCTTGAAATACTTAGATCACCGTTATAATCAGGTAAACTATTTGTAATCTCAGCATACTCTCAGGTCATTTTATTTTCATGATTGACTAAATCAATTTCTGATTAAGGCTTTGGGGGAACTAGAAAACTCTTTATATCTTTAAATAGCCTAAATCAAAATCTCTGATTTAATATGTTTGTAGACTAATTGTACAACTCAGAGGAAAGAATAGTGTGGAAAATTCAAATAGGATTTCTCTTTGCAGTATTCTATGACTTTTAGTGTGGGTTTTTTTGGGGAGGGGGAGAGTGTTTACACTAAATGAAAATTATATTTCATTGCCTAAGCACGTATAGTTTAGAGGTGACTTTAGTGCAGTCAATTTATAGTGGAAATAAGCTAATTTAAATTTAAATTTTTTTTCACAGGAAATCCATGAAGAACATAATGGACAAGTGTAATCATGAATTCAACATTAACATTAGTTGGTGGTGGTGCTAATATTTCTTCAGTATGTATTGACCTAGTATTCAAGTTAGAGTTCTGCTTTCACTAATATTAATAGCTGGCATTTATATAGTGCATCAAGGTTTAGATTGCAGTTTACAAATACCTCATTTGATCTTCACTAGAACCCTGGGAAGATAAATGCTATTATGCCCATTTTACAGATGAGGAAACAATCTGAAAGGTTACATGACTCAGTAAGCCCTTGAGGCAGGATCAACCTCAGATCTTCCCAAATCTAAATCCAGCAACTATGCCAAACTGCTTTTCGACATAGTATGGAAGTGTTGAAGGCTAGATTTGAACTCAGGTTGTGAAGGACTCTAGATCTAGTACTCTCATGCATTGTGTCACCTAACTGCTTCTACCTAGTGTATTTGTGAGTGTGGTTAATGTGAGAATAAACCAAAAGAAATGGCAAATAACCCAAGGTGATAGCAAAAATAGCAGTGGGTTGTCTATACATCTACATGTATAGACAGTTATTACTCTGAATGATAATCATTCTGTGGAATACGTGCAGTGTACACACACACACGCTCACGCTCACTCACTCACTCACTCACTCACGTGAAGAAAGCTACAAAAGTGGAGGCAGGCACTTCATATACCTACTCCAGCAACAGTAAACATCATATACCTACTCCAGCAACAGTAAACATCTCACTAGGCTGAATAATGATTAAGGAATCTTGTAACAAATTACAGTATGTGACTACTTCTGCTTCAGAAGAATCAGTAAAATGTCCCCAGGCATTAGGAAAGGAGGCCACCGGCAAAGCTAGTTCCATCTGGCACCTACCCACCGTAACCAGAGACACATTTACTATTTGAGGCCCTATGTTAGAAAGCAAGATCAGAGGGTTCCCATGAGAAGGCCCTGGGGTGGTCAGGTACCCACAATTGATGCCTTGGGAGCCACTAGGCCCAGAAACAGACTGTCACCCCAGGGCTTCAAAATACTGAGTTGCTCTAGGGGACCCTAAATATGCAGAACTCAGTCTAAAAGATATAGAAGTAAGTATTAGCCCAGGAACTGGGAATTCTCAGGTTGAGACAGCAGGTTGAGACACCCCAATCAAAAACACTGCAGGGAGAAGAAATTGGCCCTGAACAAAGCTTCAATTCAGGAACTAAAACTGGAAAATTAAACCATTATAAAGAATTACTGTAGATCCAGAGATACTCCAAAAGCCTACCTATAAGAATAATGTCATAAGCATAGACTCAAAGATAAAAGCTGATTTTTGGGAAAGACTACACTATATAGGAGAAAGGAAGCAAGAGATAAAATATCTAGAGGAAGGAATTGGAAGAATAAATACCTTAAAAGAGAAAGTGTCAAACCTTAGCTAAGTAACATATGACTTGAAAACTAGAATAAATCAAATGACTCCATGAAACAAGAAATATTGGAATTAAAAAAGATGAAAGAACATGTACTCTCTGTCATCAAAATAGAATTTGAATACGGGTCAAGGAAATATAAGCATCATTGAACTTGACCTAGTTTGACCAAGATAGTGGATTAGCAGAAGCATTCAAGTCAAATTCTTCACAACATTTTGCTCCAACTTTAAAATAATGTATCAAATTAATTCTGGAGCAGTATAGTCAACAAGAACTCATGATGAGACATTTTGCTAGCCCAAGACAACTTAGATTGGAAGGACAGATTTGTAACACTGTAACGTCATTGTAACGTCACTGTAACATCGTAACGTCAGTTGTGGGTCTTGGAGGTGGCAGCAGTTTCAGGAGATCTCACTACTCAGAGACAATGAGAGAATTGGATAACTGGTCATAAAAAGACTACAGGCAACTTGTCACACTTGGTGCAGGACCAGGGGCTATTGAGCAATTGCTTTGCTCATTACTGGGGTAGCATTCCAGTGTGAAAAGGACCCCTTGTGGGCACAAGGAAGTAGGGGTCCTGGTCACAGGGCAAAGAGAGAACAGAAGCCCTAGTTCCAGGTTTCAATTCCAGGGTGAGAGAAGCACTAGTGGCTGCAGTTGCAAGGGAGGAGGGTTCCTACCTGGATAAGGACCAAAGTGCAGACCAGGAGAAAAGTGATCACATGTCTCCCTGGGTCATACCTCCTTGAAAGCACCAAAAACTTCCAGATCCCCAGAACTAGATATGAAACCAGAAGAGTGAAAAAGCCTGAAGCTTGCGACAATGACACTACCTCCAGGAGGAGAGCCCAACTGTAACATAAAGATCAAAATCAATAAGATGGAAAAATGAGCAAGCAACAATAACAAAAGACCTGACCACAAAAAGTTAATATGGTGATAGGGAAGCTCAAGACAAACTCAGAAGCAGAGAATGATATGAAACTATCTACAAACAAAGCCTCAAAGAAAACTGCTGATTGGACACAAGCTCAACAAGAATTCCTGGAAGAAGTAAAGGTTTTGTTTGTTTGTTTGTTTTTAAAGAGCAGAAACAAAAAAGAATTTAAAAAATTAGATAAGGTGGGTAGAGGAAAAATTGGGGAAAGAAATGAGAGCAATGCAAGAATGAAGCAATGAAAAAAGTGCTTGACAAAAAAGACCCAAACAAATGCTGAAGAAAATAACACCTTAAAAAAAATTGCCCAAATGATAAAAGGGGCACAAACCCTCACTGAAGACAAGAACTATTTAAAAAGAAAAACTAGCCAGATGGCAAAAGATGTACAAAATTTTGCTGATGAAAATAATACAGAATTGGCTAAATGAAAAAAGAGGTTATATCAGCAAGGCAATAATCACACTATAGATGATAATTGTCAAAATGCCTATGTAGTTTGGTATCGCAAAATCTATGAGATTCTCCACATAGAAGGTAGAATGCTACCCCAGTAATGAGCAAAGCAATTGCTCAATATATTGACACATAGAAGAAGTAAACCATTTATTCAGACACCAGAGGACTAGATCCCATAACCAATATGCTCAGTCCATCATAGCTGCAAAGAATTCGATACACAATATCACAGCATGGAGCCTCACCATCTCAAAACCATCTACCCACCTGCTGGGACCTTCCCAAAAATACACTCACAGCAACCACATCTCTCTCCCTCAGTTCTAACTGTCATAATTGCTCTCTCAGCGTTTCCTTTGATACAACTTCCTTTTCTTCTCAGCAAGCTGCTCCTACCACATGTGACTTAGGCTTTCTGTGACGTAAGCAGATTATATGGCCTATTAATGGGTGGGAAAGATCTTCAAATCTAAATTGCTATTACAGAGGTACAAAACCTCACCAAAGAAAATAATTCCTTAAAAATTGGAATTGGTCAAGTGGAAACTAATGGCTCCATTAGACATCAAGATACAATAAAAGTTGAGAAGAAAAATAGAAGAAATAGAAAAAAAATGCAAAATAAGTCATAACAACTGACCTAGAAAACAAAAGAGGGATAATTTAAGAATTGTTGAATTACATGAAAGTCACAATAAAAAAGGTAGATGTCATGTTTCAAGAAAATTATACAGATATTTTAGAACCAAAGCAAAACTGAAAATGAAAGAATCTACCCATCACTTTCTGAAAGATATCCCAAAATGAAAACTCCCAGGAAAATTACAGCCAAGTTGCTAAGCTCCAAGGTCAATGAGAAAAGCTTGAAGGCAGTTAGAAACAAATTTAAATACATTAATACATTTAAATACAGTAGAGCCACCGTCAAGATTGAACAAAATTTAGCAGCTGCCACTATGAGGGAGTGGAGAGCTTGGAATATGATATTCTGGAAGGCAAAGGAGCTAGGATTACAACCAAGAATAACCTATCCAGAAAAAATTGAGTGTAATCATTCTGGGGGAAAATGAATGTTTAATGAAATAGAGGACTTCCAGGCATTCCTGATGAAAAGACCAGAGCTGAATAGAAAACTGGTCATTCAAACACAAGACTCAAGGAAAGCTTAAAAAGGTAAATATGAAGGAGAAATTGTAAGAGACTTAACAAAGTTAAACTATTTATATTCATATATGGAAAGATGATACATGTAAATCCTAAGAACTTTAGCATTATTCAGGCAGTTAGAAGTCTACATAGATAGTATGGGCATGTTTCGACACTTGGTGTAAAACCAACAACAACTGGCTCACGGAATGCTGCAAGCCCAAGTTCTTTTGATCTGCTTTGCTAAGGAAAGCAATGTTAAGGGGTTAACAAGCTTACTTTAATCCAACATATGAATATCATTCACTTAGTTCAGGGGAAGAAGCCAGCACCCTGAACTTCAGAGCAAATACAATCAAATTACAAACAGACCAAATACAATTCATAGCTACCAAGAAAACCATCAATATCTGAGTTCAACAAGAAGGCCCTCAGAGGGGCTGCCCAGAGTCCCTCGCCTCCAGGAGTGAGAGCCTGAAGCAAATAACTCTGTCTTCTCTTTTTATACAGTTTCAGATGCCATCAAATATCATCTGAGCCACCAGAACTTAGGCTCTTACTACTGGCTCTGGAGTTAGCACCTCCCTTCATTGGCCCCACCTGGAGCCCCACCTTAATTACCAATTCACACCCACATAGGCTTAGTACCTAATAGATAAGGGTTTGGGGCCTGGGGTTTAGCACCCAGTAAGGCTCAATCAAAGACACCCAACTTAATTGATATTACAGGGTGTGAGTCATTTATGTTGGAATTATCTAAAAAAAAATAGGTGAGGAAGAATGGCATGTTGGAAGAAAAGAAGGGAAAGAAAGGGAAAATTATCTCACATAAAAGAAAGAACACCTTTTACAGTGGAATGGAAATGAGGAGAGGGGCAGGCAACATTTGAACTTCATTCTGATCTGAACTAGTTCAAAAAGGAAGAATTTAGTTGGGTATAGAAATCTTTCTTACTAAGTAGGGAAGTAGGAGGGGAAGAAGATAAGAGAAAGGGGGGAGGGCAGATTAAAAGAGGCAGTGGTCAGAAGCAAAACTGACTTGAGGAGAGGCAAGGTAAACAAGGATAAACAGAAAATAGGATGGAGGGAAATACAAAGAAATCATAATTGCGCATGAATGGGATGCACTCACTCATAAAACAGAAGAGAATAGCAGAATGGAAACCAGATTAGAAACCAGAATCCAACAATATTTTGTTTATGAGAAACAACATTTGAAACGGAAAGATACAAAGTTAAAATAAGGGGCTAGAGCAGAATCTATTATGCTTCAGCTGAAGTAAAAAAGACAGGGATAGCAATCAGAATCTCAGACAAAACAAAAGCAAAAATAGACCTAATTAAGACATAATCAGGGAAATCACATTTTACTAAAAGATATCATAGACCAGCCTGCACAACATATGGCCCATCACCAAAGTGGCCTGTTCGCGGTATGTTGTGCAGGCCTATTTTACCTCTACATTTTTTGTGGTCTGTCTGAAATCCTTTTTCGAGCCTCTAAGAGGCCTGTGGGGCAAATATTGTGCAGACAACAATTAAGTATGACCTATAGTAATGAATGGGTCACTAAACATATCCATCAAATGACATAGAATGCAAATTATTTTTTATTTTTAGTTTACAACACTCAGTTCCACAAGTTTTTGAGTTCCAAATTTTCTCCCCCTCTTCCCCCAAGATTGCATATAATCATATAATTCAATATAGGTTCTGCATATGTATACCTTGACATTAAACTTATTTACACAATAGTCAAGTTGTAAAGAAGAATTATAACTAATAGAATGAACTGTGAGAAAGAAGAAATAATACCAAAAAATAAGGGGGAAAAAGAGAGCAAATGGTTTGCCTCAATCTGCACAGAATTCAAATTCTTTAAAAAAAAAATAGTTACGAGAGAAAAAAAGACAATAACACTATATTAATGAGGGACCACATTTTATCTCCCTTCAGAAGTACGTAGAGAAATCTAACCATAAATAAAGGAGATGAATAGAATTGTAGAAAAGTTAGATCTCATAAACCTCTGAAGAAAATCGAATGGGAATAGAAAGGAGTATATCTTTGACTCAGTTGTACATGGCACCTTCACAAAAATTTACCATATACTAGGGTTTAATAACTTCATAAATAAATGCAGAAAAGCAGAAATATGAAATGTACCTTTATAGACCATAATGCATTAAAAATTGTGTTCAATAAAGGGCCTTGGAAGCATATATTAAACATTAATTGGAAACTAAATATAGATAAACTTCGCTTAATGTAAATCATATTATGCAAATTTGACTCCTCGGTAAGCCAGAAGCAGGACCCTGGGCTGGTTCTAGCTCTAGCTCTCTTCAGGGGCAACAGCCTCACACCAGGGGTCCTCTGCTCCAGGCACTAAAGTCCCTTGAACTGTGGGAATTGGATAGCTACAAAAGGGGTGGGGCCACAAGGAACCTGTGGGGAGTGGGAGGTCTATTGAATGGTCCACTTATGTTAAGACAGACCTGGTTGTGATCTAATCCTAAAGAATGAGTGGTAAAGAAAGTGGAAAAGAAAGAACAAAATAGCAACAATCAATAATTTCATTAAAGATAATGGCAATGAGACAACATACCAAAATTTGTGGAATGCGGCCAAAGCAGTACTCAGTGGAAAATTTTCTATCTCAAAAAGCTTACATCAATAAAAGAGAAAGATCACAGAATTGAGTATGCAACTTAAAAAATAGAAAAACAACAAATTAAAAACCTCCAATTAAACCCCCAAATAGAAGTTCTGAAAATCAGAGATTAATAAAATTGAAAGTAGAAATAAGAACCATTCAACTAATAAATAAAACTAAGAACTGGTTTTGGAGTTGCCAGTATCCCTAAAAAATATTAATGCAAAAATTTTAAAATACTAGCAAGGAGATTACAGCAATACCTCACAAACATCATACACTATGTGGGATTTATACCAGGAATGCAGGACTTGTTCAATATTAGAAAAACCAGAAGTATAACTGACCATATCAATAACAAAACAGTAACAAGCATATAATTGTATCAATAAATGCAGAAAAAACTTTTGACATCATTAATTACTATCAGAATGCATAGGAATAACTATGACTTTCTTAAAATAAGTAGTATCTAATACTGAGAGCAAACGTTACCCATAATGAGGATAATCTAATACCTAATGAGGATAAACTAGATAGATAAACTAGATAGCCTTTCCAATGAGATCAGGGGTGAAGGAAAGCTGTGTATCATCACCACTGTTATTTAATGTTGTACTAAAATATAGCAATAAGAGAAGAAAAAGAAATTGAAGAAATAAGAAAGGCAATGAAGAAACAAAACTCTCGCTACAGATAATATGATGGTATATTTAGAGAACGTTAGAGAATCAACTTTCATGCAAAGTGAAGTGAGTGGAACTGGGAAAACATTCTACATAGTAAGAGCAATATTGTAACAATGATCAACTGTGAAAGACTTAGATACTTTGGATTAATTCAATGATCCAAGACAGTTCCATGGGCCTCATAATGTAAAATGCTATCTACCTCCAGAAGGAGGACTTACAAACTCTGAGGGCAGATTGAAGCATGTTAACATGGAAATATGCTTTGCATAACTTTAAATGTATAATGGGTATCATATTGCTTGCCTTTTCAGTGGGTAAGGCAGAGGCTGGAGGGAAAGAGAGAATTTGGAGCTTAAAATTTAAAAGATGAATGTTTAAAAAGCAGATATAACAAAAAGAATCAATAGACTGCAAGAAACCATGATTTAAAAAAAAATCCTGGTCACTATTTTTAAAAAATCTTAAATGCAAACTTCTCAGATCTGTAAGAACTAGAAAGCAAAGCAAAAATAGAAGAAAACTGCTCATCACTTCTTATAAAGAACCCAAGTAGGAAAAGTCCCAGGAATGTTATAGTCTAAATCCAGAGCTTCCATGTCAAAGAAAAAACATCGCAAGCATCAAGTACCAAGGTACATAACACTTGGCAGCTTCCCCTATTAATGAAAGTAGACCCTGTAATAGAATGTCTCAAAAGGCAAAAAATATGGGCTTACCACCAAGAATAATATCCCTCGAAGCTAAATGTAATCCTGCAGGGAGGGTGGGTGGAGTGGACATTTAAAGAACAAGAGGGCTTTCTAGAATTTTTAACAGAGATTAGAGCTGAGTAGAAACTTTGAAATGCAAACATGGAAGTCAAAAATATCTAGAAACGGTAAATTTATTTGAGCAATCGGAAGATAATGTATGATGATGCAGTACTAATATTTCAAGTAGGGGGAGGAAGAAACAAGTGTCCCTTCATAACTTTAATGTCTCCAAAGAGTATTGAGGGAGTTAAGTAAGAAAAAGACTATCTAGGAGTGGATTTATTTTATTCTGCGTTTTTTAAGAGGGAAAAGAAACACAGTTGTGGAAGTAAGGGGTGCGGAGCTTTATATTTTTTATTACTGGAGTACAAAAGAATATATATGTATGGAAGAAGAAGAGCTAGGCAAATGGCCAATGGATGACACTCATTCTTATGTGAGTAAGACAGAAGAAGTTTGAACCCACAAATACAAACAGACAGCGTGGTGTTGGAATGCATCAAACTCAAGAGGAAAATAAGTGGGGAGGAGGAGAGACTATTAAATAGGATAATATAAGAGAAGGAATAGATGTAGGTAAAACAAGCTTCCTGATCCTGAAAGGGGATTAAAAAAAAAACAAAACTGGAAACTGAAAGGGTTCTTATAATTGGGGAATTGCTGAACAAATTGTAGTACATGAATGTAACAGAATATTATTGCACTGAAAGATCATGAAAGACAATTGCAGAGACTCCTGGGAATTATGAAATGTTACAAAGTCAAGTGAGTAGAACCAGGAGAAAAATTTATATGAGAAGAAGCAACATCATTAAAAACAACAACTTTGAAAGACTTAATGCTGATCAATGCAAGCACCTTCCTTATAGGGTTGTTATGAGTGTCAAATGAGTTTAACATATACATATATATTATGTATATGACATGGACTATATAAAGCCCTTTGCAAACCGTAAGTGCTATATAAATGTTAGCAACGATGATCACAATGATAGTGGTGGTGGTGATGATCTATTGGGGGAAAATATATATATGTATAATTATATAAATATTTAATATAAAAAATTAAATATAGGATATGTTTTGTTTTTTTTTGTGGTAAGCACTAGTGGATGAAGGAATCAGAAAAAGCTTCATGTAGCAAATCCAACTGGAGCTGAATCCTGAAGGAAGTTTAAGGATTTTCCAAGGCATAGAGAAGAAAGGAATCTGTTCCAAGCATTGAGGATAGCCAGTATAAAGACATAGAGATAGGAGATAGATGTTTTGTGTGAGAAATAGCCCGCTTGGCTGGATCATAGAGGATGGAAAGAGGAGTAACGCATAATAAGTCTGAGAGAGTAAAATGAGGCCAGGTTGTGAAAGACTTTAAAAATCAAATTGAGTTCTTTGGCTTTCTGAGGTGAATTATGGCTATTGACAAGACTAAGCACCTAACTATAATAACAATAAAATTGGGGTCAAGAAGTAAATGGTTGATCTATTTTTCAAGAAATATTTCTATGATTTCAAGGCACCAACTATGTTCAACATACATAATATTGACTCTTCGCTGTTCACAAGGAACAAATTGCCTCTAATAGCCTCTTGTTGCATTTTTTTAAATCAACCTTTAATGGTTTGTAAAATTATGAGGTTGCTTTTCACAAGTTCAAGTTGATTACTGAAGATGTTCAAGATGAAATTGTCTAATTTCTATTTAGTAGACTTTAACCAGCAGACAATGTACTCTGTTTAAAAAAAATGGCAGGGCATAATTGAAACTAAAGTTGGTATCAAAGTTTCCAAAGGTTACTTGCTCCGTTTATTTTGTGTTGGCTTTTACCAAGATTGCAAAAATCTCTCTATGACCTCAGCAAAAACAGGTCCATTACATTCATAGAAAGATAATGGAAATAGTGATGTGGGACACACAGACAAATGACTTGAAAGAAGTCAGTAAGATGATTTCAGACAGTATTGAAAAAGATACATCTCAATACTGCATCTCAAACTACATTACAAAGCAGTAGTCATCAAAACAAGTGATGATTAAGAACAGGTTAAGAAGTAAAAAGTACTTGCTAAGAAATAGAAAGATTTCAGTGGAACGTATTAGGTTAGAAAGAAAAGAGCACAATTGCCTAGTGTTTGATAAACCCAAAGATCCCATCTACTGGGAATAAGAACTCACTATTTGACAAAAACTGTTGGGAAAATTGAAAAGCAGTCTAGTAGAAACTAGATGTAAACCAACATGCCATCTACTAAGACAATCTCCAAATGAGTATGTGACTTAGATATAAAGGATGACATAATAAACAAATTAGAGGAACAACGGAGAAGTTACCCTGCAGATTTATGGATAAGAGAAGAGCTCATGACAAAAACATAAAAATAAAAAAGTAGAGAAAAGGTAAAATGGATAATTGTGACATGCAACTAAAAGTTTTTGCACAAACAAAATCAACACAACTGAAATTAAAAGAGAAGCAGGCAAATGGGAAAGCATTGCAACAAGTTTCTCAGATAAAGGTTCCATTTCTAAAATATTTAGGAAACATTCAAATTTATAAGACTAAGAACCATTCCTCAAGTGATAAATAAATGTTCAAAGCATATGAACAGAAAAAATCTAAGCCATCAAATGGCATATAAAAATATAATGATATAAATATAAATATATAAATGATATAAATATATAAAAATAAATGATCTAAATAATTAATAATTAGAAAACTACAAATTAAACCAACTTTAAGGTTCCACCTCACACTCTTAGATTGGCAAAGTTGATGACAAAAGGGAGCTATGCTGTGCCTCATCTATAAACGAGGGAGTTAGTTTCTATTTTTCCTTCCAAATATAAGTCCATGTTTCTGTGATCTTCAGAATTTCTGTTGCCTACCAGCACAGTTCAGACACCTTTGCTTAGTATTCAAGATCCTTCACAATCAGATTCAACACCATATTTCTAGTCTTATATTCTTTTTTTCGTGTACCCTGAGCTTTAGACAAAATCAACAACTATTTGCCACCCTCAGCCACATTGCCACCTCCTCTTCACCTCCAACATGCCTTTCATTTTCCTGTGTTTATTTTTTTTAACAATATAATTTTTTCAGCAATTCATTTTTCAACAATTAATCAACAAATACTTATTATCTATTATGTGCCAGGCATTGTGCTAGGTTCTATGGATACAAGGACAATAAATGAAACCAATCCTTACTTGCAAGAAGCTTGCATTCTAATGGATACAAGTACCTATAAAATATATACAGCATCGACATAAAGTTTATAGATATATATTGGCATACATATACACCAACTTTATATTGATGCTGTATATGTAAACATGTATATAATCTCTGCATATGCATATAGTAGTTAAATACCTGGTAATGTGGGAAGAAGTGCACTAGCAGTTGAGGGATTAGGAAAGGCTTCATGCAGAAGATAGTACAGCTAGAAAAGCAAAAAATTTAAAAAAAACCCTCAACCACAGAAAGAGAAATTCTGAAAATCAAAGGTGGTAAACATAAAAAACCAAAACAAGGCATTGAATTATTGAATGAGATCATATTTCTAAAAGTCTAATATATATATGCATACACACACACACACACATCTGTGTGTATACTGTTAGCCAATCTATTTTTTTTAAAGAGGAAACTCAGATTGCCAGCATAAAGAGAGAGAATTGACAACAAATTAACAAGAAATAGGAAT
Source organism: Phalanger gymnotis (assembly GCA_028646595.1). Classification (NCBI taxonomy): domain Eukaryota; kingdom Metazoa; phylum Chordata; class Mammalia; order Diprotodontia; family Phalangeridae; genus Phalanger; species Phalanger gymnotis. The sequence goes on from CM053622.1 coordinate 459,205,719, forward strand.
AAGACTTGCACCTGTGATTTCATTGGCATAAGGACTCCCAGGTGAGGAAAATCCTTATATTAATGCAGGCTGACAACTCTACAATTTATAATCTTAGAGATGTCTAGAGCACTAAGAGGTTTTGACAGGTCCAGAATTGGGACTTGAACCCAAGTATCACTGGTTTCCATACCAGCTCTCTATTCGTAAAGAGATAATTTTGAACTTTAGCAAGATTGTGTAGTAAAGCACCTCAATCTCCCTGTTCTATATAAATGGAAACAGAAACACACACAAATGAGTAAATAAATAAGAGACATGGAAAAAAGAAGAGAAACAACCAATAAGCCTCAAAAGAGAATAGTTGATATGGAAAGCACAAGGAAATGGGCAAGCAGGAAAAACAAAAATACATATGACGCAATGGACAAATATTGTGGATTAAAAAATCTCAAAGAGAATTATCCCAAAGTAAAAATAACATTTAGGGCCCCAGAAACAAAACTCATCTAACACAAATGTATTAGATTTAAAAAGATGTCTAAAGGAAATGAAGAAGGATCTGATGAAATGATGAAAAGTCTGATGTCTCTGATGAGACAGCAAAAATTTATCATCAAAAATAGAACAAGACAATTTAGTAACAGAAATCAATAATATAGAGAAAGTAGTGGGAAATCTGACCAAAAACATGGCATAAAGAAGAGGAAAAGCAACAGTGACAGAAAATACAGTAAAGTGAAATCAAAGAAAGACCTCAACTTGAAATAAAACATGATAAGAAAAAATATGGAACTAGAACACACACACACACACACACACACACACACACAGAGAGAGAGAGAGAGAGAGAGAGAGAGAGAGAGAGAGAGAGAGAATGAATTTAAGTCAAGTCACTAAATTACCTGAAAAAAAATGTATCTAACCACCATTCCTTAAGGACATCAGGAAAAAATATTTCTCAGGTTTACTGAGGTCAAGAGACAGACTATATCTTGATATAAATTCCCCACGTGACCCCAGAGCAATGTCAAACACTTTACTGTCAAGCTCTAGACTACTCCATCTTACAATGCTAAAGGAGAAGTGAAACAGACATATACGATGTGACATACACCCTTGATTGGGGAAAGAGGTTTTTAAAGCATTCCAAGGAAGGATGGGTAGGATTTCCATGACCTAAAATTCTATAGGGGATTCAGCCCTAAGACATTTTGGGAAAAATAGTGAGTGAAATATTGGATACACAAATGAAAATTCCAGTGAGATAAAGACATCAAAAGTAGGGTATGGGACTGGAGAGAAATATCTAAAGATATCCAGAAAATTCATTAACCCTCTTTGTTTTTAAAGAATGAGAGGCATCTGACCTAATACAGTGGTATAAACTCATATGAAAATGTACCATTCCTGCAGGTGGCATATTAATTTAGAAAACCACAAATTAATATTATTTATGTTGCAATGTGTCTTTATTTATTTTGTCAAATATTTCCCAATTACATTTTAATCTGGTTTAGTGTTCTTGGGAGATTTGCTGGTGGCGCTGGGCGGTGACTTTGACACTTCTGAGCATTGTGAGCCAGGGAAAATTTTAGGAAGGACATTAATAAGCTGGAGAGTGTCCAGAGGAGGGCAACCAGAATGGTGGTAGAACTTGAGTCTATGTCATATAAGAACTGGTTGCTGGAACTGGGGACGTTTAGCCAGAAGGAGAGACACTTCAGGGGAGTCATAATAGCTGAGCAAGTATTTGAAGGGTTGTTGTGGGGAAGAGCTATTAGACTTAATTCCAGAGATGAGAAGTAAGAGCAACGGATAGAAGTGGCAGCGGTATATTTAATTTGAATGTAACCATTAGATCTATGTCTATCAAGCCATGGTAGAGCTGGATGGACATAAAACCTTCTGGGATCTGTAGCTCTTCCTAGTTTAGGAAGAGAGCCCTTGAAGGGGGTGGAGAGTGGAGCAGGTTGGGGATGGAGACTGGGCAGAGATTTTTCACAGACAACACAACCCATCATGAGGGACTTTAGAAGAGAATGAGAAAGAGAGAAGTAGCGGCAGCGGCAGGATACCAGAGCAACAGCTGGTAACAGCCACATCCACGGTTCTCTTCTGTAAGACCATGACAGATGACCTACGTCTGAATGAGCAAAATACATGTGTTTTATTGCTGGGGCAAGAAGAGAGATGAATGAAGGGAGAAACAATGGGCCAGCCATCCCCTGCCCCAGTCTTACTTCCATTGGTGCCTGTCTTAAATGTGTCCTGTTAAGGAATACATTTGCTGCATTTCATATTGTTTCTCTGTAGTTCTCTCTGTCCCTATGTTGCCAAGTATCACTTCTTTTCAGTTTGAGGGAGCAATAGGCCCCACATAGAAGAAGTCCTAGGGCTGGCCCCACCCCCAGCCCGTTCTTGAGAGTTTTGCTCTCAAACTGGGGAGCATAAGCTCAAGCCACTTCATACCTAAACCATCCTTACAAGTACAGAATCACTGTGAAATCTGCCATAAATCTACCTGCTTTGCTTCCATATTTTTTTTCCCTATGTGCTACCTGTCAAGATCTTTTGGAACTCTGTCATATAAAATATTAAGTATCTTTCCCAGTTTTATGCCATTTGAAAATCTTCCACCTATGCCTTTGTAGAAATCATTGATAAAAATATTAAACAGCACAAGACCAAGTAATACTCCCTGAAGTAGGCCCTTGACATGCAAACATGGTCCAACTATTCAACCAGTTTTAAAATCACTTAATATTTATTATCCAGCCCGCATCTATCCACCCAGTCCATAAGAACAGCATGGGAGACTTCATTGCAAATTTTGCTAAAATCTATGTAAACTAGACTTACATCATAACTTTAGTCTAGTGAGCTTGCCAAAAAAAGAAAATGAGGTTGTTTTGACACATCCTGTTTTGGAAGAAACCATCATCCTCTTTTGCAAAAAACAGTTCCTTTTCTAGATTTTCACTAACTATCTCTTCAATAATGCATTTAGAAAATTTCCAGAAATTGAAGTCAAGCTTACTGGTCTATAGTTTACATATTCCATTGTCTCCCACTCCTCATTCCTTTTTTAAAAAAAGGTGGGACATTTACCCTTTTCTAATCCTGTGACACCTCAGCTATTCTCCATAATCTTTCAAAGAACACTGCCAGTGACTCAATCATCACAGCTGCCAGTTGAATATAGTTCCTTTTGGCCTGGTAACTGGACCTTATCAATGGCAGTTGGATGCTCTTTTAGGGTGAGAGCACTACTTATCTTGAATATCAACTCCCTATAAGCCATTTTATTGTCTTTTTCCAAATTCAAAGATCATTCTCCTAGGCAGAGAAAACAGAAATTTAGTAAGAATTGAGTAGCTCTACTGTTAAGCAGCTGTCCTCTCCCTTTCTTTGATCCCTGTTCCATTTCCCAGTATAGTTTTATATTTTTAAAATTTGCCCTTTCCTCAATTTACCTTGCCAGCTACAGCTTGTTCTGAGCTTTAGCAATCTAGTTGTTATACTTCCAAGATTATATTGTGTTTTCGTATTTAACCTTCATTACTTTCCTTTGCTTCAATCTGATATGTATTTCTTTTCAACATCCAAGTCTGTCTATGACTTCCCAGACCTCTTGTGTTTACTCATTTTCCCATTGTGTGTGTGTGTGTGTGTGTATGTGTGTGTGTGTGTGTGTGTGTGTTCCTTCAGAATTTCATTCTTAAAAATTTTGTGTCCTCTTAGGCTAACTTCCTCTATAGATTACAATAAGACATGGAGACTTGTAGAAACAATTGTAGTGTCAAGTGAAAACAACCAGAAGAACGATTTATACTATAGTACTAATATTATAAAAATGAACAACTTAAAAAGAACTGAGAACTCTGATCAACTAAATAACCATCACTCCAAAGACTGATAAAGGAGATGCTATTCACTTCGTAACAGAGTTAATGGGCCAATATGAGAATATGCTTTGTTTGTGCTTATATCTAGAGGTTTCCTTCCTTCCTTCTTTTCCAGTGAATAGGAGGAAATGGAAGAAAAAAAAAGTAAAATGAATGCTTAATAATTGAAAAAAATTAATAACAATTTTATTAAAAGAAAAATAAACAGAATTATAAAGAAAATAAATTATGCTGAGATATATGTGTATATATATATGCATGTATATATGTATGTATGTGCATATATACGCACATACATACATATATATACACACATACACCAAGTTCAATGATTGTAAGAGCCAGTGTACCAGATGATCTTCAAGTATCCTTTCTTCTCTCCGAAGTTTACAAATTCCGCAGAGTCCTCTAGCTCCCTGGAATTTCTATGAAGAATTCTAAAACTTTTAGTAATCATTTTCAAACACCACATTTTTTCACTGACACTCCCCTCCCCACCTCTACTCCCCCATTTCAGAATAGTTAATTCTGCATTAACATTTCTGACTCAGCTGCTTATTTTCTTGTTTTCTTATTACTGACTAACTAGCAAAGTCCTTCCACGAAATGGATGAGGGAATTTCAAATATGCGTTCACCTCCCACATGGATAATTTAGGAACAACTAGAAAGCCTATCGTAGCTAAAGAGTGAAGAGTAGGTAGTGAGAGGCTCTACAAGCTTTATGTCCTTACATTGGGGCTAACAATGGACCCATTTTTCTAAAGATAATTTTACTAATTTAGTAGTCGATTCTATTACACCATTGGATCTGTGTTCTCATGGACCTTTTTGGGTCACCATATGGGCAAGTTCTTAACCCAGCTTTTTCTGCTTCCTGGTAGTGGTGGTGTGGGGCGATGGGATATGGGGTTGGGAGCCAGCTGGATTCATATTTTTTTCTATCAAACACTTGGAGGCTTATTGTTTTGGGTAATAAGAGTTAAAACACTGTTAACACGGTTTTCTCAGATCTATCGTGCTCTCTTTTTAAAGTAAATTGTGTCTTTGTCCAAAGTAAATTGTATCTTTATCCTACGAAAATGTTTGTCTGCATTAGCAGAGAGAGTTTCTACACTGGAGGCTCCCTACGCTGATAGCCACAGATTTGGGCCCCTCCCCAAAATGGTGTATATCATGCGATGGGGATTCAGAGTAAAAATCAGGGCCTCAGGGAATTCATTTGAATAGCTATAAGTAGGTGTAATAAGTAGTAAATTCTTCAAGGGATAGGATGGTCTCACGTTTGTATTTATGTCCTCCGCACCTAGAACAACGCCCGGACCTTAGTAGATGCTTACATGCTTTTTTATTGAGTGATTGATTAATGAATAGATATGAATTTAGAACAGGGTGCAAATATCTCAGTAGTAATAGGCTAGTTGCATTACATACATTTTTTATTTACATTATTTTCCAGGGGGTCCAAGGCTACTTCATCAAAGTGAACAGGCATCTAATTATAGGGAATACAACCCCTTAAAAAGAGAGAAAACCAAAGATGCCCCATTTCACCCTTTGCGGTAGACTCCTAAAGAACTGTCAAAGGGCAGTTGACTTCATTGTCCTATGAAAATGATGGGGAGGAGGAGAATAGTGTCCTATCTGCTTGAGAATATGCAGGGGAATAATTTTTTTTGAAGTATTTGATGGGATCCTGACAACTGTCTTCACTATTTTTTGCTGATAAGTCATCATTACTTGGCTCCTTATTCAAAGAGCCGAAGGAAGCACAAGGAAGAACATTTAAGAAGGAAGTCACCTTGCTTAAAGAGGGAAATGCCAGAGGCCAGTGAGTGAAGGAGGCATTGAGTCATGGGCGCCCTTTCTTTCTATTTCTACCTGTCTGGTTCTTCATGTTTTTAAGCAGAAGAGTTACAAAAAATACTTAACTTCATTGCAAGAAACAGGTTCACCTCTGTGTGTCATATTCAACAAAGGGCAGATGAGTCAGAAATACACATAAAAAAATATACATGAACAAAAAAGGCAGATGGCTGGGTTTCATAAAATGCTATTAAAGATCTGATCTAAGAATATTATGCCCAATCTAAACAATGTTTTAAAAAATGGATGGCCTTTGATGAAACAATGATCTGAGCTCATTTTAGACAGGTATAGAAAGCTAAGCCTATTTTCTGTTTAAAGGTGTTAGTGTATGTATATGTAATATGAACATATGTATAAACATTATATATGTATAAATATACTTCACCGTTACTATAATTTTTAAAGCTTTATAAACTTTGAGGAAGACCTCTAAAATGTTGGTGCCTAGAGAACCCAGGGGGTTTTATTCCAGTGCTAGTTTTGACACCTAGTCAGTTATGGAAAAAGGTGTTTTGATCTACACCCAAGACTATGAAGGCTCACAACTTTCCACAAGCCAGATGACAACCCCAGATACCAAGACATGGTATGTGCTTTTGTCACTGGTACATGGCAGTAGAAACTAATCCCTAGGTGTCTGAGTCAATGAAGTATTCTTTAGAGGAAAGATTAATGCAAACAAACTGTGTGACAAAGAGTAGTGCGAATGACAGGGAAATATATAACAGTAATGTGAATGGAAGACAAAGAGTGTGTAAGGTATATGAAAATCTGAGGGGCAGCTAGGTGGTGTAATGGCTAGAGTACCAGGCTTGGAGTCAGAGAGATTCATCTCCCTGAGTTCAAATCTGACCTCAGATTGTGGCACATTCTAGTGATGGTACACTACTGTGATATGAGAAGTGATGAGCTCAATGATCTTAGAAAAACATAAAAATAATCAAGAGTGAAATGAGCAGAACCAAGAGAACATTGTATACAGTACCAGCAATAGTTTTAAGAATGACTTTGAGTGAATAAGTCATTTTAACCATTTTCAATACCCAAATTAACTAAAAAGGACGGTTGAAAAAACATGCTATGTGTGTCCAGAGAAAGAACTGATAAATAGAAGTATGTGTAGAATAATTTTACATATATGTGTTTGTGTATATATATGTATGTATATATATATATGCACACACACACACACACACTCATACACACGCACCTATTTGTGTCTAATGCTAGCTACCTCTAGGGAGGGAAGAAAAAAAGGGAAAAAAAGAAATTTACATGATAACTATTATATATTTAAAAGGAATAGCAAGTTGTACATAATAGATGTGCAGTTTCATGCAATCATCTTTTTAATTAAACTATGTTATGCAAATGCTTGCTTTATTCCATGAATTAAAAATAAAATACATTTAAAAAATCTGACCTCAGACACTTAGTAGTTGTGTGACCCTAGGCAAGTCACTTACCTGAGTTTTCTCATCTGTAAAATGAGCTGGAGAAGCAAATGGCAAACCACTCGAGTACCTTTGCTGGGTCACAAAGAGTTGGATATGACTGAAAAAGACTGAACAACGTGAGAGTTCTGAGCCCTGGCAGCTTGTATACTAGAGAAATCATTTCATAAGAGTCATCTTCTTGTGGAAGAGAAAGAGAAAGAAAGAGAGTAGTTTGAGGAATGGAACCTTGGCATGTGATTCTGTGTACAGGAGAGAAACTGTGTGAGTCCTTAGGACCCCAGAGAAGGCTGAGAGTAAATACGCGTGAGAGGAGGTTGAGCTGTGTTTTGTCTCCCAACACTCTCACCACTCATGCACTGGTACCAAATCAGATTCTGAAGATCCGAATGGCAGAATGATCGGGTCCCTATGGAGTTCACATAGGAAAAAGAGAATACACTGAATACAAAGGGATCTAGAATGGTGGCAGCAGCAGGATTGTGGGTTGGGGATGGGTCTTTTCAAGTCTTTGTTTACTAGAATACACTTAAAAGACAAACAAACAAACCTTAGTTTCTTTCGAATAACCCCTCATACAGCTTAGTTTAGTTGGTGAATCTTTTTCCCCTAGTTCTGTTCTACATTAAAATATTTCAGTGAATTATAAATATTTGTATCGAATAGTAATAAACAGATCGTTCATTTGACCTTCAATGACTGACTTCTGTGAGCTACTAGCTACTAGAATTGTTCTGACCTATACAGAAATTAATAGAAAGATAAAGCATAATCTTAATTTTAAAAAGTCATTTTATAAAAAATCTGACCTATGTTCTCATGCAATTTCCCGAATCTTTTAGGAGAGTTATATAGACATGTCCTCTCTCATAGGCTCATCTCTCTTAGTAAGATTACGTAGACAAGTCTACATGATCATTTGCATTGTGTTTATGTTCACTCTTGATTTTGCAAATATCCAATAAATATTTCAGAGCCAAAAAAAAAAAGGCAGCCAAGAAGAACCAAAAAATCAGGGCTGAGATTTATTCTGGGCATGTAACATGAATACAATTGCCTGAGACTGTTTTTATGTTACTCCGTGACAGGGATAATAAAGAAGAAAATCACTTTGCCTTAAGAGGAATATACCAGAGGCCAAGGAGAAAAGACATTGAGTGGTGGTTGTTTGTCCTTCATTTTTGAAGAGAACCAATGACATCCTGGGGTGGTATCTTGTCTGTTAAGTGAATTGGACTTAAGTGAGGCAAAACATTGGTACTTCATTCTCTCTTCCACAATCTTCGAAGTCCAATGGCAAGACAAAAGGCACAATGGCTGGTGACAGCCAGGGATATCGTGGATGACCTTGGCATCTTCAATGTCTGATAAGCTTTAACTATTTCCACAGCATCTGCTTCAGCCACCTTCATGGCTGTAGGAACAAACTATTCTTATCCACCCATTCCATTGGGGGAAGTCTTTATATGCTTAGGGTAGATACCCCACTAACTCACTGATGGGTTTGAGGCCTGTTGCTTTAGCCCATCTGCCAAGAAGGTTTAATCAAGATGTGGCTGCTGCACATGCTGCAGCTTCTTGGAGCCACAGGTGAGGGTTGGCTGATAGGTAGATACCAAAGGTAGATAGCTGAATGGCCTGAAAAGGGCTCAGCAAGCCCTCGCACCAGAGGCTGAGTGAGTTATATAGTGTGCACAGACCTATGCTTAGTACTCAGGGTGGTTGTGACATCTCCTAAGGCCAAGGACCAAAAGAATTAAGCTGGCAGAGATCACCTAATATGCCCTTCCCCTTATTTTACAAATGAGGGAACTGAGGCCCAGAGAACTGAAATGAGTTGCCTAAGATCACACGGATAGTAAAATTTAGGATAGGAAAACAAGAGTCATTATCAGCAGCTGGCTGAAGTGTCCAGTGGCAAACTTGCCTAGCAGGTGTGTATTGTGTGTGTGTGTGTGTGGGGGGGGGGGGGGGGTTGAGAGCAGTTACTATAACAGCCATAGGTAGAAAAAGTGGAAAGCTTTCATTTGTTTGGCTTGGAGTGGGAACCAAGGGTGGGTGAGACGATTTCCTGACTTCTTCTCTTGTGACTTTGATGGGGGGAGGGGTGCTTAGAGCACTTTTCTACTAAGCTCTTTGGGTGCACTTATTAAAAAAAAAACAGGCATAGAATCCTGGGTGGGAAAATTGGAAAGTTCATTCTTTTAATAAGTAGTAGTCATAGTTTATTGAAGTTGTGGTAGATTTTAATTCCACACATTTTTTAAATTTCACTTCAGGAAATAGAGTGTTCCTGAGGTCTTAGTGCAGTTTTAAGCTTAACCTTGCTCTGAGACCTTGGGACAGCCTGTACTTTAATATATTTGAATGAGAAATCCGTTCAGCATCATGCTGACGTGGAGAAGGGGTTGAGATCCCATGGGAATGGTGCTAAGAGCATTTGACAAGCTGTGAATTATTGTTGGGTGTCTTGATAGTACCAGGGCAGCTAGGTGGCTCAGTACTAGAGTCAGGAAGACTCATCTTCCTGAGTTCAAATCCGGCCTCAGACACTTACTAGCCGTGTGCCCCTGGGCAAGTCACTTAAGTCCTGTTTGCCTCAGTTTCCTCATCTGTAAAATGAGCTGGAAGAGGAAATAGTTAATCATTCCAGTTTCTTTGCTAAGAAAACCCCAAATGGGGACACGACTGAAATGACCGAATAACAACAAAGACCTGGGAAAAAAGACGAGGAATCAGAGGGTTAGTGGTCCTGCTTGTTCTTACACTCAGTGAAGGAACTTTTGGCTCCGGGCTTAGGATGTCAAACGTGGTAACACCACCAATTGCTCCAGGTGGTAGAGTAAGCTGAAAGTATCACCTGGCGGTTTCCACTAATGTTGAACGGAGTTCTAGGGAGCTAGAAAACACTCAGCCTTGGAGCTCCTCCTAGTGGTCTGTTTCGATATTGAACTCTGAGCGGCTGCTCGGCCTTACTGCATAAGGCAATAGCTTCCTAAGGCCTCATGTGCCTGTATATTAACAATAACCAGCAAAGTCGGCTTCCTCAAGTCTCTAAAATGTTAACTTTATGTCATTTAAGGAAAATAGTAAGGATTATAGATTTAGGCTGGAAGGGACTTCAGAGACTGGGAGGTCCAACCCCTACAGATGAGGAAACTGAGGCTGAAAGATGTTAAGTGACTTTCCCAGGGCTACAAACCTAGTCAATGAGGCAGGATTTGAACTCGGGCCTGCTTGACTCCAGGTCTAGCAATTGACTCGCCCTACCACTCTGCAGTTATCCATCCGTAATCTAGCAACGCTTTAGAGGCTTTTTGTAAAATAATGAAATTAATCCTTACTGTTTATATTCTGTGACCAATATCAATGTGTAGAGGTATTATTATACCAAAAAGCTGAGTTTTCACCGTTGTGCTTTGCTGTCCTATTGGATAAAATGTTGTCAGGTTGTGATTTTAAGGTGCGTTCATTCAGGAAGCGTTTGTTAAGTGTCTCCTGTGGGCAAGGCGATGGGAAGAGATTGCTAGGATACAAGAGGGCTTCACCAGTCCTACGGTCCTTAGGACTTGGAACCTCCAAATAACACCGTGAAGAGTTTTAAAGGAGGAAACAGAAGCATTTGTTTCCAGAGCTTTTCTTATTGTGTATCCGGCATTTAGGGAACATTTGCTGAAAAGGTCTATGATCTCTACAAATGGCAAGTACTTCTGACAGGCTAACAACCATCACACCCAGTGTTAAAAGCAGAGAGAGCTGAAACAGCACTCACTGACTAATGAAGGGTTTCCTGGCATCCAGGAGTTACCATCTCTTACGTAATTAATAGACTCTTGTCCTACGCTAACATGTCATGGCTCTTTTTGGGTGCAAAGCACTCGATTGCAATCTGAAGCCCAATTATTATTATTTTAGGTTTTTTTTTTGAGGGGGAGGAGGCAATCAGGGTAAAGTGACTTGCCCAAGGTCATACACCTAATAAGAGAAGCACGATTCTTTAGAAAATTAAACTAGCCATTCCTGTTAAATCCTCCAAGAACCATTCTCAACTTTTAAATATTATAAAATTATAAAGACAAGACATTTTGTCCTAAATGGAATATGACTCTTGTTATTAAAGTGATTAATTAAACCTTTGTACTATACTATACTATGCTATACTAAAACTTACTATACTATACTATGCTATGCCATGCCATACCATACCATACCATACCATACCATACCATACCATACTATACTATACTATACTATATTATGCTATACTAAAACTTACTATACTATGCTATGCTATGCCATGCTGTACCATGCCATGTCATACCATACCATGCCACACCACACCGTACCATACCGTGCCACGCCATACCATACCATACCATACCATACCATACCATACCATACCATACCATACCATACCATACCATGCCATACCATACCACGCCATACCATACCATACCATACCATACCATACCGTGCCACGCCATACCATACCATACCATGCCATACCATACCACGCCATACCATACCACACCATACCATGCCACGTCATACCATACCATACCAAACCATGCCACGCCATACCATACCATACCATACCATACCATACCATACCATACCATACCATACCATACCATACCATACTATACTATAGTATGCTATAACTTACTATACTATAGTTTTCTTGGCTCAACAGTATATCCGGAATATAGAAAGATGTGGCATAGAGAGACAGAGTGACCCAAAGGTCTCTGGAGTCAGAGTCAGTGGACAAATTCTACCTCTGCTACTCACTACTCACCTTTGACCAAGGCTTATCTGGGGCATGCTAATGCCTTCCTTTTTGAGATTACCTTCCATTTACTCTGTACTATTTCGTATATATTTATTTACAGGTCGTCCTTAGAGGCTGCTAGGTGGAGCAATGAATAGAGAGCTAGACCTGGAGTCAGGAGGACCTGAGTTCAAATTCAACTTCAGACACTTACCAGTTGTGTGACCTTGGACACATCGGTTAGCCTCTGCTTACTTAGTTTCCTCAACTGTAAAATGGGGATAATAACACCACTTACCTCTCAGGATTGTTGTTAACGATCAAATGAGACAATATTTGTAAAGTGCCCGGCACGTAATAGACATTATATAAATGCTTTTCCTCTTCCCTCAGCCCCTAGAATCTAAGTTCATCGAGGGCAGGGAAAGATTTTGTCTTCTTTGTATTCCCAGCACTTAGGATGTATTCAGCACATTGAACCAGTGAATAACGCTTATTGCTTGACTGTTGGGTCCTCAGTGCCTTCTTTAGAGAATGAAGGCTTTGAACTAGATGTCCTCTAAGTTCCTATGTTACTTTAAATCTACGATTCTAAATCTCTGACTTTAAAACCAAGCTAGGGTATGTGTCTGATGGTGGTTTTAGTGAAAAAGTCCGTCCCAATGTTTTGTCAGTGAAAGGAACTTCCATGTGGAAACTCCCTCCACTAGTGCAGAATCAGGCAGCTTGCTGTTGTGGATAGAGAGCCCACCCTAGAGTCAGGAAGTCCTGGATTCAAACTTTCCTCTGGCATCCATTGGGCCTTGTTGCCTGACTATCAACAAGTCACTCAGCCTCTCAGTGCCCTGGTCACTCTCTAAGTCAGAGAAGTTGCCAGATCAAAGTAACATAAGGGAAGCCTGATGTTTCTATGTCAAGTTGGGCATTTTTAAAAAAATCTTGTTTTCACAAAATCTTAAAGGAATTGCTAAAAATAAATATTTCTTTATTATTTTCTGAGATTGAATAACTTTTAAAATCATATTGATATTCGAATTTATTTATTCACATTAATTATGAATACACATTAGTCATTTGAATAATCAACTCTTTAAAGTAAGGCAAAAGATGGGAACCCTAGCCAGGTGGAAAAGGCATTCGTTATCCTGGAAAACAGAAGACCCAATATAAATTCCAGTTCTCTTAGTCGTTCACTGATTGAATGCCCTTTGATTTTCACTTGGAAATCAAGGACAATACCTACCTCTGTGTCAAGTCAAGTTGATAGGCTTTTATTAAATATTTATTAGGTGCCAGGCACTATGCTAAGTGCTAAGAAAATACATACCAGGGGAAAGACTATCCCTGTCTTCAAGGAGCTTACCTTCTAAAGGAGGAAGACAACCCATTAAAAAGAGCTAAAAGGTGGAACTGACTCTCTTGACTCAGGCATGACATGGTAGAAAAAGTCAAGAGAGTCAGAAGTATAATTTTGAGGGATCTTCACAGATCCTCAACTTCAGGCAGTGTCCCAGGACAGACACCTCATAATTTCCTACCTGGCAGCTCCCCTGGGTCCCATCATTGTCTCCAGACACTTAATCTTCCTGCAAGATCACATCAGCTCTGAAACTCCTACCTCCTTGGCACTCCCTGGACCTTAGGCCCCAGCCTCCTTCTGATTAGAGGGTGTTTACTACCCATACTAGCTGCATGACCACTGGGTAGGTCACTTCACTGCTGTTTGCCTCAATTTCCTAATCTGTAAAATGGGGGATAATAATAGTACCTACCTCACTCTCAGGTTGTTGTGTTTAGCCTAGTGCCTAGCACACAGTAAACACTATACATCTTCATCATCATCATCATCATCATCATCATCACCACCACCATCGTTGTTTTTATTTTAAGGAAGAGGCCCAAGGCAGCCACCTTATAATTTCCCATCCAGCTGCAGGACATCGTCATGTCCCAGTATAGATACCCTCCCTTTCTCTCTTCTCCCCTTTAAGCTTCTTTTCATATGTAGTCTTCCCCATTAGATTGTGAGCTCTTTGAGGTCAGGGAATGTCTTGCCTTTCTTTGGGTAGCCAGAACTTAGCACAGTGCTTGGCACATAGCAGGCACTTAAAAATATCTAATGACTAACTGACTGAAAGGAATGAATACACAGTTGAACTATGCATTTTCCTTAAAACGGAGGCTCTGGAAAGCACTAGCCAAAGAGAAGGACAGGCTTCAGGGCAGAAGGACTGCAAGTAGGAGAAGTCCACGGGTCGTTTGAACTTCCAGGGCAGGATAAAGCATGGAGAGTCAGGAGTAAAGCCTGTAGAGGAATGTCATCTTGGAGAGAATAATACCTGCCTATCTTCTCTCATGGGATATTTTAACATCAAATATGCAGAAATTTGTTTCAAAACACTCTAGAAATAAAAATGTTAAACATATAAATGATAGCTTTTAGCTATGCCAGGTATAGGAGATGGCACTATGCACATTACAAGTGGTAAGACTTGAAGCCAGATCTTCCTGACCACATGGACAGCCCTCCAGCCACTACATTGCCATCTCTAGGAACAAAATGGAAAGGTATCTATTTTATCTAATCTATCTAAAGTATCAATAATGATATGTAAAATTATATGTATATATATAAAATTATATATATGTAATTATGTATGATACATATATATTATACACATAACATATGTACACATACAATACATACACATATAATATATACATATAACAATACATATAACATATGTATATATGTAATAATGTATACAATGTACATGTATTATATACATATTATATATAATGATAATACTAATAATATAAATTGAACAAAACAACAAAAAGACAAGAAAATATATCTCCTCTTTACCCTACAGGTGGGAGATGGTACATGTGGGACATTGCATATACTGGCAGACTGGGTATGTTGAGCGATCAATCAATCAACATTTACTAGGTACCTATCATGTACTAGGCACTGTGCTAAATACTGTTAAGTTTTGGTATAGATCTTTGTTTTTCTTACTCCTTGTTACAAAGTTTAGGATGGCTCTCTGGGCAGAAGAGTGTGGCTACATTGCACACACGCACCTATATATATATATATATATATGTATATATGCATATATACACATACATATAGATGTATATATGTATTAGGATGATGTCAAAACAAGATAATCTTTTTTAAAAAAATATTTCTGGAGTCTAAATTCTATTGTGAAATTTTAAACAACTTTATTTCATCAACCTCAATTAAAATTCAGGCTATTTTCAAAGTAATCAAAGACTGCTAGATGACCCCAATGGGTAGAGAGGCAGCCTGCATAAGACAGCAGGTGACAAAAACAACATCCTAATAGTTAAAGGAAGCCTTTCAAAAGAATGGATGGATGGATGGATGGATGGAGGGATGGAGGGATGGATGGATGGAGGGATGGATGGATGGAGGGATGGATGGATGGATGGAGGGAGGGGTGGATGGAGGGAGGGATGGATGGATAGATGGATGGATGGATGGATGGAGGGATGGATGGAGGGAGGGATGGATGGTTGTGTGAATGGATGGTTCTTTGGTTTTCCTTTCTGAAAAACTGCCGTTTATACTCATGGTCTTCTTGAAATTGAATAATGTGGCAGAGGCCAGTCTTAGAGCTATGAAGTGACATATGACAAATTATACTCTAGCAATTTAATCGCAGTGGTTTCTTTCCCCCCCAAGATCCTAGCACTTGACCTACGTGGGTTGTGGGTCTCTCAAGGGGAAGGATGTTAGGCCAAGGCATGATACTGAACGACTGGGCTCCTCATGAGTTCTGATTCTCCCAAATTTCTGTAGATTGACAGAAACAGGTTCATTTTTATTTTCATTTAAACACATTGTAAGTTATAACTTTTCATCTCTCCAGTCTGTTGAGATACTGTGTTTAGATGGATAGTCACTGAAATGAAGAAAAATGTAGCACTTCTACAAAATATACAAGTTGCCTACACTTGCTTTCAAATAATCTGTTTTGTTCTCAAGGTTACAAGGGCCTTTCTGTCACTGCACTGGGAACTTCTGTGACAGGTTATAAAAACATCATTAGCAATTGAAATGGTCAGACTCTTAGGGTTTCTTCCCAGGCAACGGGAGGCAGCATCCCATGGTGGAAAGAGGGCAGAATGTGGAGTCTCAGTTTGACTTCTCATTTTTTCTACTTTCTACCTTTTTAAGCTCAGGCATGTCACTTAACCTCCAGGGCCCTCAATTTCTGCATCTGTAAAATGGGGGAATTGGACTAGAATCAGGGGTGGTATTTTAGATCTCTCCAACTGTAGGCCTATCTTTCTAAAGGATCAAACAAAAAGATCTGTAAGTTCATCAGTGAGAAGTACTTCACCAGTACAGATTGCATCCCTTCTGTGACTTAACAGAAAAAACCTGGGTTGTTGTCTGAGGAACATAAGGGCAAAGTGGCTTGCCTTGGGTTACAAGGTGATTAGCAACAGGCATGATGGGAAGACAGGGCTTTCTGCATCAGAGGCAGCCAAGCAGTACAGCAGATAGCCTGGGGGACCTGGAGTCAGGAAGATGTGGGTTCATATCCATCCTCAGACACTTAAATTGCTTTGTAACCATGGGGCAAGTCACTTAATTCCTATTTGCCTCAGTTCCTCATCTGTGAAATAGGGACACACTGGAGAAGGAAACAGCTAAACCTGTCTTTGCCAAGAAAAAACCACAGACAAAGTCCATGGGGTCATGAAGAGTTAGGCACAAATGAACAATAGCAGTTCTCAAAGACTCCTTAAACATATTGTCTTCAGAGAAAGGTGTGTTGTTAAGCAAAATTGTCTCCTTAGAATGGCTTTTATTTCTTTTTGAGTGGAAGTACTTTCAGCTCTTAAGTGCTAAGCCCCAGGCCCAAAGCCCTATCAGGTATGAAACCTGTGTGAGTGTAGATTGGTGACTTAGGAGGGGCCAGCTGGGGAACCAATGGTCTCTGGTCGTTGAGGCAGGGCTTGAGAACGCCAGAAGCTCGGCTGCGAGGAGGGGTGAGCTGGGAGACAACTTCAGCGGAGGCAGAAGCTGTAGAAGCAGGGCTTACCCGTGTGTAGACCCAGGAGTGCGAGCAGAACCGTGAGGCCAGTAAATGTGATTTGGCTAAATACTATCTTGTTTTTCTGTGGCCTCCTGGTTACTCTTGTGAGGCGGGCTTTCTGAGTCTGGAGTCTTTTTGTCAAGATGAATGGGGAGGCTGGTTCAAGGTTCTGCTGCGGTGGGGCCTAAATAAATTTCTTGTTGTTTTCTCCTTAGAGAATCTCTCATACCTTGCGGTTTCGAACCATTCAAACATATACATGATTATATTTGAGATTATAAATTCGGCCTTCCTACTACAAAAGGTAGGGCCTTTCTCTTAGAGTAGCCTGTCTTTTCACTTTATAAGGAAAACAAAAGTGGCTTCCCCTTTTCACCATCACAAATGGCTTCTCTTTTTTAATGGAGAATTTAATTTTCTAGACTATTCAGTCAAACCTAGCAATTTTTGGTATTGGGACAACCACATTCCCAGGGCAAACAACAAGAAAATGTCTTTTTGAATCAACTTTGAATTAAACATATGAAAGTAATACAAGAAGGGGCAGCTAGGTGGCGTGGTGAGTAGAGCACCGGCCCTGGAGTCAAGAGGACCTGAGTTCAAATGGGGCCCCAGACACTTGACACATGTACTAGCTGTGTGACCTTGGGCAAGTCACTTAACCCCAATTGCCCTGCCGAAAAGTAAAAAAAGAAAGTAATATAAGAAGAAATTAAGACAAATTTACAATATTATAGATTTAGAGCTTGATGCGACCTTTTTGATCCAAAACCAATTTTTTTTCCTTTTTTTTTTTTCAGATGAGAAAACCAAGCCCTAGAGCAGTGAAAGGATTTAGCCAAAAATACACAGGTAATGACTAGAAGAGCTGGTATTTCAACCTTAGTCCTCTGACTTCAGATAGGATGATCCTTTCTCACTCACCACCTGGCTTCTCAAACAAGCAGAAAGGACAATTAGTGATTATAGTACCTGAGGCAACAGAATCTCTGTTGGAAAGACCTGAGGGTCACCTAGTTCAATCTATAGGATTTCAAGTCCCCGTTCTACCTTTTCTCCCATAGGCCTCAGCAAGGCAGCTCCCTCCAACACAGGAGAAAAGTTATCACTGACATTCTTTCTTTCCCTTCCTGTGAGCGAGTATTGCTCTTGATAGAGGGAGGGAGGGCAAGAGAGAGACTTGCCTCCCTGGAAAGGGAGGAGGGAAGCTTTGTGGAGAGAATGGACTGGGGCAAGTTGGGCTCTCCATAGAATGAAGGGAGAGAAGCAAGGAGAGAACAGGCCTTGGTCTACCGTTTGCCCCATCCCCAGAAACCATGACCTTTGCTTTCTGGTCAGTTTGGGGTTTTATTTTTGAACAGTGTCAGGTCAAGTCCTGTTTCTTTTCTGAGGAAAACGAACAAATAACTAAGCTCTTAGGAGCAATGCCATTTAAGCAGTACAATGATACCTAGTTGTACACCATGGTTTCTTGGCTCATTTTCAATGTTTATATAACAGCAGACTTTTCCTTGAAAATGTCAGACCATGATTATTTATTAAATTGCTAGATTTATAGAGCCTGTTAATAGGTATGCTTCCTGGGCCCTTTGTATTGTAAAAGGTCACAATTATTTTAGGACCAGGCCTACAATAGTTTTGAACTTTTGGTCTCTAGGAGATACTGAATAAATTTTCATAGTTTAGATAAAGCAACAGCTCCTGCTAGCCTTGGCTAGACTGGAGCATAATTTACTTGACTCCTGGCTGTGCTCATTGTACAGATTTACCATTTCTAATTAGTTTTTTCTTAAAAAAACAAACAAACCTACTTCTTTATTATGAATTCAACAATTATCAACAAACAAAAGCATTCCAAAATAGAAGAACAGAAAAGAGGCCTCTCTACAAACCTGGGAATTTTTGTTCTGTAGTTAAAAGACTGTCTTAAACGTAACACGGTGGTAGGCAGAGAGATGAATTTGGATACTATTATAATAGTTTAGGAAAGAAATCATGAAAGGTTGAACTAGCCTTTCAATAATCTTACCAACAACATGAGTAAGAGAAGGGCACAGAGACATGTGGTGGAGAAAGACTAGGCCGAACTTGACAGCTGCTTCTTTGTGCAGAATGAGGGAGAGGGGAAAAGTTTAAAACAACTGAATTTTTGAGCATAGGTACAATCAAAATAAACAAGAAAGTTGGAGAAGAGGCAGATTTACAAAGAGTCAAAAATAGAAATGCTTAGCTTTTGAACAAATTCATTGGGACCCGAAAAAGGCAGTCTAAGAGAAAAACAATTCCTTGCATGGGTCAGGTGTTGCTGCATCTGACTCTTCATGCCCCCTTTTGGGGTTTTCTTGGCAAAGATGCTGCAGTAGTTTGCCGTTTCCTTCTCCAGTTCATTTTATAGATGAGGAACAGAGGCAAACAAGCTGAAGTGACAGCTAATAAATGTCTAAGACTAGATTTGAACTCAGGAAGATGATGAGTCTTCCTGACTCCATATCTGGCACTGACCACTGCACCATCTAGCTGCCCCACATGGATCTGGTATTCTAGAGATAAAGGTCATAAGAACTGAAGTGATTGATGGACTGGAACTGAGTGGCCAGGGGAGAAGTGAAGAGCTTAAGTAATGTACAGAGCTTACCGAGGAGAAGGGAGTATGTCCTGGAGGTCAATGGAGAATCCATAATGATATAGTTGGGATGATGTGAACTTTAAAGGAGGGAAGATGGTTGCTGGACATTGGTCCCGGAGTGAGGACCTGAAAGTAGCATTGGAGAGCAAAGAGTGTAGCACGTGTTCCTCCTGAGTAGCCTGTGTGTCAAGGGTCTGCAAGAAGAAGCAGCCAGACTTTCAAAGGGTGCCAAGGTATGTGGTATCTTTAAGAAAAATCTAGATTTGACAACGCATCAGAGATGGAAAGAATATAAGAGGAAGACGTCTAGGATGAAGGGGGCTGTATTTACAGCGGGTGCAGGGCGCTCTGAAGGGTACAGTAGAAACTGTGAAAAGAAAAGCCAGAAGAGGAGAGGGTGACAGCTGAAATGGATAGGAAGGAGACGGTAGTGCTCAAGGATTTATGAGTGCTTACTAGCTGTCAGGGACTGTGCTAAGTGCTAATGGTATAAATACAAGAAAACAAGGCAGTCCCTGCATTCAAAGATTCTAATGGGGAAGGCAATATACAATGGAAAGCTAGATAGGCTGAGGAGGTAGGACACATGGACAGAGTTGGCTTGGAAATGGGCAAAATAATACGAAAGCTCGCCTATCTGAGCGCAGAGTGGTGCCAGGGATGGAGTCCTGTTTTCCAGAGGGAGGAGGATGAGAAAGATGAACACAGTGGCTCTAGTACAGGTGGCATGGCTTAGCAATGACAAGGTAGTTATGGGGGAATAGGGAGAGGTAACAAAGGCTTCGAAAGAAGCTGGGAAAACCAGGAGACATCAGAAGGGACAGTCCAACATTAGGTGCATTTGTCGGGTCCAGGGGTGGGGAACCTGTGGCCTCGAGGCCACATGTGACCCTCTAGGTCCTCAAGTGTGGCCCTTTGACTCAATCCAAACTTCACAGAACAAATCCTTTTATTAAGGGGAGAAGTTTAGATTCAGTCAAAGGGCCGCCCTTGAGGGCCACATGTAGCCTCAAGGCGAAGGTTCCTTACTCCTGGATAACCAAACCCTCCTCCTCCTTCCTGCCAAGGTCTCCCACTGAATCTGGGGTCATCACCAGTCATCCTGATTTATGTCATGCCACTGGACTCAGATGACCCTGGAGGAGATAGTGAGGTTACTTTGTGCAGCCTTGCCTCACTTAAATCCAATTTACTTGCAAGTTAAGACATTACCCTTCTAATGTCAGTGGTCTTCTTCAAGAAGGAAGGACAAACAACAACAAACAACCTATACCCATAAAGACCTCACTCCTCTACCCTCTCCAGAGCCCAAATTCTATCCCCACCCCATGGAAACCTGAGACAGCCAGGGACTTGGAGGGAATAAGTGAATAAATAGGATGCCAGTCTCCAAATGAAGCAATTCTCCCTCTTTTTGGAAGGAAGTAGCATTGTCCTCCCATTTTGGTGCCTGTGGCTAAACCTTCATTGCCCCACCCTAGTTGCAACTCTAGGTTTGTGGAATGATTCGATGTTTGGAGCACGTTGAGTTTGATTACAGCTGGGAGCTCTAGGTGGAGATGCACTGCAGGTAGTTGAAGATGAGGAAACAGAGTGGGGGGGGAGAATTTTTTTTTTCTGAGCCCCACAGTTGTGTTTTTTTCTTAGAGTTATGTCTGCATATGTAAGTCACCCTCACACAAAATTTACAGCATAAAGCATTAATAGCATATATAGAAATCACATGATATAGGGCAGTCGGCTTATTGAAATTTTGAAGAAGGCTTGACTAGTTGAAATCTATACACACACATATGAGACACATGCTTAAAGACGACACTTGAACTCAGGAAGCATATGAGATTATGAAGGGAGAGAGTGTAGAGGCTGAAGAAAAGAGAGGGTGCAAGACAGAATCCTTTCTGTTTCTATTTTCACTACCTCAGTTCAGGTCCTTTTTTTATCTCTCACCTGGATTACTGCAATAGCATTTCCCTGCCTTCTATCTGTTAACCCACTTTTACTTCGAGATAGAATCTTAGTGCTTAGAGATCCATCCTCTAATTCTCCCTCCCATACTCCACAACTTATTTTACAGATAAGAAAACAGACTCATAAAGTCATACAGATGGTAGCCCTAATTCCAGTCAAGTGTTTCCACCGTACCATGTCTTCCTTCCTTCAATTACCCCTGACCGTTTCATTGATTTACTTAATGGCTTTCAGTCTACAGAAGTCAAAGTCTTTAGTTGTCATCCAAAGCCCTCCATAATGTGTTCCCAACATTATTTTTTTAAATAATGTAACTGGTCTAGTCATCATTCCCCAAAGATCCTCTTGTGCCTTTTCTCCATGCCTTTACTTTAGACCCTTTCCCTAATAATCCCTTCTCAAAGTCCAGCCCAAAAGCCATACCCTCCACAAAATTCTCCTGGACTCCTCTGTTACAAGTGAACCCCTCTGAACTCCCATAGCTCTTGGTATATACCCTCTTACATTTGTTCTGTTCTGCCCAGTATTTTAGTTGTTTGTGTCTATGTAATATTTCCTCTTTTAAATTTTAAACTCCTTGAAGGCAGGAACTGAATTGCCTGAAGTGGCTGACATGGGCCTTGCAGAGAGCAGAAGCTCATTAATAAAATGAGGACCCTGGGAGGTGAACTATATTTAGACCTTTGTCACAACAGATTTCTTAAGAGGCACAAACAAAACAAAAGCCTTTTCACAGAAGGCCTCTGGAAAGAGCCAAGCTAATTTAAATGCATGACTCTGTGCTCGGCAGGCTTACACAGGTCATTTGGTTGGAGAAGGATTCTGAAAGCTGAATTAAAGACTCTAGACCTGGGTCCAGAAACCCCTTTAAAGCAAACTATTTGATAGACTTATCTGGGCAGAAAAATGTCACTTGAAAAGATCATTAAGACTTACAGGAAAACATCTTGGAGCTTTTGGATGTTAAACAACACAGTAATGATGGCAAAACCTGGGATCACTGACAAGCTGTAAATGAGCATCTTCTCTTGCCCCCCTCCCTGAGGGCTTTCCTCCCTTCCTTCAAAAAATATCTCTACTTGACTCATTAAAATTCCTCCTATGGGCATGAAATCCAAGATGAGGGGAAAATACATTCAGAGATATTCTATTTTTTAAAAAAGGCTTTTGTTTCCTGCATATAGGAAAGCCCTGCTCTTCCCACAGGGGAGCTGTTGATTTTTCATCTGTGCTCTCTTCAGGTCTTCACTAAATTGTTCTCTCTCCATTTCTCTTTCTCCTAGGGCTTTCAGCAGAGGCCTTGAGGTACCTTGCCTACTCCATAATGAGATTGCAGAGCATCTGAAATCGATGTGTTGGGCTAACACCATATCAGTTTAAGTCAATTGTGGACTTGCCTTTAGGCTGCCTTTCAGCATCACTTCCGGGGGAGTGGAAGCATTGGCCTGTTTAAACACAGCTCAGCAGTCACAAACTGCCTTCCCGGAGCATCCGTGTTCCTGAAGGCCTCGTGGGTGGGAGGTGTTCACTACATGCCCAGCTCCTTGATTTGGACCATAGTTAGGAACACGGTTGCTGATGCAGCAAATTAAATATTCTACTTCTAAAATATCCATCCAAGTGAAAGCTCATCATTCAGTGACCTAGATCAGCCTGGGGCCAGGTGAATGAGTGAAATCAATGAAACACTGATTTCAGATGCTCTAATATTTGTTTCTCCCGCCCCCCACCCTCTTCTCTCCCTTCCTCACTCTTCCTCTCTTTTCCTCTCCCTTTCTTCCTCCTCCCCCTTTCTCTTTCTCTCTCTTTCTTCCTCTCCCTTTCTCTCTACATGTGCCCCCACTCATTTTTTTTCCTATTTTTCCCCCTGAAAATCTAGGTACTGTTTCTACAGGGACCAGCTAGGCCTTGAGTCAGGAAGACCTGAGTTCAAATCCAGCCTCAGACACTTACTAGCTTTGTGACCCTGGGCAAATCACTTAACCCTGTTTGCCTCAGTTCCTCATCTGTAAAATGAGCTGGGGAAGAAAATGGCAAACCACTCCAGTATCTTTGCCTAGAAAAATCCCAAATGGGGTCACCAAGAGTTGGATGTGACTGAAGAACAACAAACCTGAATTTTTTTTTTAAAGCAGCTCCTTTGTTAACACACGGCTCCCTTTTGTTGCTATTTCTTTTTCTAAACAAATGATTCAAATTCTTAGAACAAGCACATTTGCCTTATGTATTTTTAGAGTGGCTTCCTAAATAAATATGGTACAATTATATGATCATATTTTCTCATTTGTACTTCATTGTATTTTCATTTCTAAGTACAATATGGCTTTCAACACCATTCTCCCACAAAAAGGGATAAAGCATAAATCTCAAAATAGATGTGAAAGCACTAATAAGTGAGTTTTTCTTATTGAATTCTTTCTAATTAAAAATAGATTCAGAATATAATCTGATTTTTGTGTTATGACAAACCTTAGTAAAAGCATAGTATCAGGAAGATAATTTCAACTTTAAATATGGGCTTTAAATATGGCTCTGGTCAGGGTATAGACATTTTGAGGAAGGCTGGGTAGTTGCTACCAGATCCCCACATTTTTAAGCACTTGACTGGGATAGCATAATGGTTTATTCCCAATTCCTCGTTTTCATGGTAAAGGAAGGGCAGAGTTTGGGCAGGGTATCCTAATTTTTTGCTGTATTTCGCTTTGTCTGACTCTTCATAACCTCAAATGAGGAGATTTTCTTGACAAAGATATTGGAGTTGTTTGCCATTCCCTCCCCAGTTTACAGATGAAGAAACTGAGGCAAAAGGGGTTAAGTGGTTAAGTGACTTGCCTAGGGTCACACAGCTAGTGTCTGGGGCCAAATTTAAATTCGCGAAGATGAGCCTTCTTGACTCCAGGACCAGCACTAGATCCGCTGCCCTAAGCTTCCTCTTAAACACACCTGGAATCCACAGAAGACTCCTTGGGGAAGCTTCTGTAGACTCGAGATATATTTATGAACTCTTGCTTCCACATCACAAAACTTAGGTGAGATAGCCATGATTGTGAATGGAGGAAGCTGAAGGTGGTGGGATATTAAGGGAATGGGGAGGAGAAAAAAATTTGTAGAGCATGAGAAGGGTTATTCAAAACCAATTTAAGATGTTAAGGAGTTTTGATTTCTGTCTCCTTACCTGCGCATCTCGACATAAGGGCAATTTGATCCCAAGAGGGTGGGAGGTAGTTTGGGGATAGTGAAAGTGGCCCCACCTTATGGTGGTTTTTTTGCTTATGGATTGAAGTGAATGTCGTGGTTGTAATTGCAATGTGTTATTTAATTTGTGAACATCAACCGGTACGCTATAAATAATTACAGTGATAATTCATCTCGTGGGACCACAGATGTAGAGCCAGAAGGGATCTTAGGGGTCATAGAGTCCAACCCCTATTTTAGAAATGGATAAACTGAGACCCAGAGAGGTTGAATGATTTGTTTAGAGTCACAATCTAGTGAGTGTCTGAAGAGGAATAGAAACCTAGGTCTTTCTGAACCTAACTCCAGTGTTCTACCTGCCAAACCAGTGCTGTAAAACTAAAACACAAACGGAGACCCACTAAACCATACACAAGGATCCCTCCAGGTGGCATAGGGACTTAATTTTAAAAAGTAGTGTTTGTGTTTTATTGTATTTTTCTTTTGTTAAATATTTCCCAATTTCATTATAATCTGGTTCTGTAGTACTTAGGAGTGTTGTGGGTCATATTTTGTTGCATCCAATACCTCTGTGCTAAACCATGCTGCATTTCATGCCAAGGAAAAGGGACCAAGAGCCAAAGGCCCTCAGATGCCAACTATTTGCAAGCCTGTCTGCATTTTGCTTAGGTTCACTTTGCGCTGTATGAGAAAAGGAAATGATTCAAGGTAGAATAAGAAATCAGTTGCTTCATGGAAACAGAGTCATCATAAAATATTTTTTAAAAGGTCAAATGTACAAGGTCTGAAATATTCTTTTTTTTTTTGAGGAGGGAGGTGAGGCAATTGGGGTTAAGTGACTTACCCAAGGTCACACAGCTAGTAAGTGTGAAATATTCTAAATCCCAAGAAATTGTATCAGGAGTTACTACATTTTAATCTAATTAGTCAATGTAATTACATTCATTTAACACTAGTCAGGCACAGGGCACTAAATAAATATATACCTAGCAGAAAAGGTGTTACAAATTTCCTCTCACTTCAGAGTATTTTAAAAAATATTTAATTTATTTATTTTCAGTTTTCAATATTCATTTCTGTAAGTTTTAAATTTTCTCCTCCTCCCTCTCCCCCTTCCCCAAGACAGCTTGCAATCCAATATGTGCTCTACACATACATTCCTATTAAACATTTTTACATTAGTCACGTTGCATAGAAAAATTATAACAAATGAGAGAAACCATGAGAAAGAAAACAAAACAAAAGAGAAAAGAGTCTGTTTCACTCTGCATTCTGACTGTAGTTCTTTCTCTGGATGTGGATGACATTTTCCATCATGTGTTCTTTGGAAAAGTTTTAGGTCTTTGAATTGCTGAGAAGGGCTAAGTTTATCAAAATCAGTCCTTGCACAATATGGCTGTTACTGTGTAGAGTGTTCTCCTGGTTCTGCTCCTCTCACTCAGCATCAGTTCATGTAAGTCTTTCAAGGTTTTCCCAAAGTCTGCCTGCTCATCATTCACTTCAGAATATTTTAAAACTTATTTAAAAACAGAACAAACCAAATAAACAAGCAAAAAGGCCCCACTGCTAATCTCATTATATTTTATTATTTTTCTTCCTTCCCCACCCCACCCCCGGGTTCTTTAAAACAAGACATCTAGTAATAAAAGTTATAAAAGGAATGTCACGAGAGTTTCCGTTTTGCAGTTCCATTTTCTCCCATTTTGCAATGCCCAATTCTCTGTCGCTATGGAAATGGAAGGGATGTACAAGCCAATGGGAAGTCACTATCTTATTTTCTAAACTGGAGGTGAAGAGTATGTAGTACCACCCCCACCCCCTACCCCATTCCTTTTTGATACTGAAATTTTTTATGTAGTACTGTGTTTGAACCTAAATCTATAAACTCAAGGGGAAAAAATTCACCATAAGGAAAAGCATATCTTACCATTGGTTGAGATCCATCATTTTATGGATATGAAAAACTGATGTTGCTCATGTCAGAAACATTCATGATTCAAAGAGCCCCTTGCTATTTTTTTAAAGCAGGGTCAGGGATTACACTTCTCTCGGCTCAGACCTCCTTATTTCTTACCAGAGGTGGGTTTTGAAACTCCCTATGTTTCCACGTTTTCAAGGATATCAGTATTAACAATTCTTTTTGGGATTAAGCAGCTGCCAACCAGACTTGGGGAGCAATCCCAGAAGAAACTAGAGCTGATTATCCTGCTATATGTATTAGTTTTGCAGAGTCTATTTAAAGTATTAAAGATTGTTTCCTTATGGCTACCAGTTTTGCTTCTATTCTACCCTTACAACCATCATTCAGGGAAGCAGTTCCTAGGGAGAAGGGACCAGTTATCCCTACCAACTGCTGACCAACTATCCCCCATAGGGCAGATAAGCCAGCCTAGCTGAGGCAGCAAGGCACCCTGAGGGAGAGACGGGAGGCAACATATACCAGACAAGTCAAACCACCACCACCACCTTGACCATCTTCTTCCCTTAGACCTGATGGAGATAGCATAGGACCCTGAGCTGAAGAGCCTTGGGAATGGTGGGATCTCCTAAACCACCAGACCTACTTCCAGCATAGCCCTTCCAGCCATCACTGAGGGGAGAAATCATTGTGGAGAGGGACACATTTCATCACTATCAGCAACAACTGACCAAGTATCACCAATACGCAGAGAAACACAGTAACCCTGGGCATGGCAGCACCCTCCAGACTACCATTCCTGCTTCCATCTCAGGCCTCACAACCATTATCCCAAGGGCCAGCTCCTTTGGAGAAGGGGCCAGCCACCCCCACCAATTGCCATATACAGGGCAGGCAAGCCAGCCTGTTTGAAACGTTAAGGCACCTGAGGGAGTGACAGGAAAAAGCACATGCCAGATGAGTCAAACCACCATTACTTTAACCACTATATCCCTTCATGAAGGAGAAGATCCAAGAGCCCCAGGAATAGCAAAGCTTCCAGCCCAGTGCCTGTAGCCATCATTCTAAGAGGTGACTCCTATGGAAGATGTAGCCTAGCAGCTAGCTGCTTCTACAACTGCAGCTACTGAAGACCCACAAAAGAAAATTCTTGTTGCCAAAATCCATGGCACTGTCAAATGTTTCAACATCAGAAAGTATTATGATTTTATCAGTGGAAATGCCACAAAAGAAGAGGCCTTACCATTTGCTTTGCTGTTGTGTCTTCAGGACTATGGGACCTTTCCATCTGACTCGCAGCTGAAACTTTCCATGTGTGTTGTCTTTGCTATTAGAATGTGAGTTCCTTGAAAGCAGGGACTGTCTGATTTTTCTATTTGTATCTGTGGAGTGTACCACAAAATAAGTGCTTTATAAATGCCTCATTCATTCATTCATTCATTCATTCATTCATTCATTCATTCCTAGGACCAATATTTATAGACATCCGGTATTATAATATTTGAATCCAGATGTTTTGGCCTTTGACTTGTCAATGCAGTTACATTCATTTAACACTAGTCAGGCACAGGGCACTAAATAAATATATACCTAGCAGAAAAGGTGTTACAAATTTTCCCTCACTTCAGAGTATTTTAAAAAATAATTTATTTATTTTCAGTTTTCAATATTCAATATTCTTTAAAACCTACACATAGAGGTAGACACCTAGACTCCCAAGGAAAGGAATTCTCTCTCTTTGAAAACCTACGTCTTTGAAATTATGTACTGCTGGCTTATCTGCCCCCGGGGGATAGTCGGTTGGCAGTTGGTAGGGAAAGCTGACCCCTTCTTCCTAGAAACTGCTTCATTGGATAATGATTGTGGGGGTAGAGGATCCTCTCCCTCCTTTGCCCCATTCCCCTTTCCTCTTTTCCTTCCTTTCTTCCTCCCTCCCTTCCTTCTCCCTCTCCCCAATGTCTCAAAATACCAAATTCATTTTTCTGAAGTTCTCCTCTAATTCTTTTTTAGGGGGTTCACCAGTTGATATTAACACTATTGAATGGCATTTTCTTCCTGTTACACAGCAAATATAGGAATCCAATGGGATCTTCAAAGTTTCTACCAAATATAATTTAAGCAATTATGTGATTATGTGTGATTTGCCCTTTCCAAGTTCAAGGATCTCACAGGGTGGAAAACAGTTTAATCGAGAAGTCCATGGAAAGCTAATATCGAACAGTGCGATTTCTGCTAGATGACTTAGGTAGGTGCTCTAGAGACCTGGCTGTTTGTAAACACAGAAGAATAAATAGAAAATGTAAGTAGGAAGTTTAGAGCCAAGAAACATTAAAATCCTAAATGATAGAATGTTTCAGCATGGAGTAAACTTCGTAATTAGCAAAGCAACAAATAGAAACAGATTAATTTTATGCTCTACGGGAATGTAAAAATCAAAAGCTTTTATAAAAGGCCGCTTGGAGCCAAAGAACATTTGAGAAAATCACAATCTATCAAATGCAAACTCGCTAAGTTTTGAGAAAGAAAATCTCCAAAGATAGCCTTATAAAAACAGACAAAATCATATCTTTGTGACTTCATGCAGATTGAAAGTATCGAAATGCATGCAAAATGTCCATGGTGTATATTATCACGTAAATATCATAGCATGGTGTGCTTTTAATGTTGATGAAAGCCACTTATCTCACATGTGAAGTGTCTAATTTAAAACTCTCACCAAAGAGGTCCCTTTGTTTTGTTCTTTTAAGGGTCAAATCAGAATTTTAATTTTTTCACTTTGCAGAAAAAGGATTACTACATTCTTTTTAAGCGTTAGTGAATAGGGCTATGGTATTGGAGCATGTAGACGAGTCACAATTCATTGTTCAACCAATTCCTGTGCATTTTATTAGCTCTCATTAACATCTACTTTTGTTATTTGTTTTTGTGAGATGATAAAGGAAGAGTGGGAAGGGAGCTCAGCTGCAATCCGGCAGCTGTACTGGAGTGGGGCATTGACCGCATCAATCAAACACTAGGCCTCAGAGTGCTTCAAAACTAGGTCATGTCTGGCAGTGCAAACCAGCTGATAGAAGTAAAATTAGACCACCTGAAATCCCTGAAAAATAGATTTAAAATTTTGTTTTAACGGAATTTTCAAAGCTCTCCTACATGATTAGAAATTGAATATGTGATAAATCAAGCTGATACCAAAGCTTTTTTGGTATACTCTTTTTGAAATTATTGAATTTAAAATGAGAGCTTAAGGATATAACCAAAAAGGATCATTCATCTATATTTTTAGGCCCTTTATGATTGTCACCTAAAAGAGTCTGGAAGCATCATTTTTAAGTTTGTACTTAGCTATTACCCACTGTTCAAGTCCTTTCTCTTATCATACTGTGGAAGTGACTTTGGGTCTTTACAGCTAGACTAGGGAAACAGAAGCTGGTACAGGTTCTGCACAGCTGGAGAGACTTCCTGTGTGCCTGGGTGGCAGACTGTCTGTCCTTGGAAGGCCAGCTTCATGCAGCTTATTGTCAAAAGGCAGTCGAGAGCTTTTAAATGATTTTGATAAAAACTCAGGAAAGCAACTGCTGTGGGTTAGAAGGGTTGAGATTTGTATTGGTGGATGGAGGAGCTGTTTGTTTAGTCATTTTTGGTTGTGTCCAAATCTTCGTTACCCCATTTGGAGTTTTCTTGGCAAAGATACTGGAATGGTTTTCCACTTCCTTCTCCAGCTCATTTTACAGTTGGGGAAATGGAGGTAAACAAGGTTAAGTGACTTGCCCAGGGTCACACAGCTAGCGTCCGTGTCAGACACAGAAGTATCTGAGGCCAGATTTGAACTCAGGAAGATGTCTTCCTGATTCCAGGC
The DNA here is from genome assembly GCA_028646595.1 of Phalanger gymnotis. Classification (NCBI taxonomy): domain Eukaryota; kingdom Metazoa; phylum Chordata; class Mammalia; order Diprotodontia; family Phalangeridae; genus Phalanger; species Phalanger gymnotis. The sequence goes on from CM053622.1 coordinate 459,236,346, forward strand.
CTGGCACTCTATCCACTTTACCACCTATCTACTCCAGACATACTAATGAAGTTAAAAGTCGTTTGAAGTAGATGGCTAGGTGGCACAGTGGACAGAGCACTGGGCCTGGAATAGATCTGAGTTTAAATCTGACATTTGCTAGCTATATGACCCTGGGCAGGTCACTTAACATCTATCTGCTTCAGTTTCTTCAACTATAAAGTGAGGATAATAACATCTACCAACCTTGCAGAGTTCTATCAAAGGAGATAGTATTTGTAAAGTACTTAGTACAGTGCCTGACACATTGTGCGCATTCAATAGATGCTTTTTCATTCCTCGAAATATCGATGGCCATTCTACTCATTCATTCCAAAAATCACCCAATAAGCCTTTATTAAGCACCTACTGTGTACTAGGTACTTAGGGTAAAAAGACAAAAATAAAACCATTTCTACCCTCAGGAAGCTTACCTAGTCTATCATCAAGAGCCCCTTTCTCTCCCTCAGCTAATTTACACCTTTTTCTCTGAAATTCACCCCTGAATTTGCCCAGGTAAACCCTGGCCACTTCACACTTCTCAATCTGAGTGGGTCATCACAAAAGCATTCAGATATTACGCCAAAAACTAAGACCTCTCTACCTAATGTCCTGGAGACCCCAAACTTCTTATTGCAATGCCAGTCACTATGGCAGCTATATGTACATTTCCTAGTTGTATCATTTTGAGGGAAGAAAAAATCAGAAAAGATCATGTTCTCATACATATACTCATTTTACTAGCTCTCATTAACATCTACTTCTGTTATTTGTTTTTGTGAGATGATAAAGGAAGAGTGGGAAGGGAGGTATATTGTATTAGGAACGTTGTCATTGAAATTTTAGATGGTTCTTGAAATAACCACACATTTTGCTCACTTCTATGGTTTTCTTTCCTCACAAAAATCTGGTAAGGTTAAGTAGCACAGGCTTTTTTATCCCTATTTTTGCACATGAAGAAATTGAAACTTGGAAGCTGCATTTCTTGTTCACGTAATAATACCTAATATTTATTAACATTTTTGCAAAGTGTTTTGCACCAAAGTTGTCAAATTCACTGCCTGCAAAACTTCTGAGGGCAGTCCAGATTCAAATGTAATTGCAAAATACTTAACAGAAATAAACAAAAATACAACAGAGTGTTTTGTTGATTCTGAAATTCTATGATACTATGAATCTATAGCTCTTTATTTCAAAGCCAAGTCCACATATACATTTATTTCAGTGCACTTACCTACCTTAGAGGGCTGTTGTGGAGAGCCAAATAACTTATCAAAGATTCTCTGAAGCTATAAAGTCCTCTGTGAAAATTGCTTATTGTGGGGCAGCTAGGTGGCAGAGTGAGTAGAGCACTGTCCGTGGAGTCAGGAGGACCTGAGTTCAAATCCCACCTCAGATACTTGACACATGTACTAGCTGTGTGACCTTGGGCAAGTCACTTAACCCCAATTGCCCTGCCAAAAAAAAAAAAAGGAAAATGACTTATTGTAGTTGTCATTGATTTCTTTCTTTTATCTTTGTGTCCTGAGGTACTCTTAGATAATGTGCAGGACATCTAGGAATTGACTAAATTTTGAGGTATCTTATTCCTGTAGTCAAACACACTTGGGAGAAGAAAAAATACCTACACAGAATATTGGCAATTTCCTTTCATCCTTCTTCTAGTCTTGCTCTTCTTTTCAGTAGAGGTCCCCTTTGGAGGCATCCCTGCCAAAAATAAAGAAAAAAAATTTTCCACCTCTTGCATATATTTAGAAGATGGTAACGCCATTCCATCATGTAAGATGCTTCACCATGACTATTGCTATCCTCAGAGTTTAGATACAATGTTGCACCTATTGCCCAGGCAAACCCTAAAATCCAAAGTGGAGGGAAAAACTTGTCTAAGGGTCCCAAATCAAGTCAAAATTCCTTTTGAATAGTTGTGTATCCTATGGGTACTCAATAAACATCTGTTGGCTAATGAGTATCAGACTGGCAGATTAGTAAGGGCCATGATGGAATCACCTTAGAGGGCTGCAGAGGCCAATTATTAAGTTTTAGTATGAGCGTCTACTTCTTGGAAACCAGCAAACATTACAAATCGGTGTTTATTGTTTTGTTGGTTGTCTAGACTTTAAAAAAGTGTTGGAGAAAACATTAATAATGCAAATTCAACTTAACAATTGTCTCTTGTGTTTATTCACACCCCACACATTGTTAAACATTTAATAGCACAATCCTGAGGATGTCATGAATTCCATTAGAGGGAAAAATATTTTTGCCTTTTAAAAAAATGAGTGTTCATGTGATCTAATGTTTAAGGTTGCCCCACAGTAAAATGCCATATCACTGCCAAGCATTTTTCTTATAGGATAAAGTAATACATTTGCAATACGCTTAATAATGGTGGAAAGAAGCAGGGTAGATTTTTTTCCCCTTTGTCCCTGAAAGGACTTCTTTCTTTGCAATTTAGACAGTGACATTTCAAAATACTTTACTAATAATAGGAAAAAAGGGGCAATTCTATAAATTGTTGGTTGTAGAAGAGACAGTAACTGCTCTTTTATCTTGTTATGAGAGAAAACAGTTTTGATTACTTTGTCCCACTTAATAGGAGTTGGACAACAAATGCCAAAGGTTTGGACTTCAAATCCTTCCAAAAGTGGCAGGATTGGCTTGACATGTTGTTTAATCTTCCAGTATGATGCAACACCCCCAGTTTATCAAGCATTGATGATGCCATCTGGAGCCTGAAATGATCAGATAAATGAGCAAGGCTGGTTACTCTTACTTCTCCTCAAGGAACATTGACTAAACTGTTCTTTTAAATGAAAGCATCTGGAGACATTTATCACAGCCTAACTATGTGAAGGGGTGCACACTGAAATGCTTCAGTGATAGTTTAAGGGCACTTTAAATGACAAGGCCAGGGTCAGAGTCATTCCTCCTTCCCTAGAATTTTATTATCTCCATTTTACAGATAAGGACACTGAGGCAAATAGAGGCTGGCTTCCCCAGGGTCAGATAGCTAGCAAGTGTCTGAGGCTGGATTCAAACTCAGATCTTTTTGACTTGAGGGCCAGTGTTTTATCTGCTGCACCACTTAGCTTTCTCATAAATGGGATAATTATAGAGATATAAAAAGCAAGAAGAATTGAGACAAAAGAACATTAGAATTTATATATATGTACATATACATATATACACATGTGTAAATATATACATAAATAGATGCACACACGTGTATATGCATATACATATACATACACACACATATATGCATATATACCAAAGAGCAGAACGAAGTTCAGAAAGGGACATAGTCAAGCAGGGCAGTGTTTTAACATCTATGTTAAACTGAAACGTTATTTAAAAACAAAACCAAAGCAAAAACCAAGCTGTATATTGTAGCAGTTTGGAGTTTCAAATCCAAACCTTTGTTTCTGTTTTGCTTTGTTTAGGGAAATGATCATGTTAGTTGATGTTTGTTAAGTTTGTACTAATAAAAACGAAAACTTATCTTTAAAATCAGGAATTGTTTAGTCTTGTGATTGAAGGTGATTGCGTGAGACTATGGAAGAAAGTCGGGAGCCGGAGATTTTGAGGGGAGTGGTACTGCACTTTTAAAGAAAGTTTCTGAGTACATCCCAGAGTACACTTTCTAGACTGGAGAGAAAATGAGCAAGGAGACACACTGGGGGAGGACTGAGGGCTGGTCCTGAACACTCCTGTTAGCATTGCTTCTAGCATAGCATGTGGTGACACATCATGACGTTCCATCCATACCCTGATCCCTCTTTGAGAGGACAGAGAGAAAATACCGATGTTATACTTGTGAGCCTTGGAAATGTCCTTTGCACAAGAGTCTTCAAAGCCTCTGACAATGATACAGCTTGGAGAAGAGGGAACATATCCCAAGATTCTGTAAAGGATATAGCTATCACCGGCCTTGTGAGAGTGTCAGTGCTGGCCAAGGCTGAGTGAAGTGGGCAGCGGTTTGTTGGCAAACAGCCATCTTCTACTCAGTCACCACTCCACAGGCTATGTAATATCATAAATTCAGCACTGGAAGCAGGCTTAGAGATCTTTCTAACTCCCTCATGTTATAGATGAGAAACAGGTCTAGAGGTGGTGGAATGATTTGCCCAATATCTTAAAGGCAGTGACAGAGCTGGGATATTCAGCCCCTTTCCTACTATTCCATGCAGCCCCTTTGATTCTTCGATCTCAGCATTAAAAAGAAATTGGTCTTTCTTATCTAATCCTTTCAGTGTCTGTATTTCTTTCCTATCACTAAGTAAATGACACAAAATGACTTTGGGTTGGACTTAGTAATGTCCTGAACTCTGCACCCTCCTTGGCTCTTCTCATTCTTGTTTATGCATCCCATTGCCCTTACAACTGGAGTTCCTGGCTGGTCAGGCACATATACTCAAGATATTGTCTTACTCTTAGTCTTTAATAGCATCTGGGGTAAGCCAGACCTTCAGAGAAACAGATTCTTCACCCACACATCCCACTGGGAATCTCTGTGCCTCAGATCGCAGGCTGCTTGGCCTGAGAAATAGTTGATGCACTTCTCAGGGCTCTTGGGACAGCTTCTGACTTTTTTTCTGGGCTGTGTTCATAGCGTCTGTCTCGCAGGAGTGGTGATCATTTGCCAAGCATCAGGTTTAACCAGGGAATTCTTGTAATCGGCTGATAGTAAATGGATAATTCAGGAGTCATTCATTCTGACTGGGATGATGGGAAGGGATGCAGAGTACAAGAGGGACTGACCATGCCTTTGTCTGGAGCACTTGAAGGACAAATTTCACCCCAATCTCTTTCTTGGATCCTGGCAGAGGCATTAATATGGCTAACAATTGTGCTTGACAAGGCTGTTTCATTCCCTGAACAAAGGGACAGCCGCTTGGGATTCAGGGGACATCAGGGGATGTCAGGAGACAAACTCAACAGACCTTACTCTGCGGTTTAGTCTCTGCCCACCCAGGGACATAAAAAACTGCTGGGGTTTCATGATGTTATGGTGGAACTGTCTTGAAGAATTCAGAGGCAGACCGCCTCTAATCCAAATATAGGCATTTATTGTGATTGATGCCTCTCATGAAGCAAGTTAAGTTCCAAGAGGAACCAGCAACTTCAGAGAAAGCAAGATGGATTTGTATAGGGTAAAGATGCTGATTACACAATCAAAAATTACACAGAATATAGGAATATGACTATATTAAAAAGGCAAGAGGAGTCTGTTAAGGGATTAGGTAATGGAGAAGGGGTCCCTTCTATGGTTTGGTGGTCAAACATTCTCCTCTACACCCTGGTGGTTCTGTCTTCTGATTGGCTAGCTATTGTGGTCCTGTTTGGTCAAGATGAATGATGTGGTTGAGGTTGAGTACATGGACACCTGTTTCTGGGAGAATGGGTCTGGGAGCAGTGGCTAGCTAGAGGCAGTGGCTGGGATCCTATCACATGGACACACCTGCTCTTTCTGTGAGAACTATTAGTTTGTGGACACATCTGTTGTTCTAGTGAACAGTGAGGCATATATGAAGAAGTTAAAATATTGAGTATGTGTGTGTGGGGGGGATGTGAGTAGCTAGGTAGGGGCAGTGGTCCTGCTGTTCAGTAGGGTCTATATGGAAGTTAGAATATTGGGGCTGGGGACAGCTTCATTAGGATTCCATCACTTATAATTGAATGATATATTTTGACCAGGTCAATACATACCCTTCATTTACTACAGGAGAATCTGCTTATAGATGCCATTTAAAATTTTTTCATGATGGATGGCAATAATGACATCATTAACAGTTCTGTATGTTCCCCCTTCCTCTGGGCATGATTTGATGGGCCATGTGGCTTCTCTGTTTTGCAAAGTCTGGTTCATATAGTGGGGCCAAGAATTAGCCTTATCTTGGGAGGCAGAGCTCAATGCAATCTCAACCAAGTGGTCAAAGCCTGCTGGAGCTTCAATCTTGGAACTAGGGATTAGTAGAGGTATTGGTTAGGTCCCTGTATAGGTTTTGTACAGTGTTCTTTGGCCTTTACAGACCTGTTGTGGGTAACTTTCAGATCATTTTGCAGTTTCAACCTGGTAGGATTGTGTGGAGCCTAGTGGATGAGGTTGGATGGAATTATTGCTCTATTTTTATGGTCTTTTGGAAGTGTGGTTTGTTTGTTGATCATATCCTGGAACCATTGGTTCCCATTGCTCAAGGGAGTTGAGCAATTATATTGAAGTATATATATTGAAGAAAATATATATATATATATATTGAAGTATAATCCAAGCTTTGGAATCTGCATCGGCCTCATTTTTGCCCTGCTGGTCTTAACCTGGTGGCAATGTTACCCAATATATTAGGTATGGCAGAATGCACCAGACATTGGAATCTGGTGCTCCCTTGCCATGGTGATCTGGGGTAGAGGAAAGTATGGTCAAATGTCTTGGGGCTGCTGGTATTGTTTGATGATTCAGACCAACTGAAGGTATGGCTTGGTAAACCAGGCTCATTGGAAACATCAGTCTGGGGTTAGTATCTGATGTGTTTGGACGGACTTGTTCTTGGAAGTCAGAGATTTCTAGAGACATGCCCTAGGCATCAGAATTTCATTCAGCCTCGTGGAAGTGGTCAAGGTTCTGTGAAGGTGTGTTCTGCTGGGCAACTTCTAAGTGCAGGCTCAGGCTTGATGTTCTGTGCCTCTAATGGAGAAGTCAAGGCCTGGTCTAGATGTTACAGATACTGAGTACCAGCCCAGTACAGTGTCATCTTTGTAGCTTGGGCCTGGTGGTGCCTCAGCCCAATTTTTGGAACCTGGATGAGCTGTTACATAGCAGTTGATATATACGAGAACCTCTATCTAACCAGTGGGAAACATCTGATTTTTGCATGATTGAGATATTGCTTTATGGTCAGGATCTGTGTCCTTGGGCTTGTCACTAAGGCCTAGTAGAGCATTAATTATATGGGTAGGTCATGGAAAGTGGACCGAAGTGGCCTGATTTCAGTGGTCAAGATATGATTAAGTTATATCTCTTTTTGAACTTTATTTACTGCTGCTTTCCAATAACAACCCCATGGGATAGATAGTATAAATATTAATTCCCGTTTGACAGATAAGAAAAACTAAGCCCCAAAGACGTTAAGTGACTTAGATAACAACCAGCAACTAAGTGAATGAAAGGAGGGTCTGGGCTCAAACTGAGGAAACCAAAATTCAGAGTGATCATCCCCAGTTGTAGGACTAGAACCTATTTCTTTGAATTTCTAAGCCCTCTGCATCATGCTGATTCCTGGGGTCAGAATCAGATGGAGGAAAACCCTCCAACAAAAATGGTTCTTAAGGAAAGAGTTGATGGAGGTCCATTTGGGATAATCAAAAATCAAATGTTAATTGAAAAAAATACGAAGAACCCTGGTTCCACCGATTGGTAATAGACATTACCAGTCAAATGACTGTCTTTATAAAAGTCCCCTCATGCCTAAGGTACTTCTTTTCAAACCTACTTCCTGTTGCCCTCATTTCCAGTCTTCTTACACCATACTTCTCCTATCAGGTATTCTATGACCCAGTGACACCAGCTCCTGGCTACTGATCCATAAAAAAGACACTCCATCTCTTGGCTCTGGACATTTTCTCTGGCTATACCCCATGCATGGAATGCTCACCCTTCTCATCTTTACCTCCAGGCTCCCCTGGCTTTCTTTAACTAAAATTGTAGGGAGCCTTTTCCAACCCCTCTTAATTCCAGCAACTTTCCTGTTAATTGTTTCCTGTTTGTACTGTCTATAGCTTGTTTGTGTGTGTATATATATATATATATATATATATATATATATATATATATATATATATATATTACCTGTTGTCTCTCCCATTAGACTGTGAGTGCCTAGAGGGCAGGGACTGTCTTTTGCCTATTTTTGTATCCTAGCACCTAGCACAGTGCTTGGCACATTCTAGGTACTTAATAAATGTTTATTGACTGTCTAAGCTAGAAATCAGAAGAAGCCAGAAAGGAGAAAGCTCTCTCTCTTCTCTTTCCTTCCTGGGGACTCACTAGCTTTGCCTGCTCCTCAAATGGACACCAGCTTTGATAACAAGCTCTACCAAATGAGGAGGGAATCCCATGTAATTGTTCCTTTAACACTGGCAGAGGGATTTTTAAAGAGAGAATCTGTTTGATCACATGACCAACAACAGGCTGAAAGGTGAGGTATTTTCTGACGTTCTCATTAATTCTCAACCCCTCGCCCCCCAACCCCCCCAAACCCCACACTTCAAAGAGGAATTAAGCACCAGTAGAACACTTACAGTTAAATCAACAGCACAAGAATTCCAGAATCCAAATGACATAACTTTCAAAATTAATAGTGGAGAGTGGCCATCTTAAAGGTCCTCACTTATCACCACTCCTCATCAACCTATACACTCTAGAATACAAACAAAACAAACTGGAGCCTAGTGCGTTGGGACCCACTCTGGCATTTCCCTGTAACTGCAGAGATCTTCTGATACACCCCACTTTTGCCCTTCTTCTATCAATCTGTTGGTACAAGTAAGACACATTAACTCTGCCCAAACAAGTGAGGGGAAGAGGGAATTATGGAAGAGAGGAAGACTGACCACATTTTTAGGGTTGCCAATGTTAGGGAGCAACAGGGAAGCAAAAACCTAGAACATACATCTGGTCCCTTCCCTCTCTTCCCCCCACCCCCCACCTAAAAGGAACAGACTCTGATTCAGCCCAGTCAGGCAACTAAAGAACAGAAGGAGCTGGAGAAGGAGGCCAATTGAAGGAAAGGAGACTTGGAATCCAACTGAGGTTAGTCTTATCCCTTAGGAGCTACTTAGAGACAGGACCAAGGTTAGTGAGAAGTAAATTGCCCAATGATGGGGGAGGGTGAAACAGCACTGTGTCCCAGCCCTGAGGGTGAGTACAATGTATGTATTATATGAAAATTTGAGTAACAGAAGGGTATATTCTACTTCTACCAGAAGTTGCATAAGGGAATGGAATAGTATATTCTGAAAAGCAAATGAACTCAGAATGAAAACCAAAATAGCAAAATCTGTAAACCTAAGCCTAATAATCAATTTAAAAATATGCATATTCAATAAGAGAAATATTTCAGGCATGGGGTGGGGTACCCAGCAAATAAATTTAAGTTGGTTATCTGACTTGTGAATATCTCAAACAACAGAAACAAAAGAAAGATCAATAAATAGAACTAAAAAGGAAAGAATAAATAATGCTACCTTGACAGACATTTTAATAAACTCATTTAAACTCTCTTTTTCCTGAGTTTTGCCTCATTAAACAGGGAGAAAGCTTGAACAAAGAATTTCCTTTTTAACTGTATAATGCACACGCTATCTACATTTTTATTTCCTTCAAGTTTTTAATCTGTTTGGGTGAAAGGTAGATTTTATCCCAGGAGTTCATTCACACAAATGAAATCCTAGGGCTGAACCCCATCCCTCAAAGTATCAAGTTTACCTATATTAATAATTTAGAAATATAAGATATAGTCTATAACACATGCAAGATTTAATGATGCATTACACACTGCCAAAGCTAATTTGGGGGATATTGTGGGACAAATAATAAAGAGAAAAAAATAAAATATATGCCATGTAGATATTTACTTTTCCCCCATTGATTTTGGATTTCCTTCTCCCATAGTTAAAATACTATGAGTTAGTGACTCTACTGAGGCATCTTTCTTTCTTCAGTTGCTCTTTTCTGATTTGAATATATATGATATTCTCTCTTTTATTTTGTGTGGTCATTCCAGTCATGGACACAAATGCACTCTGTAAAAATATTTGAAAGAGTTACTTTCCAATTTAGTGTATGTGCAACGTGTTGAACATGAAAATAAAACTTGTTTAGGTTCACTTCTGAGGAGCTCAGGAAAATGTTCAGTAACTTTTTCTGAGAAAAGATTATTATATGGGGAAACAATGTCAATTTATTCTCTAGCTTATATTCTGTTACCTTGTTCTTGCTAACTTTTAAAGAAAACCATCAAGTTGTCAAAGTACTTATTTATGAGATAAGTGGCGAATGGCAAATGGCAAAATCCAACCTACCGAAAGCCATATGAAAAATGCTCCAAATTACTAACAATTGGAGAATGAAAATTGAAGCAACTCTGAGGTAGAACTCTGTAGCCATCCGATTGGCAATGATGACTCCCCACTGCCCCCCAAAAAGGAAAATAACAAATTTTGAAGATGTTGCAAAAAAAATAGATGTATTAATGCACTATTAGTAGGACTGTGAACTGTTCCATTTTGGAAAGCAATTTGCGACTATCCCCTTAAATCACTCAACTGTGCATGCTGTTTGATCCAGCATAATATAACTACTATGCTTTTGCCTCAAGAGGTCAAAGAAAGAGGAAAGTGACCCTAGGAACAAAATTATTTATGTCAGCAGTTCATAGTGGCAAAAAAACTTGAAAACTTATGGAGTCCAAATCTATTGAGGGATGGCTGGACAAATTGTGGTATATAAATATAATGGAACCTTATTGTGCCATGAGAAATTATGTCAACGATTTCAGATAAATGTGACAAACTTTTATGAAGTGATTCAGAATGAAGTGAGTAGAATATAGAGAGCAAGTTACAGAAAAAGACAATGTCATGAAAAATATCATAGAATTCAGATTAATATAATGACCAACCATGATTCCGGAGTACTAGTGATGAAGCATGTTACTTACTTCCTACAAGGGAGTGTAATGGTAATCAGGGAAGGACTTTTTAACTGTTTTCTCTTTTGGAGCACTTAGGTAATCAAGTGACTTTGAGGAGTCTGGCCTTTGTTCCTTTGATTAAATCGGGAGTGTTTGATGACCAGCTTACATCAAGGGAAAGCCTAGTTCACATAGGTTTGAGTCGCATGGCTGTGATGCCTGAAAAAGCATCACGTGGTTTTCAGTCGCATGGTTGTGATGTGCCTTGACCCTGAACAGGGTATATAAACTGAGAGGTTAGCGTTTTGTTTGGGGCTGTCACTCACTGGAGTGTTGTGTGATTTGACCAGATGAGTCTCTGGGTAGATGTTGTTAAGGAGCACCCTCTTCCCCTCCCCTCCCACCCCCGCCCTTGAAAAAAACCCAGGTGTTGGTGTTTCCCTGGTAACTGTGTACTGAGATGTTGGACAGAAAGCTGTCTACTGGTTTGTGTGATTTGATCTGTTTGTATTGTCTCTGTTTGTAATTTTTGTTTGTATTTGCTCTGAAGTTCAAGGTGCCGGCTTTCCCCCCTGAACTAAGTGAATGATAAATGTTTGATTAAAGTGAGACCATTAATCTCTTAAAGTTGCTTTGCTTAGAAAAGCAGATCAAAGAACGTGTGCTAGCAGCCTCCCTGTGTGCTGATGTTGTTGGTCTTACACCTCCACAGCAGCTGCTAGCAACATTGTTGTTACAGGAAGCTGATGCATTCAAGATGCAAGGTGTGACATACAAAAAAAGAAAATGAGTATTTGTTTCAACACAATTAGTATATTAGGAAACAGTTTGAGATTAAGGCAGATGTTGTGTTTACTTAGGCATAATTTTATAAAAAGGAAAGCCGCTGGAAGTGGTGTCTGACGCTTGTGGAGCTAGAGGTGGGTGACCCTCAAAATATGTCCTCCTACCCCCATTCTAGAACAGACTTGATGATGACCTGAGATGGTTGCAGTACACGTCTCTGATAGAAATGGGTCTGCATTGTTTAGAGAGCGGGGTGTGGTTCTCCAGGGTATTTCACAGAAGAGGCTGTGCAAAAAGATCTCCTTGGTCACTGGGTGACCTACCTATGCCCCTTATAGGATTTGAGAAAACATTCTTTGTACCTCTTGTGCTGGTCCCACAGAGATTTATCACAGGAGGTCCACGCAGAGTGCTGGAGGCTTTTGTTACATTATCCTGATATCACAAAGCCAGCAGTGGAACATTTAGGTCACTGCCTCTTCTACTTCCTTACTCAATGTGTAGTCAGCTTCTCTCTTCTTTCTGTCATACAATTCTTTAATGAGATCCTGTACTTTCATTCTTTTTCGGTTTTTCTCCCTGAGGTTGGTCAAAGTTCATTGCAATGGCCCCAAAGCAACCCAGCTTTCTTTCTCCTCTTCCTTTTTGAACTCTGGGCCCAGCTTTTTTCTATGCTAAAAATTATGATTCTATGTTATATAGCTTTTCTCTTCAGAGACAGAGAATCCTGGTGCAGGGCCTCATCACCTCACACTTGGACCATTGCAACCATAATAGTAATAATACTGCTATTAATAGTAACTATCATTCATATAATGCTTTAAGGTTTGCAAGCTGCTTTACAAATATTTCATTTTATCCTCAAAACAACCTCGGAAGGTTAAGTGCCATTATTATACCCACTTTACAGATGGTCCTAGTAAGGTAATCCTTTACCCCTATTGCCTACATAGAGGTGGCCCTTCTCTTTGCCAAAGTAAACCCTCAATATGCATGTGATCACATTCCACCTTATTTTCTCCAGCATATTGCTCCCTCCCTCATCCCTGCTCTCTAACTAATCTTAAATTAGTGATTAGTGACATCTCTTGTCTGATGGCTGCTTCCCCCATGATTACAAATGCCCATATTTCCAATTATTCTCAAAAACCTCTCCTTTGATCCATGTTTCCTTGCTTCTTATCATCCCACAGTTAGTAATCATAGTAGCATTTATATAGTCTATATAAGCCATTATGTGCCAGGCACTATGCTAAGTGCTTTCCATATATTTCATTTTATCCTTTCAAGAACCCTGGGGAGTAGGTGTGTGTATTATCCCTGTCTTGCAGATGAGGAAATTGGAGCCGGAGGTTAAGTGACCTACCTAAGGTCGCAGAGCTAGTAGGTATCCTAGGCTGGGTTTGAACCCAGATTCCTGACTCCAGACCCAGTGCTCTATCCACTTCTTAACCAAGTGTGTTGTTAAGCAAAATTGTCTCATTAGCATGGCTTTTGTTTCTTTTGAGTGGAAGTACTTTCAGCTGTTAAGTGCTAAGCCCCAGGCCCAGGGCCCTGTCAGGTGTGAAACCTGTGTGGGTGTGGATTGGTGACTTA
>CM053622.1:459249936-459284307 GCA_028646595.1 Phalanger gymnotis
CGGTGGGGCCTAAAGAAATTTCTTGTTGTTTTCTCCTTAGAGAATCTCTCATACCTTGCTATTTCGGACCATTCAAACATATACATGATTATATTTGAGATCATAAATTCGGCCTTCCTACTACACCAAGCTGCTTCCTTCCTAAACTACTCCTCAAGTTTGATCAATCCTACCATTGATGCCTATACTTTCTTCTCATTGTTAAGATTTTAAACATAGAAACGGTTTTTAAAAAGGCCTTTGATGATCTTTTAAAATAAAGATAACTACATGTGTTGTTATTTATTTGAGGGTGAAGGGAACAGGGGCCTGTACGGTTAATGGGATGTGAAGATCTTCCAGCGGAAGCTTGCTTAGGGGAGGCTTGCCTGTAGGAAGGTTTTCACACCTTTTGCTAATTTCTGATTAGGTACTGAATCAGGAGAGTTGTGATGCCTTCTGGCTCTGAGAAGTGTATATATACTCTTGAGCTGGTAGTTTGCTTTGAGGATTCGGTTATGAGAAAGACCTTATGATTCCCTGGTTGAGACTCCAAGTGGCTATATGTTCAGAGCTCCCCGACCGTTCAGATGTAAAGGCTCTCTCGTTCCAGTGGTGTATGTAAAGTGTATAGCAATATTGCTTTGATTCAGGCAGTCAGAGTCCTGTCTGTTGGTCTTTACTTCTCTGCTTATGTATTCTCTGTATTTTCTCTGAAGTTCAGGGGGCTGACTTTTCCCCTGAACTAGTAAATGTAACTAAAGAAGATTGTTGGCCCCTTAAATGGCTATCTTTCCTAGTAAAGTAGATCTAAGAACCTGTGCCAGCAGCCATCCGGGGTGTGCCAGTGTGGCGCTGTTACAAGGCTATGGGAGGTTCCAGGAGGAATAAAAAGGTGTAGAATAGCCACTGAATTGAGTAGGTTAGTGAACTGATGAAGAAGCTGTAGAAGTATTATCTTCCCTCAGTGAGGATTAAGCAATGCATAATTGAGTCTGAGGGTACACACACTGTTCCACACCCATAGTCTACCGCCTCTGCCTTTTTCGTGAGACTTCCTTCAAGGCTCAGCTTTCCTATTTCTGTTGAAAGGCACCAGAATCCTTCCAAGCACCCAAGTGCATAGTCTTAGCATTACCTTCAACTTTTCACTCGCCCCACACATCTTGTCATTTGACAAATGTTGTCTTTTCTACCTCTACATCAGTTCTTAACCTAGGCACCAAGGTCTATGAATAGATTCTAGGAGGTTCATGAACTTGGATGGGAAAAATTATATCTTTATTTTCATAACCTGTAACTGAAATTTAGTATTTCCTTAAATTATGAATGTAGGTAGAAATGTTATTCTGAGAGGGGGTCCATAGGTTTCACCAGACTTCCCCAAAGGTCCATGACACAAAAAAGATTAAGGACTCTGGCTCTTTAAATGAATCTTGCACCCAATTATGTCTCTCTTACTTTAATTTAGTCCCTCATCAGCTCTCACCTAAATTTGTTTAGTAGTCTTATAATTAATATCTCTCCCTCAGACGTCTTGTCCAACTCCACCTCCTCCACCACATAGCTGCCATGGTAATTTTCTGTTAAGATTTGACCATGTGAGTATCTAACTCAGTCCCTTCCAATAAAACCCTATTGCTGCTAAGATAAAAATATCACCTTTTCTGTTTAGCTTTTTTAGTGCTTCACAACCTGGCCTCTACCTTTTACACTCCCTTGTCTATCACTACCCATCCTTTACTCCAAGGTCCAGCCAATCTGGCCTTATCTTTGTTCTTTATACCCAACACTCCATCCCGTTTCCTTGCCTTGGAGCTCATCTCCAGGACTGCAATGTCCTCTACCGTCATCTCTGTGTCATTAAATCTACCTCTTAAAGATGCAGCTCAAGCATCATCAAATCTGGCCTTAGACACGTAGTAACTGTGTGACCCTGGGCAAGTCACTTCACCCTGTTTGCCTCAGTTTCCTCATCTGTAAAATGAGCTGGAGAAGGAAATGGCAAACCACTTCAGTATCTTTGCTAAGAAAACCTCAAATAGGGTCATTAAGAGTTGGATATGATTGAAACAACTCAACAACAACCCCAGAATAAGGCTAAAATGAGATAATACTTGTAACCTTAAAGTGATATATAAATGCCAGTTCTTCTTCTTATTGTTTTTGTTAAGAACTGGAAACAATGGAAGGTGCGAGTAAATGAGGGAATAGCAGGACAAATAAGTATATATGAATATAATGGAATAGTACTGTATTATAAAAAATGACGAAAGAGATCATTTAGGAGAATTTTGGGAAGATTTGCATTAATTTATGCAGAGTGAAGTGAGTAGGATCAGGACAATTTATATATTGATGACTTGTTAAAAAACAAAACCAAAATCTTTCAAAGACTTAAGAATTATGGTCAGTATAATGACCAACCACAATTTCAGAAGACTCATGATGAAACATGCAACCCACCTTTGTCAAAGAGATCAGAGACTCAAGAGTATAGGATGAGAAATAAATTCGGGGAGTACATGGTCAGTGTTAGAATTTGTGTTCCTTGATTTCATTTTCTTTCAATGGAGGAAAGAAAATGTATTTTTGTTCATTAAAAATGAAATTTAATAAAAATAAGAAATTATGTAACATTAATATAACTCTGAGATGTTTCCCTAATCATTCCAATCCAAAGGTGCATGTGATCTGTATCACAAGTTTTAAAACACAAACTTCCAGTTTATTGCTTAGGATTGCTAGTGTTTGGGCTTGGGTGTGTGTTTTATTCTTATACCCTCTGTTGTCCATCAGAACCAGATTTTAAAGTTCTGGTGCTGAAGAAACGTGTCTTTTATTTCTTTGTACCCTCCCCCACCCCAATCTCCATGGAATTTGGTACAGTACTTTGCAAACAGAATACATCTCACAATTATCTGATTATTCTCCAGTGCCTGCTTAATCCCTCCCCATTTTTACTGCTGCCTGCTCTGCCTTTCTTACTGCCAGTTATTGCGATACAACTGCTCTCATTCCCTAGCTACCATTTTAACCTGCCTGGGTCTGTAGAAGCTTATCGACATCTAGATAGGACAGAAATGTCTTCCCAACCTCATACTTCCATTTCCCACTCTATTAAAATCTAAAACATAAGAAATAGCTGAATTTTCTGACATATTAACAAATAAAGTACAGACCCCATATACCACTTACTCTGATCCCAAGCATATACAGCAAAAGGCCAGAAAAGGTAAGTTTTGAGTTAAACCAGAATAAGCTATAGATAGTCAAGGCATATAGCACTAGCAGAAATGCTTAGGGAAATAAACCCAGCCCATAATTTCTTTCTTGTTCTAATGATTCTGCTTCTTGTTTTTTGTTGTCCTTCTCCATCTTTTTCCAATCTCACAATTTAATTGGGAGCCCAAATTATAATCCGAGTCTGTGATTAAAAAAAAAAACAGGAAAAACTCTCTGGTTTCTGTTCTCATATAACTTTTTGCACAATAAGTTGAGATAAAATGTAAAGAAAAAAACTTTTAGGACATGTTGAAAGATACAGAAAAATGTCTATTTTATGGTTTTTAAAAACATAATATCTGTACTGTAATCGGGTCAAATATGTTTCTCTCTTCCATTATTTCATTTATGAGTTGAAAGAGGTCACTGGCACTCTTAGGAGTCTAACATTTTTTTTCACTTATGGGTAGGTACCCATACTCTAGTTTTTTTTTTTCCTCCCTCCCTCATCCAGTTAGATTCTTAGCCAAAAATTATGTTTGTTTTTGTCCTGATCTTTGATTTCATCCATGTAAGGAACTTCTAGTGTGGCAATTCCCTTCATTGATGCAGACCTGCAAATTGTTTGTATTATACGGTCTTATAGAGTTCCCTGGGACATGAAAAGTTAAATGACTTGCCCATGATCACAACCTAAAGTTATTCTCTTTTATGGCCATGATACTTCTCTTAAAGTATTTAAAATAGTAAGAAAAAACTGAATAGGCAAATGTAGGAACATTAAGAATTATAAAAATATTTGCTCTATAATGGTATTTATTTACTAAGAGAATACAAATAAAATATATGAACCTAAAATAGGTAAATGTGAAAAGTTAGTTGTAAAATTTCCTTAAAACTGTTCAGAAGTATGGTTGGGCAATCTGACTGAAGTGAGCAAAGTAATCCTAAAATCCTGTAGCTCACTGGACAAAATAGAGTCTTTCATATACAACAAAAAAAATTAGAAAGTAAAAGAAAACTCTTTACATTTGGATTTTCTGTCTCCCCACTTTCCTTGTTTTAGTTGAATGAAAACTTTAGTACTCAAGATGAAACATCAATTTTTGTATGACAAAGAACTGTAGGAAAATATATTTACCTTAGAGCATACAGGATACTTCCCAAGGCTCTGAGTACTGCCAATACACTTGTATTGACAAAATTGATGCCGTCCAGATCAATAATTTCATTTACTATTTCCTGAAATATAGAAGTTAAATTTAACTAAAACTATAGCATAAGCTTTTATGAATTAAAACAATTTTGCATGAATATTATTGACAAAACAGAAGATTATACTCCAGGGTTCCATGATTTCATTGATATAATTTCTCTACTTGCAAAAACAAAGACTCAGAGAGATAGTCTTTGAAAGTCATAGTGACTGAAAAATTCATTACTAGGTCATCAGTACAAGGTTGGTATCTCCAGTTTTAGCAAGATTTCTCAGAGTATAACAGACAAGCAGCCCAGTAACCAAAACATACCAAAAGCTTTTTAGTTTGGTAGATGTGCCAGAGCCTATATTATGCTGGGATAGTTTTTGAGAGCTCACAATCAACTCAATTCCACAAGGAGGCAAAGATTTTAGAGGTAGATAATAAACTAGGAGACAAAGACACATGGAAAATCACCTCTCCTCTCAAAATGAACAGCTAGGTGATGAAATGGAAAGAACTCTGGGCCTGGAATCATAAAGATTTAAATGTGACTTAATATAGCTTGTGACTCTAGGCAAGCCACTTAACTTCGATCTGCCTCAGTTTCCTCAAATGTAAAACAGAGGTAATAACAGCACCTACCTCATAAGATTGTTATGAGGATGAAATGAGATAATATTTGTAAAGAACTTAGCACAGTGCCTGGTACATTGTAAGAACTACAGAAATGCTTCTTCCCTATATAATTTTAAAATTTATTCAGTTTTTAAACATGAATGGTAAATGTTTTACTCAAAATACTCTATTGGGGAAGCTAAAATCAAGTACTTTTTGAGGTGTCAAGTGAAGACAAGAGCATGGGGCCTTGGTCAGTAAATGAAAAGACATTTATTAAGTACTTTGTATGTATAAAGTTGGGGCAGCAGGGCTCAAAAGTCAGGACTAAAAGTCAGGAAGACTCATCTTTCAGAGCTCAAATCTGGACTCAGACACTTAACTAGCTGTGTGACCCTGGGCAAGTCACTTCACCCTGTTTGCCTCAGTTTCCTCATCTGTAAAATGATCTGGAGAAGGGAATGATAGACTACTTCAGTGTCTTTTCAAGAAAACCCCAAATGTAGTCATGAAGAGTCAGTCACATGACCGAAATGACTGAATAACGACAATGTGTAAAGTACTATAAGCAGCACTGGAACTTCGCTTAGCAAGGTTAGACAATCCCTGATCCCAAGAAGTTCATATTCTAATGAGAAAGACAGCCTATATAGGTCTGGGGCTGTAGAGTATGGGCTGACAGTTGGCATGGTGATTTGGGGGTGACTATTTTCCAAAGGTCTCTAGACTCCACTGGTTACTAGTAGCTGTTGGTTGCAATGGTGTTGGTGTTTGCTGGGAGGGCGGGTCACTTCTCTAGGGTTTGCCCTTTTGATGATGGCTGTTCAGGTGAGGCAGGAAGCAGCCAATGGTTTAGGGGTCACTGCAATTCTTGGGGCTCTTAGATTCTAGTTTCTGGGCTGTCTCTCTAAACTCCACAAGAAGGTGATGGTCAAGGTATTTCAGTAGTTTGATCTTTCCAGCACATGCTACTGTCCTATCCCTCTCTCATATGCTTTGCTGCTTCATTTAGGCTGGCTTATCTGTCCATATGTGGTTGTTCATGGAGAGGATGGACCCTTTTCTGACAGGTATTTCCCCTCTGGATAATGACTACAAAACAGTTCACCAATTGATATAGAAAATTGAGGAAACTTGACACAAGACCTATTTAGCTAAAGGAAAAGAAGATCATATATTGTCATGATATGGATAAGAGAAAAGAATCATGTATGTATCACATATGCAGAGAACACTCTCAGATATCCATATAGCAGGTCCACAGTAGTTGCTTGGAGAAACAGATTTTATAGATTCTATTATAGTCTATTTCAAAGATTAGAAATTGCATGAGACCTTAAAGCTAGATTCCCCTGGGCTATACCTGTACTTGCTCCTGCCTGCTGTGAGGCAGGATTCAGCAGGGCTCAAAGAATACAGCCTGCCACCGGGCTGCTCCATGAAGGAGGACCTTGAAAAGGTTGAACACCTCCTAAGTGAATAAATAGAACAGTGTTTAAAAACAAAACAATATTTAATCTCAAATTGTTTTCAGAATGAAATTTAATAGAATATTAAAGGAAGTGATGTGGAAAGTAAGTCAGTGTAACTGGAGTAACTGGAGTAACTGGAGTTTTGAGTGTGTGAAGGGAAATATGTAGTCAGACTAGAAGAGGTTGGATTAGAAAAGGCTTTAAATTCAAAGCAGAAGAGTTTTATGCTTTGTGTCAATAGGCAGCCCCAATCTAATATATAACAAAATATTAGTAGCTGCAGTTTTTATAAAGTGCTAGTAAAAAAGCAAAAATAAAATACAATCCCATTTAAAATGTAATGGTTGTATTAATTCTGACAAAGGAATGTAATAGAATATTTTTGCACCATAAGAAATAAGGAAGAGGAGAGAGGCATGTTACCAATGGCCCAGGTCTCCCAGGTCTCTCTAGGCTCTGGGTTTAGGTGGTCTGGGTGATCTTTAGTGAAAATGAGCCCTTTAAATGCTTCTATCCATATATAGCATCTATATTAAGCCATGGGACACTACAAAGAATTGCCAGTAATTTTACCTAACACAGATTAGGCTATTTATGGCATATCCTGGATGGCCATTATAGGTGGAAAATCTCAGAATTGATTAGGAAGAGAGGAACTGGCTCTACTGCACTGAGAAACCGCACAGGGCTTTCAGTCAATCCATAAGCACTTAGTAAGTACCTGATACATTTTGTGCACTGCACTTATTTTTGAAAATTTTCCTTTTTTAAAAAATTCTGAACTTAACACCAAAAAAATTAGCATTTTCATATACATAATGGAACAAAAAAAGATATTGTACATGAAAGCTCTATTTGTATAGTTTGCTTTTATTTTTAAGTATATAATAAATTCAGCAGGTAACATTCAAAACTATCCTGTTCGTAATTACTTCTGGCCTTCCTTCTCTTCTCTGCACTTTAAAAATAATCTAATGACTCTCTTTCCTCCCTTTTTTCTTCAATTCTACATCCCCTCAACCTTCCACTAATCCCTTCTTCCCAAGTTGAAAAAAAGAGAAACAAAAAATTTGTACTAAATATGCTTAGTCAAGCAAACAGATTCCCACACTGTCTGTGCCTGAAAAGGTATGCCTTGTTCTTTACCCTCTGTCTACCAAATCTGTCAGGTGGGTAGCAGACTTCATTATCAGCTGTTCCTTTAGAGTACTGGTTTGTCCTTGCATTGATCAATGTTCTTAAGTCTTTCACCGTTGTTTTTCTTTACAATGTTGTTTTTATAGTATAAACTGTTCTGGTTCTGATTACTTCCCTCTGCATCAGTTTATACAAATCTTAGGTTTCTTTGAAATAATAGCCTTTGTCATTTCTTAGGGTATAATATTCCATTATATTCATGCTTTGTTCAGTCTTCCTCAATTGATGGGCACACCCTGTTCTTCGCTCTAATTAAACAGATCTGCTACAAACATTTTATGCATATGGACTCTTTTCTTCATTTGAATTCAAATTGCTTTCTTGGGTGAACCAGTTCAGAGCTCCACCAAATAATGAATGCACTATACAGGCACTGTACTTTCATTGATAACCTGACTGCTTAATGCTGAGAAAGCTCTCCAGCACCACTATTCTCCAAGTATCACAATATGGCTATGTAGCAAAAAAAAAAAAAAACCACTATAATTTCAGAAGAACTCTAAAGATAGAGAATCTAAATTTCAATGCAAAAATGTATTGGGATGTGTGAGAGGGAATAAGCTTGCACCATATTACCAATGAGAAATTGGTTAAAAAAGGAGGTATCTGAAGACTGGAAAAGGGAGATGTGTCTGTCATGCATTGACAATGAAAGGAAACAGATCAACAATCTAGACAGTATAATGATATCTCCAGGATGCCGAAAGATTAAGAGGAAGACCTTTCTAGTTAGATGTCAATCTTCTATGGAGGGTTTATAGAAAACATGAACAAAAATTTCACAGGATGGAAAGCATGAAGGATATTCACTCTGGGTTGGTGGAGGGGATAGCCATAGACAAAATCTAGATCCTCCAAAATAAGCCTTAAACTTTTCCAAAAGTGGAAGGAGATACCCCTATATTATTCTAAGTCTAAGGAACATGAGAATAAAGATACAAAGCAAAGAACTACGTATTACTGAGAATGGATTCAAGCAAAATCCTTTCTATAGTTACTAAAGAATTTCAACTTTTAAATGTTATAGCAGAAATCAGGTTTTCAATAGTATGGCCCTGATAAGCAATTGATAATAATATTGAATAGTGTTGAATGAATGATTCAATAGATGCATAATGTAGACAAAGAAAATTCACATTTATATAGTAATTTGTAAAGCATTTTCCTCACAACAACCCTTTGCAGTAGGTAGTTGTAGGTATTATATTCCCATTTGATAGATGAGGAGGACATGCCCATTGTCACCGAGTTAGTAAATGTCTGAAAGTGAGATTTGACCCCAGACTTTCTGGGTCCAAGTCCAGCTTTTCTCCCACTATATCACACTGGGAGGAGAGCCTGGAGTGGCAAAGTGAGGTGGCCTAGTGGTAATAGGTGTCTAGTATCTCCACTACAATTATACATATTAATGATTTTTAACAAGCTCTTCTTTTACAGCACTTGGATGAAGTATGGGTAAAATTGAACATTCTTATTGCCTATAAATTAAGATAGGGATGGAATGGGAACTCTGATGAATCTGAGGGAGAGGCATGCATCTTAGAGAAAGGCAGACCTCAGTGGGCTCCTTTAAGAAGAAAGAAAAGAAACATTTGTGAAGCACTTACTATGTGCCAGATACTACACTAAATGCTTTACCAATACCTCATTTCATCCCCACAATGCCCCAGGAGGTAGACAATATTACAGTTGAGTAAACTGGGTCAGGCAGAAATGAAGCAACTTGCGCAGTTATACTGCTAATGTCTGAGGCCAGATTTGAACTCAGATCTTCTTGATTTCAGGCCCAGAGCTCTATCTACCATACCACCCAGCTGCCAGAGTCCTAGGGGGGAAGAGTTTGTTGGGTCATAGAAGCACCATCATGAGGTTATTGGGCTAGAAAGGAGAGAGAATTCAGTAGAGTTCGTTCTTTCTTTCCTTCCACTTTAGTATTTTTCCCAAGACCCTTATGATGGCAAAAAAAATCTGCCTGCATTTTTTGTTGCTTGGTATGATATAACAATTCTAAGTAACTGCCTATGATTTCCTAGAAATAGCATAGCCCCTTCATAATTTCTTTCTATCCCATATGGGGAGAATGCCAACTTCTAGTATTAAAAATATGCCTGTTCTTTACCACCTCTATTCCCCTTCCTAGTTATAATGGGTTCAACTGGAGCTTCTGAATTTAAAACTAACTAGATTCTGATTTGATATACTGTAAAAAGTGTGCAGTTTAGTTCTTGGACTGCACCTTTAAGCTTAGAACATTTAGAAAACACTAAGAACACCTACATGTTTCAAAAAGATGCAAAAGAGCTCTCTCGTTCATTGTAAAAAGGTCCCAAGGACCTATGGGATTTGTGGGTTGGCCAAACCATAACACCGTACTCTGCAGAGTATTGTTATCCTTTTCTTTGCCAAGTTTTGCTCACTTTTAGTTCTTACAGCTATGTCAGCCCATCATGTACATTAACCTTTTGTTTTCTTGTTAATAATTCAGGTTCCAACCAGACTTATCATTTAGTGGTTAGAATGGGAAGATGCAGATACTTAAATTTACCTGATAAATTCACCACGATGAAAACTTACCTTCAAGCCATTTCCTTTTAGTTTCTGTACTTTCTTGGATTGAGACATTTTGCAAAACCAAAGATGAGCAAGCAAATGCAACTTATGGAATCTCAGTCTGATGGAGGATTATTTCTGGAATCATTCTGGGTTTGGGGAAAATATCCAAAGAAGCCTAAATTATTTCCTACCATGTCACTGAAAGATATTTAATATAAGCATACTGCAAAAATTCATGAATTTCAAATCTATAAAGAAGGGCAAAAGTATGTTAAAAGAGGCTGAAGTGGTGATGGTCGTAAAATGTCTTTATATCAGATCATGAATAGTTAATATTGGTAGGAATGTTTGAGGTCTTCATTTTGTAAGTGAGAAACATAAGTCCCAAAGAGGATATCGAGTGGGCCACTGTGAGATTTCAGAACTCCTGGCTCCTAATACAGTGCATGTTTAGAGCAGTTGGAAGAGATAATGTTTTTTAAGTATTACATGTGTATGTATGTATTCAGAGATTTATCTTCTCAGATGTGCATGTACTGTGGTTCAAAATTTTAAAATGGCAGACTACTGATGCTATGATTTGTCTGTAAAGATTGACACCAACACCCAAGAACCCAGAGCAACTTGAACATATCTACTTACAGATCTGGGTTGGAGGCTTGGATTCCATAAGTAGAAATAACCTATTTTCCAGCCAGACAAATTCATATGATAGTTCAATGACTGTGATAACTACAATATTGACAGTAACCAATGAGTATCAACAAATGCTACATTAACATGCCGTAAGTAAAGATGAAAATGTCTTTTCTTAACAGGCATAATAGATTTTTCCCTTTGTATTTTCTTCTGTGTTCCAGAAACATCTATTGGAAACATCTGAAATTGAAGACGAGGAAAAGGTCGATTTTAATGTACATTGTAGCATCTATGTAAAATAAAATCAAACTATAAATGAACATTAAGCCTAAGACCCTGACCAATCTTTTTTTTTAAGACAGAAAAACAGGATGTGGAAGCCTGAAGTTAAAAAGTGTGTGTGTGTATGTGTGTGTGTGTGTGTGAGAGAGAGAGAGAATGGCATCGCGTTTTTACCTCATATATATGAGATTTATCTTCTACCTGAATGGGAATTCTTAAATGTTTGCCAAGCTCTTTCCCTAGGCCCATTCTACACCTGGTTATTGTTTTATTCTGCATACAATTACACAGGTTTGCTTGGTCTTACCTTGTAACTTGGAAAACCAGTTGGAAAGGACCTTGGACATCATCTAGTCCAACTGTCTTGTTCTAGTGAAAAGGAGAGTGAGGCCTGAAGGTTAAATGACATGACCAAGGTGACATGTATAGAGTTAGGCTTTGAACAAAGATCCTCAGTCTTCTCTTTCATTATTTTGTCCTTTATGCCATGGCCCATTGGAGGACAATGTGAACACCTAAGAATCATTCTATGACTGAGGATTCTAAGACAAAGAGGAAAGATGGTATGGTTGTACAGGTGCCAAAACAGTCAAAAAACCAAGCAGGTAGAAATGGTTTTGTTCAGTAAGAATTTTGTCATCAGTATATAGAGATTTCACCAGTAGAATGAAAATCTCCTCCTTTTAGCCTTTTGCCCTTGTATACTCTTCTCTCCTTTTTTAAAAATCACTTATTAGATACAGGAGTAAGATTAATTCAGTGGATGAAACACTAAAAATGTCCTAATGGTATCTGCAAAAGAAACTGGTTTCTGTCACTGACAAATAGTGAGATGGTAAAGCAAGACCGTTGTATTAGGAGCCAGGACTCCTGGCATCTCAGAATAGTACCTGAGTATGCTCTCTGGGATCCTCTCATTTTCCTCCCTTATAAAATGAGGACCTCCAATGTCCCGGCTAGTGCTAACCATTCCTGCTCTATATCAAGACGTTATTTGACTCTCTAGTAGCAGTTGAATACAAGGTTGGATTTGTTGAAATAAAACACTAACCAGTTAGCAAAAAGGTTGATCAGACTTGCCAAGTGCGTAGTAATGAAGCTCAGCATGAGCGTGCTAGCCCACCAAGCACACCATCTGCACCCAAACTGTTCTTTATCCACCACTATGTGCTTTTCCAAGCCCCAGGCTTCTCCGCCTAGGCTCGGTTGCCTGGAAAATTAGTCGGTTAGCAGCAACTGAGTGGTCCTCAAAGTGAGTTTTAGGAGTCACAATACAAAGCAAGAGTGCAGGTAGGTGATGGCATGTCGTCAGTGGTGGGATTTAAATGAATTAACAACAGGTTCTCTGCAGAACCCAGCTGCCAAGGTGCTGCCCCTGCCACTGACATGGTGGGTGCAGGTCCCATCTCTGCAAATAACTGGTTCACAGAACTAAACCTAAAATTAGGTACCAGTTCTACTAAACCAGTGAGAACCGGCTGAATCTCACCACTGCATGTAGTATGGAAAACTTCTTATAATGAACTGTATGTAAAAGTCATCTATCAAATAGCAACAATAAAAGCTTTCTTCATCTTGTATGCCAACAATCACATATCTCAAACGAAAGTTACCTAAAATCATTGAAATAAAAAATGTTCTTCCTAAGAGCCGAGCTTTAAAAGCCGCTAGGTGGTCAAGCACTGCACTTCGAGTCAGGGCTA
Organism: Phalanger gymnotis; assembly: GCA_028646595.1. Classification (NCBI taxonomy): domain Eukaryota; kingdom Metazoa; phylum Chordata; class Mammalia; order Diprotodontia; family Phalangeridae; genus Phalanger; species Phalanger gymnotis. The sequence goes on from CM053622.1 coordinate 459,262,804, forward strand.
TTTGGGTTTAAATCCTCCATCAGACACTCATTTAACATTGTGGCCTTGAGTAATTAATTGAACTTCTCTCAGCTTCATTTTCCTCACCCATAAAATGGGCATAATAATAGTACTGCTCTCACAAGGCTATTATGGGAATAGCCTGGATAGAGTATATGAAATTTTGTGTAAATATCAAATCAATACATAAATGACAGTAACTATAACAGTGTTATTCAGTTGTGTTTCATTCTTTGTGACCCTAGCAGATCCCAGCACATGGATGCTATCCTTAGGGTTTTCTTGGCAAAGATACTAGAGTGGTTCTCCATTTACTTCTCCAGCAGATTAAGTCAAACAGAGGTCAAGGGCCTTGGCCAGAGTCACACAGCTAGTAAGTATTGGAGACCTGATTTGAACTTAGGTCTTCCTGACTCCAGGCCCAGCCCTCAATCCACTGAGCCTCGGAGCTGTCTTAACAATAATAACAGTAGTAATGATAATAATGAAAAAATAAGATCGATCCAGCTCCTAATAAGAAAGCAACAGCTTACGTTAGCTAAACACAATCTGAAATCATGAACAAGAGCAATATTGAACAACTCAGTCCCACAATTCATAAAATATCTTGCAGAATGTTAGAAACTCCTCTGGATGGGACGTTGCGTTTCGCTTCTGCTCTCTGAGCTCCCAGCTCATGATACTTAAATTGAATATGAGCTTAAAGTGCTTCCCATGGAACTGAATGACAAACACCATGTAAAAATGTCCACGTGTTTCAGTGTTTGAAACTCGTTGCGCTAATTTTATCAAATTTTCAGGAGATCCTCCATTCATAAGCTACTAAACCTTCACATAACAGTCTGGGCATTCAAATGACAAATAAAGCAAAATGTTAAGGCCAAAGCAGAACCTTAATGTTCTAATTTTCTTTATAGACAAGAGGATAAACTTGTAGAAACACAAGAAATGTACTTTGAAAATTTGAAAAAAAAATCAGGAAAGAATGGAAACTTTCCTGTATTTGTGCTATTATTTTTAAACTTAAGTATAGAACTTTGTATACACATATATGCCTATTAAATTGCCCTTAGATCCAGAACATTGTTCTAACTCGTTAAGATCTATATGGATGCCTAGACTATCCTCCAAAGTATTAGATATCTCCCTCTGATTACATCATCTGCAAATCTGATTAAATTGTTTCTGAGATCATCTAGTTTGAAATGTCAATAGTTAGTGATGTGGAACTTCAGGAGAGAGACTAGGGCTGAATCTAGAAGCCATCACTATGGAGATCATATATATATTATGTATGTATATGTGTATATATGTATATATATATATGTGTGTGTGTGTGTATATGTATATATATATATATATATATATATACATATATATATTGACCCTGTGAGGCTAGGACTTGCTATTGTGCCCAAGAATGTAGAGAGAGGATAAAGGAGGGCCCGGGACAGAGCCAGAATAATGAAACAATAGAGACCCAGAAGTAATCAGTCAAGTAAGAGATAACAATTCCACATACTTGGGGAATTTCAGAGATTAGTTTTAGTAGGATGATGAAGCTAGATTCCAATGGTAGGCAAGTGAAGAGAGGACAAAAAGGAAACAGATGTTGCTATCATTTCTAGGAGTTAGGACATAAAAGGGAGGAGAAATATAGAATGATAGTTTTAAAGGATGAGTAGATCAAATGAAGGACTTTTATAGATGGCATAGTTGTAGTCAGCAGGGAATGAGCCAGTCGATATGGAAGATTAGAGAGAGGATAATTGTGGAGGTGTTTCAACAATTCAGCTAGCAGCTGCTGTGGGGATGAATTGATCTGCTTTACTAAGGAAAGCAATGTTAAGGGGTTAACAATCTTACTTTAATCCAGCATACAAATATCATTCACTTTAGTTCAGGGGAAAAAGCCAGCACCCTGAACTTCAGAGCAAATACAAACAAATTACAAACATCAACAGACAGACTTCATCTGATCCAAATCTCAGTGCATAATTGCCAGTTTAGCCGCGTCTGAACATCTGGGTTTACAAGCTGGAGGGCTCTTAACTACAGCTGCCCAGAGTCTCCACATCAGCCAAGAATGAGTGCCCCAAGCAAATAGCTCTGTTCTCTCTTTTTATACACTCTTTAGCCATCATCAAACATTATCTGAGTGACCAGAACTTAGGCTCCTTCGATTGGCTCTGGTCTTAGCAACTCCCCTGAGGGCTTCATGCCCACATAGTAGATATGGGATTGGGCCTGGGACTTAGCACCTAATAAGACTCAATCGAAGGCATCCAACTTAATTGATATTACAGGGGGGGCAATCTTCTAGAAAAGTTAGAAGGATATAGGATGAAGGGTATAATTCTAACTGGGCTTTCATTGAAGCCTGGAAAATTTTGCTTACTGTTGCTTAGTCAAGGGTGTCATCTTTAAATGTGAATGTTTGCAGTAATCTGCTTAACCAAACCAACATTTTGACTTTAGCTGTCAAATGCTACTTAGTTGCTCAGTGATCAGTGCCAATCATAGTGGTTTTTTAAACAAAAAGTTCTCCGCTTATTCTTTGCTTCTGGAGGTTGTGTTGTTATAGTTTTCAGATAAGAAGGGCAGCTAGAGTACAAATAGAAAACATGCACAAGTTTTGAAATTTGGTTTCCAATGTTTTGTTAATTGCCTTACCTCCTCATTCCACATGTAAACTCTGTAACGTTACTGAAATCCGAATTGGCTAACTAGTCATGAACAGGGACTAATTTTTGGCAAACTAAAACTTAATCCGACATTTTCTTATTTAGCTCAAGATCCAGTTTTTTCTTGTTCTCATAAAATCTCTGAAGGCAATGTGTTTTAGGAATTGCTTCCACTATCAGTTGACTTCAACCAATATGTGCTCAACTAATATACAGTTTCTTAGAGTGGTGTCCACATTGGACTTAGACATACATAGCAATGAAATTAGCAGAGATTAGAACTTTAAAGTTGCTTTTTTAGTTTGGCTATGAAAGTGGCATGGTTAAAAAAATATCTCACAAAAGCCAATTCATGCTCTTTGATTAAATTCAGGAAAAGGAAAACAAACAAAAAAATAGGTGAAACGTATGTCCCACTGAAAGCAGGAATAAGAGGCGAAACAGAAAGTTTCAGTTATGGCTTAGGAAAGCTTCTTGTTTATGGCTGACCTTAAAGGGACCACCTCCCTATGTGGAATGGTTGTATAAGAGTCAGTTCAGTGGGATGATGTGCTTGCAAGGATCAAGGGGAAGAAGCTATACATTTGGGCCCATCCACAAGTCCCTCAGACAGCAAGCACGTGGTAGAGTGAAAAAGAGTGTTGAATTTGGAATCAAAGGAGGTGGATACAAATGGCAGTTCTGCTGTTTATTCTCTGTGTCATCTTTGGGCAAGTTGCTTAATTTCTTTTTGATACTCGTTTCCTTTATTAAATAAGGTAGTTAGACTTAGGTAACCTTGAAGGTCCGCTCCAACTTTATATGTAGGATTCTGAGATTTCTTTGAAAAAAGCAGGGATTTAAAATATTCAAATATTACTATGGTACACACACAATTCTCCCCTCTCCCCCCTGAGCTTTTCATAATTTTTTGTTCAGTTGGTTATTCTCAGCCAAAGTAACTGCACATTTCAGTTGAATCTAGTTAAACAAGATACAGAGAACGTATTTGGGAAGGAACAGTCATTTCTAGAGATGTTAGAGAATAGCCATTTCTGATGATTCATAGCATTTTGAAAGTTACACAAAGAATTTTCGAAAAAAAATAAGGCATCAATTTTAGTTTAAAAGTACACCTCTAAAGTTTAATTTTCTAAAGTATAATTTTTCTGGAATTATTTTTGCATTTATCAATCATTTAAGAAGGAAAAATGAAATTAGAAAAGTAAGTTATGTTTAAGTTAAAATCATTTTATTCTACTTATACTACTTATATATTAGTGTAGAATGAACTTGAGCTCTAATACTAGAAGAAATGAAGAAACACATGAGAAAAGACATCTCATGTAGAAGAAATTATGTAGAGTCCACATCCAAGTTATTTCCTCTGGGAGGCCTTCCCCAAACACTGTAGTCCATAGGCAAAAAAGCGTTTATATCACTCTTTTAAAACTTAGCATTTATTGCCTATTATGGCTAGTATTTTTGGTTTGTTTGTTTAGGACATGTGTGTTACTGTTAGGTTCCCTCTATACCCACAAAAATAAATTTTAAATTCTTTCTGCTCTAGAATTGTGTCCTATCTTTTTTTTATAACCCCTATTTCTGTTGAGTTTAGCCCAGTATGCCAGTCGTAGTAGGCATCCAATAAACATGATTGATCATTCTTCAATTATGGATTTATTCCTTCCCATTTCAATTGCTACCTGCTTGGTTTCTCTCACCTCCACTTACAGACATTCAACCCAAATATCTCCCACCTTTCAGCCCTTTTACCTACTCGACCCATACAAGGGCTGCTGAACCTATAGATAAGGGCACAAATCCTCTCCCAACTTTACTCCTATTTTCCATTCTCTTAGAATCTAAAATTATGCAGTAATTAGCAAACAGATTTAAAAATGTAAAGCATTCTTGAATACATACAAAATAGTTTCTACATTTTTCTTTTTTTCATAATAATATAAGAAAAATATTGTTAGTAACCTTTATGGAGAAGGGATGTCTATCCATCCCAGCCATCACCACCAACAACAGCCAACCAACTGCCACCACTGGGGCAGGCAGAGTAGCCTAACTGACCTGGCCAGCCATTCTGAAGATTAATAGGAATAAGAAAGTTCCAGGACAGCCAAACAATTGTCCAAGAGCCCTAGTGATAGAAGTAAGAGCCCTTTAGTCCACTAGTTCTTCTTCCAGAATAACTACCATATCTCCAACCCCAGCCATCAGTGGAGAGGGGGACTCAGCCCTGATGGAGAAAAAGCTCACTCCACCCCTGCACTGTGGGCACCAACTGTCCACCAACTGCCACTGATGGGCGGTTAAGCAAAAGAGTCCCAAGGATAACTGTGCTCCCCAGAATACCAGACCTGCAGTCTGGTCGAGGGAGTCAAGGGAGGAACCCTATGGAGAAAAAGTAGCCACAACCCACCCCCCCATCCCCAGTTACCAACCAACTGCCACTGCTGGGAAATTTAGGATAGATGAAGCAGCAACGTTCCCTTAGGGTGAGATGGATTAAGCATGTTCCAGATGGGACAATCTACTAGCAAGTTCACTACCACCAGTTCCCCATGGACCCTGTGTCCAAGAGCCCTAGAAATAGCAGCAGCCTCCAGATCTCCAGTCTTACTTTCATGATATCACAGGTTTAGAACTAGAAGGGACCTTAATAGTCACAAGATCCAACACCCCCATTTTGCAGATGGGGAAAATGACTCATAGAGAGGTTGTGACTTGCCCAGGGTCACACAGTAACAAGTGTCTGAGATGAGATTTGAATCCAAGTACTCCTGACTCTAAATCCATCATTGACACCAAAATCCTTAGCGTTGCCAAATGAGCCAAAAATCAGAAACAGATATATATGGCTTTATCAGTAGAAACAACACCAAAGGAGATGAATTCCAATCTACTTTTCTGTTGTATGCTAATGACAGCAAGCATTCATCTAGATATGACTTTGAGGTTTGCAAAAGCACATTTTGAGACTGAGAGAGGTTTAATAACTTGCCCAGGTTCATACAGTTAATGTCTAATACAATGTCTGAACTCAAGTATTGCTGACTCAGCCTCCAAACACTCCATCTACTGTGCTACCCAGTCACCTCTGAAGTGAGATAAATAGAGGCGGGCATCAGCACAACACAACACACTAAATGCCACTGAACCTTTGAGCGTAAGCTTTCCCCTGAGAACCCAAGCTCTCTGGCAGCTGGGACATTATTGTTTTTTGTTTGTATCCCCAGCCCTTAGAATAGAGCTTTTTACAGTGGAAGTGCTGTGTCCTTAAGGCAAAATGGACTCCTTGTCCCTTGAGGAGTTTAGCTTTTGTTTACTTTGAGTGAAAGGCACTTCAAGAGTTTTGGCTTTTGTTTACCGTGAAAGTACTTTCACCTGTTAAGTGCTAAGCCCCAGGCCCAAAGGCCTATCAGGTGTGAAACCTGTGTGGGCGTAGATTAATGACTTAAGAGGGGCCAACTCGAGAACCAATGGTCTCTGGTCCTTGAGGTGGGGCTTGAGAACACCAGAGGCTTGGCTGCAAGGAGAGGCGAGAAACTGAAGCTGAAAAAAAGCCAAAGCAGGAGACACGTGTGTGTGTGTGTGTGTGTGTGTGTGTGTGTGTGTGTACCCAGGAGTTCGAGTGAGGACTTGAGGCCAGTGAATATGATTTATGCCATCTTATTTTTCTGTGGCCTCCTGGCTACTCTTGTGAGGCGGGCCTACTGGGCCTGGAGGCTTGTGTTCACAATATTGGAATGGGGAGGTTGGTTCGCTAATTTGTTGCTCTGGGCCCTGAATAAGTTTTTTGGATGCTTTCTGCTTAGAGAATTCTATAAACCCAACGATTTCGAACCATTCAGATATATATATATATAATCCTTTTTGAGATCAGAAATTCAGCCTTCCTGCTACAAGTGCTTAATAAATATTTTTCATTCATTCATAAGTCCAGAAGGGGCAAGAAAGATTTAGGTTAAGCCAGTAGGTGTTATAGATAGTCATAAGATACAGCATCACTACATCATGTCACAAAGATACATCTAGACCTAACTTTTTCCTTCTTTCCTATATTATCCTTTCAGCATATATTGCTTTGATGCTCTCCTCAATCTGTGTCTAATCCATACTTAGCTGAAGTAAGGAAGCTTCAACCATACACCTAGGCTAATACAACTTTAAAGAAAAAGGGGAGGAAAAGAGTTTTCTCATTTATCTTGTCATCAAACTTTCTGAGCAGCAATAGACAATGCAAGAATTTGGAACCGGTAGGTTTCACTGACAAATCTACAAAACAGATTTCTGCTTTATGTATTTCATGTAATACTTAATTTGCACTTGAGTTGAATAAGGCTCTCTTTTTCATTGTTTCACTTGTGGACCAGACATTGTCTGACAAATTTGCATACTCAATTATTAGATTTGACTTAGTCATTCAATGCCTCTAAGTCTCTCTTCTATTTTTTTTTTTTGTTGTTATTTGTAGACTGGGATAAGTTCACTCCCAGTCTCTTAAGAAATCTATTTCATTTATTTCATTTCTGGTTTGGACAAAATCACTGACACTTAAAGAAGACTATCCTATTGCTTCAATTGTGAAATAGTCAATGTCATTAGTGCCATTCTTGTATAATTGTCTTCTGTCTTCATTGAGAAGTTCACTGAAACTCTCTGTTAAATCCATTCAAGGTCTAGATAAGTACACTCAAAGTCTTTAAAATATCCTTCTATTCTGTGAATTGGTCTAGCTGCTCTGGAAGACAATTTGATACTTGCCCCTAAAAGTGAGTACACTGTGCATACCTTTTGATTCCAAAGAGATCAAAGAAGGAGGCAAGGACTCATGTGCAAAAATATTTACAGCAGCTCTCTCTGGAAACTATGTATGTATAGTCTTTCTCCAATTGATGGTCTTCCATTTACTTAGTTTTCAGCTATTTGCCATTCCAGAGATGGAATATATATGCATACACACACACACACACACACACACACACACACACACACACACACACACACACACATATATGTAGGAATGCTATTGTGACTTAAGAAACGATGAAAAGACCGGTTCAGAGAAAATTGGGAAGACTTGTCTAAACTGATGCAGAGTGAATAAGAACAAATTATATAACAAAATCATAAACAGAAACAACTTTGAATGACTTAACAACTTTGAGCAAGACCAAGAGTAAGGCTAGAAGAAATCATTTGAAGCAGAACTTTGAAAGTTACATGTGGAATTTATCACTTACGTTAAAGAGCACAAATTAAAAAAATATATATAATATATTATGATTTATGTAATAATAATATATGTAATATAATACTAAAATTAAAATAATATAATATAATATATTATTTATGTAATAATAATATATAATGTAATATAATATATATTAATAATATATAATGTATTATTATTATATATGTAATATATAAAATATAGTTCAGAAATATTTGCATTCAATAAAGATTGAACAATAGTGATGACTTTTTAAAAAATGATTTGTTGCTATTTCAAGGTGGGGTTTAGCTTCACTCATCTCGGAAATTAACTTATATGGATTATCTAATCATCTAAATATTCCAGAGGAACGAAGACCTGATGTCACTGTTTTCATAAAAATAGGGCCAAATGTTGTTTAACATACCTATCTGAATAGCTATTACTTCATTATAGAATAATCTGCCATTGTAATGTGAAAATGTACATACAAAGAGAGTTGTCATATACCAGCATGCATGTAGGTCATTACTATACTTGTTATGCAAATAACACTTATAAAATGATGTTATTTACTGAAATGAAAAACGGCTCTTTATCCTATTGTTTCATTCGTAAGTTAGACAAAGTCACTTACAGCCCCTTAAAATAAATGAGATCTTCACTTGTTGGCTGCCTCCTTCTACAAAGCTTTTATGTAAGCTTGTTAAACTTGTGGAATCATGGAGGTCTTTTAAGTTTCTTTCTTCTATTATTTGATTTTTGAGTTAAAAGAGTTTACTCAAAGTCTCTAATATGTCATTTCCTTCTATTTTGTTTTTGATTGGAAAAAGATCAAATTCAGTACCTGGAACATAGTAGGCATTTAATAAATGCTTACTGACTGAATAATAAGTAAGTTTCACTTTATAGTTTCACTTGTGGTCTAGACAAAGTGACTCACGACATCTTAAGAAGTCTGTCTCATCTATTGATTAATTTGTAGGTTAGACAAGGTCACTCACACGCTCTAATTTGTCTGTCTTTTCCATTAGTTAATTTGTGGTTTGGAGAAGGTCACAGACACTTTATAACAAAGTTCTCAACTCCATTTTTTTTTTTTTTGGCTAGGAAGAAATTACTGCAACTCTCTTAAAAAAACAAATGCCCTCTTTCCTTGTTTTGTCAATAGGCTGCATTTAAATCTCTGACAGCCTCTAACTAGTCTCTCTCTCTTCCCTTCATTTGTGAGATGAACTACCTAAATCACTCATAGTCTCTATAAAAATCTTTTTTTTCCACCATTTCACTTGTGGTTTTGCTGTTGTTCAGTTGTGTCTGACTCTTCATGACCCCATCTGGGGTTTTCTTGGCAAAGATATTAGAGTGGTTTGCCATTTCCTTCTCCAGCTCATTTTATAGATGAGGAAACTGAGGCAAAAAGGGTTAAGTGACTTGATCAGGGTCACACAGCTAGTAAGTGTCAGAGGTCAAATTTGAACTCTGGTCCTCCTGACTCCAGGGCTGGCACTCTATCCACCATTCCACCTAGCTGTGTTATTAAATCTTCCTGTATTATTAAAAGACACTGTTGTTATAGACATAAGTCTCATGGTTTCTAAAAGTAATCTTTTTCATTATTTAATTTGTGGCTTGGATGAGAACGATCTCTTACAATTTTCATCTACCATTTAATTTTTTGTCATTGACTAAGTCATTGATAATCTCCATAGAGCTTCTATGTTCTATTGTTTCATTTGCTGCTGAAAGCAGGTCACTGGAACTATTGTATGTGGGACATCTTTGTATATTATTAAATCCACTTTGTCTCTAAAAAGTCTCTTTGATTAGTGAGAGCCAACGCCCTAACAAGTTTCATTTTAGTTGTTTCACTCGTGGATTGTGTGAAGTCACTGACACTCTCTCTTACAAGTCTGTCTTCTCCATTGTTTCATTTGTGCTTCAAAATACGAATATAATTTTATTTGCCTGGTCACTTTAAGAAAAAGAAAATGGCTGGTGTCACTCAGATTCTACTGTGCGGATCACTCTTCCTGGTTCAGCAGGCAATCCTCTTTGTTGTAGCTTTGTGTGGAGACACAAGGTGACTAGTCAGGAGCCTCTGGCTGTGTGTGTTCTTTAGTAAGGGTCTAGGTTCTAAGTCCATCATTGCACGTGCTTCAAGGGCTGCACCAGTCCAGCAGATCAGAGATGCTGCCCTGATTATCTTCATTACATTATCATGTGTTTTATTTTGGCTTGGCTGGGGGAAGATTTCATGGAAGTGGTGGTTTCTGAATTGTGAATTAAGATAGATTGAGTAGTATAATTCTGAGAGTAGCAAATGAAGATCATGTTAAAGGACCTGGGTAAAAACACATTTTCAGTCAGTCTTTGGAAAATTTTTCTTAGAAACGAAGAGAAGACATACTATTCTTAAAGATAACAAGAAATATTTTGACAGCTTAAAAATATTTGTCATTAATGTATTTATAATCAAAAAGAGAAATTTTTAGTTTTCTTCTGGCCAAAAGCTGAACTGGCCCAGGGGTCAAGGAGATGAGGGAAAAGAGAGATGAAGGCAAATTTTATTTAAAAGTTACATTAATTTAAACTGTAAAAGTTATATTGTATTGTTGCTTCAGGGTACAATATGCAATTATTTTTCCATCACTTCTAAGGTTCTCGTGAAAATCTTTTGTTTATTGGCATATGCAGTGCTGCATTTAAGGAGAAAGCTTGAAAATCATTGTGTTATTTTCTGTCTTTCTGGAGCCAAGAATCATTTAGTCCAGGGGTGGGGAAGCTTCAGCCTTGAGATCACATGTGGCCTTCTAGGTCCTTGGGTATGGCCTTTTGATGGAGTACAAGTTTTACAGAACAAATCCTTTTATTAAGGGGATTCGTTCTGTGAAGTTTGAATTCAGTCAAAGGGCCACACTTGAGAACCTAGAGGGCCACATGTGGCTCTGAAGCCACAGGTTCCCCACGCCTGATTTTAGTCCATTCCCTTGTATTAGGCAAGAACACCCTTACCTCCAATGGCCTCTGATGATTTATGAATCTGAGAGAATTTGGAAGCCTGCCCAGCATCTTTCCCTAGTTGCAACCCAGAAGATTCTTTCTCCTTAATCTCAAATCCTTGCTGTTTACAAATAATGGAAATTTAAGTAATTACTCTAGTTCAATAGAAAATTTTGGATTAACATAATTATGGAGGTATTTTTTTCTTAAAGGGCAGCTTTCTAAATATAATAAAACAAATGGAGGTATGGCCACAATGGTTTAAACACCAAGCTTTATTTACAGGCACAAAAAAAGTAATTTTCCTTCAGGACTTTTATCTTAGTGTGATATCAACAAGAATAGACTTTTTCTAGAATATAGAGATTTCAGTGGCTGTCCCCCAGGGTGAGCTTGTCAAACAGGTACTCCCCAAGCCCACTCTCAGGAGCTCCCAGCCTCTTCAGGTTGGTGATATATTCTCCAAGACACTTGATAATTGTCACCTGCTTATCTAGGTACTCCCACTCCAGGAAGTCACAAAGCTGAAGAAAAAAAGCAAGAAATCACATGGATGGTGTGATCAGTGCAGTACAACGCCAGGGAGTGATTTCATTAGGACATTCAGAGGAAAACAGGAAATTTAGGAGAGTCCTTCCCAAGAAGAAATAACCCAAACCTACTTTGCCTTTCTCATCAACATCTCTGATGGTAAGTAAAGGCGAATAGGTTGCTTTAGATGTTATGAGAATTGGCCTATTGCTTGGCCTAGCTGACAAAAGTGATTCCAGGTCTGACCACTGAATCATCTGGGAATTTTCTAAGTGGCCAACGACTAGTTTAGTCAACTTCATTTAGTCAAAGAATGCAAGGTTCTCCTGATCACGGTCAGTTTGGCAAACTTCTTCTAATCCCTGTATGCAAGGTTAGCAAGCTTTCTGAACCATAATGCCCTTGTGATAGATTAAGGGATTTGCAGCCCAGGTTGTCCATGGATTGATTGCTTCTAATGGGCTCCTTCCACCTGGGCCTTCTGAATAAGGTCAGCAACAGTAATAAGCTATGAGCACAAAAACTCTGTGTGCTCTCTCAGGTGTAGACTTCTCCCCATATGTGGCATCCATGACTTGATCTAGCCTATGGAACTGATGGCTTGGGGAGTCATATGCTGGCATGTTGGTGAATGATAAGTTGTGATCCTTGAATGTCTGTGTTCTTTCATATCTTACTGGAGATCTTCTCACAGAGATTTTTTTAAGAAAGAGGTAAGGGCTCTTTGTATAATATGCATTATACAAATTGTCAGGTCAATTTTAGTGTGTGTACAGTGGATTTTTGTTATTATTCTTAGAGTTCAGTTTCCCAGGATTCCTGACCATAACAATCATTTTCCCAGACTCATGGTTCAAAACATTTCCACCATGCTTGCTCAGCATTATATAATGATAAATAATATAACATGTGTGCTGAACCTGCAAACCCACTGCGACTGCGCAATGAGATATAGGGATGAGGTGATGTAATCTTGTGAGGCTATCACTGGCAATATGCCTTCTTTGTCTGTTGCCCTACGAAACAGGTGGGCATTGGTTAGTGAGTTGGGAAGCCTTTATGGTTGAATGCACAAGCTGGAATGCTATGTGCCTTGATCAACCCCCATCAAAACTTGGGAGGGGGGAATTTGTGTGTGCCTCAACCCGTTGAGGCTTGAAGGGATTTAGGAGGTGCACAAGTTGTGCCTGTTTTGATTGACCCCATTGAGACATGGGGGTAGTTGTCCCCTCTTCTCGCTGGCCCTTGCAAGAAGGGTGATTAGGGAATGCTGTAGGAATTTATGGTGTGTTCATATTGTGTTAGAGAAAGCTAGCCTAGAATAAAGCTTATTATCAACCCCTTTGAAGTTGTTTTCCTTAGAGCAAACCTGTTAGAGGCTGGAGTCCAAACCTCCAGTACCTCCTCTGTGTTATCCATCTAACACAAATGTATTCTAAATCAAATGCGAAAATGTGAAATCGAGAAATTCAATTGCTATACTTGCGTGTGGGTCACTTTTTTCCATTGCCAGATTGTGCAAGTTTAGTAGGGCCTGATTTATTTTCTTTTCCATTTTCATCACTATTTCTAGGACTTCTAGGCTATTCTGCCAATCATCACATTCTGGTTTCTGTTCAAATTCAACACTACAGCCTTATATTTTATACATAAATGTGAGAATTATTCTGATGGTCAACTAAATCAATACATGCCTAGAACTTCAGATCAGTACAGTCCTAATTTAAGGCAGGCATAGGCACTTTTGTGGATACTTCCTCTATCCAGTAAATCTCATTTGTCTATTACTTAGTAAAAAGTCTGAAGTCCTTGAGACTTAGATACCGTGGACCACACCCATGGTCAGGGGGTAATAACTCTACAAAACAGATTTTGAACTCAGGTGTTCCTGACTCCAATACTTTATCCACCATAATGTTATTATGATCTCTATTAGTAATAAGAGAAATGGTACTAGTAATAGCTAACATTTATATAGCGCTTCATGGTTTGCAAAGCACTTAACACATCTCAGAAAATCCTCACAATAACCCTGTATATAAGTGCTATTGTCATTCTCATTTTTCAGATTAAGAAACTGAGGCTGAGAGAGTTTTAAGGTGATGTGCCAAAGGTCACATGACTAGCAAATGTAGGTGGGATTTGAACTCAGGTCTTCCTGCTTCCAAGTCCAATTACTCTATGTACTATGGCCTGACTGTCACCAAAAAAAAAAAAAAAGGCTACATTCTCATTAGGTTCATAACCTAGGTCTTCCACCTAAAACCTATGTGACCTTTGGAAAACTACTTCTCTGCTTTCAGCCTTAGTTTCAACATCTGTAAAATGAGTGGGTTGGACCAGATGACTCTAAAGTCACATCCATGTATAAATCTATAGGTACTATTATTCTAATTAAATTTCTTGGGGGAGTATTCATTTAACATGTGCAGACATATTGTCTTTATTTTTAGAATGGGAAAGAACAGACCCTGGGTATAGCCAAGAGGTGAAGAGACAGTATTAAAATTAGGTAGCAGTAGTCGAGTTTTGTAGGATTGTAAATTAACTGGTTTAAAGATTAGATTTATTTGCAAGGGTCCCTTAAGGTCCCTAAAAAAATTCATTCTATGTTTCTGACTCTGTATTATCCCATAAGGTTTAGCTCTCACCTTTATGTCCTGTAGGACAATATGGCCTCCTCTCTTATTTAAGCATTTCAGGAATTTTTGAGCGCGTTCCAGCTTCTCATCAAATTGATTTTTTGAGAATGTTTTGAAGTGGTATAAAGCCACATCATCCCTGTCAAAGAAGTAGGCCTGATGTACAGAGATAAAAGGGGAGATAAATAGGGTTGTTCAAATAAGTCAGTCAATATGCATTTCAGTGCCAAGCCCCTGTGCTGAGCACTGGGCAAAGACAGTCCCTGCCCTCAAGGAACTCACAGTCTAATGGGGTGGACAGGAAAACAAATAGGTACAATTATATATGGGATAAATAAGAAATAATTAACAGAAGAAAGGTTCTAGAATCGAGAGGTCAGGCAAGGCTTCCTACAGAAGAAAGGATTTTAATTGGGACTTGAAGGAAGTCAGGAAGTGGAGATGAATAGGGAGAACATTCTAGGCCTGAAGGATGGCCAGCTAGCTAGAGAAGATGCCCGAAGCTGGGATGGAAGATCTTGTTTATGGAACAGCAAGGAGGCCGGTGTCACAGGATCAAATAGGACGTGCTTCAGAATACAGTGTAAGAAGACTGGAAAGGTGTTTGTGGAAGAGTGGGGAGATTAGGGAGGTTGGAGGGTTACTTATGAAGGTCTTTGAACACCAACAGATTTTACATTTGATCCTGGAGGTGAGTTTGTTGAGTAGCAGTGTGTATGGTCAAACCTAGATAAATCGGGGAGGAATCTTCAATTCATGCCAATGTTTTTGAAAATATGTATTCACCTAAAATGAATGAAGAGTTCTCCCCAAGCACGACAAACACTGACTAAATTCAGGTTGCTAAAAAGTAATTTTTTATTCTATCAAATTCCATATTTATTTGAAAGTTTATTATGACTTGGCCATCTCTAGCATCATGAGGCCTTTTTTTTTTTTTTGCTCATTTTTGTTGCCGAGAGCTTAGGAGTTGAGTTCTCTGTCCCTGCTCTGTGGAATAAATTTAGTTAAGGGCCTCTTTTTTGCCCCAAGGATCTTTCCTCAGACCAGATTCTCCCTTTTTTCTGGTTAGAGTTTCTACCAGTGACTTTTCCAAAGTTCTCTCCTGAGCCCCACTGCTCTTTCCTTTGGATGAAGAGCAGCCTTTTCTTTAATCCTCAGTTAAACCCAAGGATGCCCTTCTCTGATGGAATAGAATAGTGGACACCTTTTGTTTTAGGGGGAGGAGGAGGAAGGATGGATTTTTAATTTCTTAAAAAAATTTCATTATGTTGTGAATAACTTAAGTTACTGAGTAACAATTCAAAAGAGCAGCATGACCTTATTAAAATAAAGGCTAAAACTGCAAATGAATTAAGGTTTTCAATTAATGCTAAAATCAGCCACAGATAACACAAGAAAAGTTTTCTTTAGCTATGTTGGCTACAAGAAAAAGAACAAGACTAGGACACGGCTAATTATTGCTTTAGTGGAAGAAATAATGATAGGAGATCATTAGATTTCCTAGATCTAGAGATCTAGAAAGATCTCTAGATAGAAAGAAAACCAAACTGTTTAACTCTTTTTTGTTTTTGTTTCCTCCATCAAGATAAATGATTTCCTGACTGGAGAAGTTAACAGGTATTTGCAACATAAGATAAATACATAGGTCTTCCCTTCCCTTTTGTCCTACCCTTCCCAACAGCAATAGGCAGCACACTTTTTGGTGAGAAGCTTTTTCTTTAGGCTGGGGTGTTTTCTACCCCTGAGGGTATAGAGTTATTGTTGTTTAATATGATTGAGTACTGTTGTGGCATAAGAAATGATGAAAGAGATGATTTCAAAAAAACATGAAAAGACTTCCATGAAAGTGAAATAGCAGAAGTGAAATGAGCAGAAACAGAACAATTTATACTATGACATCGATATTATAAAAATGAACAAATTTTGAGGAATTCTGTAAACCGATGAGAATAAAACAAGCAGAACCAGGAGAACAATTTACATAATGACAACAACACTGTAAAGACAAACAACTTTGAAAGCTGTAAGAGCTATGGTCAATGCAAGGATCACTCATGATTCCAGAGGACTGATGATGAAGCATCCATTACATTAGAGGTGATGAATTTAGGGTGTGGAATAAAACACACATACACACATTTGTATACAGTCATGGGGGAATTTGTTCTGCTTGACTATGTGTATTTCAAGAAATGTTTTTTTTCTTTTTTCTTTCCTTTTTGCCTCATCCCTGCCTAGTGGGAAGGAGCAAGGTAAAGGTGGGAGAAAGACAAAATAGATTTCTTTTAATTTTTTTTAAATAGAAAAGTGAGAGAGTGGGGTACTACAGATGTGAAATGTTGCATGAGGTCACTATTATCAGTTCTACTTTATTAGGAGTTGTTGTTCCCTCGTATCCACCTCCTTCTGATCTTTGTGGTTTTCGTGGCAAAGATATTAGGGTGATCTGCCGTTTCCTTTTCCAGCTCATTTTACAGATGAGGAAACCGAGGCAAACAGGGTTAAGTGACTTCCCCAGGGTCACACAGCTAGTAAGTGTTTGAGGTTGAATTTGAACTTATTAAGATGAATCTTCCTGATTCTGAGCCCAGTATTCTATCCACTGTATCACTTCGCTGCACATTTAATTAGAATAAATGTAACATAAAAACAAAACACATCAGTAAGACTGAAACACTAGCACAAAGTGGCCAACTGGTAAGTACTGAAAACCAGCCTGGGGCATGCGTGGCTTAGAAAGCTACAGAGGACTCTGGGAAAAGCCACATAGTGGTCAGAAAGTCCCCAGGGCGGGGGCTTTGCAAGCCCTGGAGAGTAGCGGCAGAGAGCAGGCAGGAGACATCAGAAAATCTATGCACAGAGACCGTGACAACCCACACTCAGGAACTCCGAGGTCTGTAACACCATCCTGAAGCACTGCAGGCAACTCCGCCTCTGAGGATCTAGCCCTTTGAAGCTGAAATATTCAGAAGGAGCCTAATCTTTCGGAGGTGGAGGAGGTCAACATAAAACCCAGGGTGAGACTAATGAGGACCAATGACCTCATAAACACAGTACAGGGTAGAGCCTTGCTCTGGGTTGGCACAAACTCCAATTCAGGAACTAAAGTCATAGAGATGACAAAACCGTAGAAAACCTCAACTAACATAAACATTATTTCAAACCTATAAATCATCCCAAAGAATTAGTAATTCAGAAACAAAAGGAAGCAGAGATTCAAAAGGAGGGGGAAAAGTGACTTTTCCACAAAGACTATGTGAATACCGAAAGGAAATGAATCAAGAAATTTAAAAAAAAAGTTAAATCAAAGCTTTTAAGGAAAGAGTTTGTATGAGAATAGTTTGGTAGAAAAAAATGCTGAACTAAAAGTAGACCCCCCAAAACTAGAATAGAGCAGATGGGAATTGTAACTCGATGGCACAGAAAGATACATTAGAACAAAATCAAAAGGTTTTAAAAAGCAGAAGAAAATGTACAATATCTGATCAAAAACAACACATCTGGAAACCAGATTGGCGAGAGGTAATTTAAGAAGCATCAGTCCCTGAAAACCATGATGAAAAAATAAGGCCTTGACAGTATATTTCAAGATACAAAAACAAAACAAAATAAAAAAAAACCCAAAGCCTATCCAAATATATTAAAACCAAGAGGTAAAGTTAAGATGGAAAGAATTCACCAATTGCTTCTTCACAGTAACCCCTCAAAAGAAAGTCTCAAGTATGTTTGTGATAAAAATCCAAAGCTCCTATATGAAAGGAAAAAAAATACTGCAAGGATTCCAAAAGAAGCAATTGCAGAAGTCAGATCAGGATCACAGAAGACCTGGTAGCTTTTCCATGAAAGGAGAGGACATTTTGAAATGCAGTATTTCCAAAAGGCCAAAACTTTTCCTCATGAGCTTCACTGAGTCTCCCCTGAAACCAGTTTAACTCAACAAACACTGATCCAACAGCTATCAAACACTGGAACCCCTTGAGGGCAGCTAGGCTTGGAGTCAAGATGACCTGAGTTCAAATCCAGCCTCAGAAACTTATTAGCTGCATGACTAACCCTGGGCAAGTCACTTAACTTCTGTTTGCCTCAATCTCCTCAACTCTAAAATGGAGATAACAACAATACCTACCTTGAAGGGTTGTTGTGAGTCTCAAATGAGACATTTATAAAGCACTTAGCATGTAGTGCACGGCGTATAGAAGGTGTTGTATAAATATTTCTTTCACCCCACTCCCCTCAACAGAGAGAAAGAGAGATACAGGGTTATACCTATCTTGAAATGTCAATTTTAGAATATAAACTCTTTTGTAAAATCTTTTTAAATTATTTTATTTATTTTAAATTCAAAACGAGAAAAGAAAAAGAAACATTTTCATGCACACAGCAGAACACAGAGAGGTTTAATACAAAACAATAAATTTCCATTTAAAATTGTTTACATTTTTTGAAAATCTATATAATAAATACTACATATTGTTTTCAAAGCCACCCAGCTTTTCTGTGCACCTTTCTAAGTTTTCTTTTGTTCTCTGCTGTGCGCTTTATACTCTCCTTTTTTTCTCCCTCCCTCCCCTGGCCTAGTAAAGGCTACAATTAAACATAAATATGTATATTACATATATGTATATATATGTAATATATATACACATGTATATATGTATACATGTAGAGACATATACACAGTTATACATATATATATAAGACCATACTATGCATATTTCTATTTGTCAGTTCTTTCTCTGGAAGTAGATAGCATCTTCCCTCATAGGTCTAAGTCTTTGCATGTTTTTCTAAAATTAACCAGCTCATCATTTCTTATATCACAGTAATATTCCATCACAATCATATACATCAACGTGTTTAGCCATTCCCCAATTGAAGGGCACCTATAATTTAGCCAACCTGAGATGTCAGATGATATCTCAAAGTTGTTTTAATTTGTATTTCTCTAATCAATAATGATTTAGAGCATTTTTATATGACTATAGACTATATAGAGTTTTGATTTCATTGAAAAACTATCTGTCCATATCCTTTGACCATTTATCAATTGGAGAACGACTCATATTCTTACAAATTTGACAAAGTTCTTTATTATTTGAGAAATGGGACCTTTATCTGAGATATTGTCTATGAAAGTTGTTTCCCAATTTTCTACATTCTTTCTAGTCTTGGCTACATTGGTATTATTTGTACAAGCCCTTTTTAATTTAATATAATCAGAATTATCCATTTTATACTTCAAATGCTCTCTACCTCTCATTTCTTCATATATTATTCTCCTATTCATGAATCTGAAAGGTAATATGTCCCATGTTCTAATTTTCTTGTGATATCTCCTTTTATATCTATTATCTTTTTACATGGTTTAAGATTTTGGTCTATGACATTTCTGCCAGACTGCTTCTAGCTTTCCCAACAATTTTTTATCAAATAATGAATTCTTATCCTTAAAACTTAAATCTTTACATTTGTCAAACAAAGTTACTACAGTCTTTACTACTGTGAATCATGTGTCTACTCTGTTCTACTTTTCTATTTCTTAGCATGTACCAGACAGTTTTGGTATTAAGGGCTTTATCATATAGTTTAAGGTCCGGTACTGTTCAATCTCCTTTCTTTACATTTTTTCATTAGTTTTTTTTGAAATTCTTGACCTTTTGTTCTTCCAAATGAATTTTGTTATTATTTTTTCTAACTCGGTAAAATTTTTTTTTAATAATTTAATTGGGACGGCAGTGAATAGATTAGTTAGTTAAAATTGTCATTTTTATTATATTGACTTCACCTACCCATGAACAATAAATGTTTTTCTAATTATTCAACTCAGACTTTTTTTGTATAAAGAGTGTTTTATAATTATGTTCGTGTAGTTCTTTGGTCTGTTTTGGCAGGTGTACTTAAGGTATTTTATACTGTCTACAGTTATTTTAAATGGTCTAAATCAATATCAAATAATATTGGTGACACATAGTATAGTTTCCCGGTTTATTTCTTTTAATTAAATCTATTTTAGCTTTAACTTTATCTGAGATCATGATTGCTACCCCTGCTTTTTTTTTTTTTACATTAGCTGAAGCATAATAAATTCTACTCCAGCCCTTTTTAAGCTCTTGCAAGGATTTTTTTTGTGCTTGTGAACATTTGATGTTCCTCCTTTAAAAAGGAGTGGCTTTTTTTTTGTTGTTGTTGTTTTGCTATCTTCCTCTAAATATGAATCCAGATCTTTTATATCCCATAGTAGTTTTCTATGTTTGGGTTCTTTCTCTTTTGCTTACTAAATTTTATTTATTTAGCATCTTATTATTATAATCAGGTTCTAGTCTTGAGGTATGGGGAATAGCGCCCCCGACCTCAAGTCCTTCTTACTGTTCTTTTCTGAGTTTTGTCCAGGGGCCTAACCTTGGGCACTTCTCTCCACCCCTAAGCCCTGATTAGGGGCCCCAGCCACACTGACCCATAAATGTTCTTGCTCCCAGAGCTACAAACTTCATCTCTCTCCTCCATCCTGGAATTGAAACCAGGGTCTCTGCTCTCCTGTAGGTGTCCGCAGTCAGCAGCATCCCCTCCACTACTGCATCATGCTCACTGGGGAGTGTGTCAGCTCCCTTTTACCTATGGCTGCAGCACAGGACCGCATCTGGTCAGCACAGCTATTTCTGGCATCTCAGGATGCCAGCTGAGGGTCCTCAATCTTCCCCTACTCAGCAGTCTGACCCCCATACTGTCTGTGAGGTGAAAGTTTCTGAGGCTGAGGCTGTCTCTCCACCCAGTTGCCTCCAAGGCTTGCTGTTAGTTGATTCAGTGTAATCTACCTGGAGGTGTCTGCACTTCACTCAGGCCAAACCTCCACCCCTGGAGGTCCCTTTCAAGTTGTCTTAAGGGGACAGCTATTTTACATCGACTTTTGTATATTTCTGCTTTGCTGTGTTCGTTTTGAGGTGATATTGTATCTTTTTTTTTTTTTTTTTGTAAAGGAAATTTGGAGAGCCTGAGGTTTTCTAACCTACTCTGCCACTATATGGGTAATTAAGGTGGGATTTTTTTTTTACTGTTTTCTTTTTTAGAATGCTAAAGTAATCAAGTGCCTTTGATTAAGTCTTACTAGGTGCTAAGCCCCAAGCTCACACCCTTTTGCTGGTTAGGTTTGAAGCCTTCCAACCCTAGGAAGGGTATACAAACTCAGAGGTTAGCGTTTTGCTTGGGGCTATCACTCACTGGAAGAGTGTTGATGTGGAGACTCTGAGCAGCCATTGTTAAGAGGCCCCCCACCGGGGGCGGAACCAAGATGGCGACTGGAAAGCAGTAACTGGCGTGAGCTCCCCACCAAGTCCCTCCAAAAACCTATAAAAAATGGCTCTGAACCAATTCTAGAACTGCAGAACCCACAAAGTGGCAGAAGAAAGCAGGGCTCCAGCCCAGGACAGCCTGGATG
>CM053622.1:459284807-459309433 GCA_028646595.1 Phalanger gymnotis
GGAGGGGAGGGCAGACTGGGGAACAGGGCAACCAGAGTGTACGCCATCTTGGAGTGGGGGGATGGAAATGGGGAGAAAATCTGTAATTCAAACGCATGTGAAAATGCTGAAAACTAAACATATTAAAAATAAATTTAAAAAAAAGAGGCCCCCCACCCCCAATCCCTCTTTGAAGAAAGCGTAGATGTTGGTGCTTCTTTTTTTGGTAACTATGTACGTGATGTCTTGATCAGACAAAGCCTGTCTGTTGAATTGTGTAATTTGATCTGTTTATATTGTTTCCGTTTGTAATTTCTGTTTATATTTGCTTGGAAGTTCAGGGTGCTGGCTTTCCCCCTTGAACTAAATGAATGATATATGTATGTTTAATTAAAATGAGACTGTTAATCCCTTACAGTTGCTTTCCTTAGGAAAGAAGATCAAAGAACTTGTGCTGGCAGCTCTTGTTGCTGGTTTTGGTAGCCACAGCAACTGCTAGCAACATTGTTGTTACAAGCCATCTTCCAAGAATCCCCTCTCCTTTGTAAAATATTACAGAGGACAAGGGCAGAAGTAATAACCTTATAAAACAGTGGGGAGTAATGGAGGGAATTGTAAAGAAAACCCAGGGAGATGCCCAACTACACAAAGTCATCCTAAGGATATTTAAGGATGAGATTGAAAAGGGGATGTAATGAGGACAGGCACATTTTCAGAATGCTACTGAAGCAACTCCCCAGGCTAGAGAGCCTGATTTGGGGAGAATCATGGCTGTGCATGATGGAAGTGTCCTGAAGGAACTTTGGAACCTGCATAAGTATTGTCTAACTGATTCTAGTTGGCTCATTATGTGGCGAACAGGAGGCTCCTGAATTAACTGCAGGGACATTAGTTGGCTCCTACGTCTCATTCTTGGTGGGTCTCTGCTCTTCATTTGCCTACTTCACCTTGGGCCCTCTGCCCTCAGAGGCTGACAAGTTGTCAAAGAAAATAAAGCTTGATCCTGTGCCTTCCTGGTTATTCTTTTGTCTTAGGTGAGATAAATTGCGAGGCTTATATTCTTGCGAATTTTGGAGGAGCCGCCTGAGGTTCAGAATTCCAGGGGTCTGAGTCTGTGTGTGCGGTGTTGTAACCAGCCCAACATCTACGCCCCAAGAAACAACGAGTGGTCTTTTGGAAACTCAGTGGTAGACGAGACAAGGACTTGTCTGGCAGCAATGCTTCATTTGGACTTGAATTTGGAGGAAGGGACTGAGCATTTATATAGCACCTGCTAAGCACTTTACAATAAACCTGTGAGGTAGATGCTGGGTGGGAAAGGACCCATACATACAAAAATATTATTCTTTTTACTGGAAACTACAAAAACATGAATTGGTAAGTGACTGAACAAATGAATGTAATGGAATACTATTGTGCTATAAGAAATGATGAAAGAGTGGTTTCAGAGAAATCTGGGGAAACTTGTATGAGTTGATAATGAGGCACTGTGGATAGTGCCCTGGGCCTAGAGTCGCAAAGACCTGAGTTCAAATCCATCCTCAGATACTTACTAGCTGTGTGATCCTGGGCAAGTCCTTTAACTCTGTTTGCCTCAGTTTCTTCATCTGTAAAATGAGCTGGAAAAGGAAATGGCAAACCACTCCAGTATCTTTGCCAAGAAAACTCCAAAATGGGGTCACCGAGAGTCAGACGCGACTGAAACGACTCAACAACAAGAAAAAGTGAGCATGAGTAGAGAAATAATTTATACATTAATAACATTGAAAAGACTAAAGAACTCTGATCAAAGCAATGATCAGCCACAATTGTAGAAACTGATGATCTGTGCTCCTCATCAAACACTAGAGAAATGACAGACTCAAAGTACAGAATCAGAAATACATTTTTAAATAGAGCCCGTGTGTTTTTTGTTTTACTTTCTTTTTACTTTACTTTTGTTTTACTTTACTACGCATATTTGTTTTTCTTATCCGTTTTTTCCCCACTGGACATTGGTGGGGGTGGGGGTGGGGAGCAGGTGGTACAGAAAATAAATACATATCAATTGAAAAGTATATAATCAAAAAAATGAGAAGGTCCAGCTTAGTCAATCATTCTGTCAATAAACATTTATTGGACATCTACTAAGTGCTTGGGGTCAAATTCGAAAGGGGCTTGTGTAGAAAAAGTAGTGAGCCCTTCAGAGTGTTCATGTTTGCCTATGTCATTGTGACTGATGATGATGTCAAACCGTGAATCATTTACTGCAGAATTTGCTAAATGGAATTTATAATCACACAAAACGTTTGACGCAACTATCCATAGGGGAAAACCCTAAATATATGAAAACTGCCTATTGTCCTGAATGCAAAGTGTGGTTCTTGCAGAACTATGGACTAATCTAGGGGTGGGGGACCTGCGGCCTTGAGGCCACATGTGGCCTCAAGTGTAGCCCTTTGACTGAATCCAAACTTCACAGAACTGTGCGCATTGGGCAAACTGTTCATGAACCATGAGCTGGACCCAGAATTGAACAGGAGGAGGAAAGGGGGCTAACTTACTGTTGAGAAATTATGTTATGCTTTTAGTGACCCCAAGATTCACCCTCCAACAAAGACCTAGCTATGTAGCAAAAGTATTTTAACAATGATATCTTGCTTTTGCTTCCTTGTTTTCTAACCCTGGTGGTGATTCCCCCAAATGGTCCCTGCCCTCCCAGTTCCCCACTCCTACTGTTTAAACCAAGGTCAAGAAGTGATAGATCTTAGAGCTAGAAATAGGAGAATAATCTAATCACTCCAGCACAGGGGATCTTACCCTAAATGCCTATGTCGTGGCCCCAGCTGAAAGTCCCCTTCTCATTCCTATGAAACTATTGTTATAACTAAGAATGAATGTATGAGCATATGTTGCTATCAAGACACTCAGGTCACAGCTGTTTATCAATATCTATGTAAAAGTTATGTGTGAAAAAATGACTTTTTTAATTGTCAGGAAACAAAGGGTCAAAGACCACAACTAAGGACAAGTGAACTTGGAGCCATATGTAAGCATGTGATATACACATGCGCCCATAATGAATGAGTGGATGAATGGAAATATATATATATATATCCATATATATATATACACACACACATATATATAATATGTATATATATATGTAACACACATATATGTGTATATATGTGTGTATACATATATACATATATTACAGATGGGGATATGAGCTGAAGCTAAAATTTAATTTATATGCAGATATCCCAGGTGAGGAAATTCCCTCTGTCGATGAAGGTCAACACCTTTTCTGCAATTTATAACTCAGAATTGCCTAGAGCACTGGGCCATTACAAGATATACCCAGCGTCACAGAGCCAGGATCTTCGAGGACGGGTTTCTGTCCAGAAATGATATTGTAAGAAGTGCTTAGGGCAGTGCCTAGCACATAGTAAGTGCTATATAAATGCATATTCCTTTTTCCAATCTACACTTTGGGGGACGGGCAGGTTGGTGGCCCAGAGGGTAGAAGGCCAAGTCAGAAGATGTGAGTTCAAATCTGTCCTCACTTACTAGCTGTGTGATCCTTAGTAAGTTGAGTCACTTCTGTTTGCATCTGGTTGTTGAAAGGATCAAACTAGATAATAGTTACAGAGCACTTAGTGCAGTTCATGGTACATAGTAGACACTATATAAATGTTAAGCTATTATTATCACTATACCATGTTTATTCAAATATACAGGCATATACATGAGCATGTATATGCACACATATTATTGCTATACATATATGCATATACACACATGTATATGTACACATATGTGAACACATAACTGTGTGTGCACATATGTATACACATATATTAAGTGATATATTGGCATGCGCTTAATAACTGACTCTCCAAAAAAGAGTATCCATGCCATGTCACATTTTCATGTTAAATCTGCATTATTAACGTTTTCTCTGTCACTTTTGTAAGTCTAGACAGTTAAACAATAAATCAAATCCTGATCTGTACTGTTTGTCAATTCCTGAAGTGTAAATGCTCATACTGAAGTTTTAACAATTAGTTCTCATGATCTGGTATGAATTGGCTTACTCATATTTATGTGTATATGTTCACATACATGTACATGTGAGAGTATGTGTAAGAGTGTGTACTGGCATGCCTAAGTGCATGTGTACATGCATATATATTTGCACATGAAACTCACTACGTGTATGCATTTACGCATGTATATGTGTATGCCATAGCAAGAAAAAGACATTGTTGGTAGAGAACAATCCCATCCAAGCAAGAATCTTTTTAACTATCTTTCTTAGCTTGAGCCTGGGAATAGAGAAATATCTGTGACTATGTTTTTTTAAAAAACATTGTGTACTGAAAGAATCAAAAGGAGGGTTAGTCATCTCAGATTTAAAAGCATACATGAAAAGGAAAAGGATGAATAGAATTGTACAAAACCCATTAGAACTTTAAAAAAAACTTTAAATCTATGAAATTTTTTTTTCAGTTCTACTCTATACACTGAAGAACATATTGAGTGTTCTGAAAGCTTTTCTGTGATACCACCAGGATTTGATCCCTTCCTTGTGTAAGATACATGCCTCACCCATGTTGGTTATGTGTATGTCTGCATAAGTTTACCTAAATGTGACTCATGGGAAGGCTTTAATAGATATCTTGCCCACCCCTCTCCAAAGAAGACTTTGATTCTTGCCTGGAGGGGAACATGTAAAGGGAACACAATTATATCTAGCTCCCTCAAAAATTGGTAATCTAAAAGAATGATTATTTTTTTTAGATTCAAGCAGCTTTTCTGGTTGTTAACCATTGAAGAGGAGGGTCGTACTCCAAACTTATATTAGAAGGTTTGACCCACCAAATACTTCTTACACAAAGACCATCAAAACTGAACAGAAAATAAACCAATTTTTTTCCTAACAAATACCAAACAAAAATCAGAGCAATTCCAGGGGTGGGGAGCCTGTGGCCTCAAGGCCACGTGTGGCCCTCCAGGTCCTCAAGGGTGGCTCTTTGAATTCAAACTTCAAAAAACAAACCCCCTTAATAAAAGTATTTGTTCTGTAAAACTTGGACTCAGTCAAAAGGCTGCATCCAAGGACCTAGAAGGCCACAGGTGGCCTCAAGGCTGCAGATTCCCCATCCTTGTGTTAGACTATACTAGAAATATGTAGTACATGAGCTTTCCCCCCGGAAGTGAGATTGCTCAATTCATTGAAGGGAAAGGCCTCAATCTCTTCCTGGGGGACATTCTTCAAAGTCTAGCGAGGCAAGTTGGGAATTAGAGGCATGTTGAGACACTGGTTTCTTTATGTGTCTGCTACTTCCCAAGGTCTTTTCTTTCATTACAGAGTTGCTCCTGAAGAGAGTCTGGAATCATTTGTATCCTCTCTCAAAGAAGAAATATTTACATTTTCCTGAGCTCCTGTACCAATTCTGCTCCTCATTTAAGTGTGCAGCATTCAGGCACCATTCTCTTCATCTATTATCCAGTAAGTTCTTGCTTAGCAATGTCAGATACATGATAGGCTCTCAATAAATGTTTGTTGAGTGACTGACCTAAGGGTCATGGATCTTTGAAAATCACAATTTTGTTTCTGCCTTGTCTTTCCCTCCTCTATATTTATATTTAGTACTATTACTTGCCTGGGAACATAGCTGAGTTGAAATATAGAGCAGAAGTGGCCTTCTCCCACTTTACATTCTATGCAAAAGAAAATTATAAGATTGTGAGTCTGGATAAAGTTATGACTCTCCCCACAAAGGTATAAAATTTTCAAGTGGCTGTCTTTGCTTAGTGCTCTATTATGGAGAAGGGGAAAGAAAATACTCTGGTCCTTCCAAAATATGATGTAGTTAGTTTTTACTGCTGGGATATTTATCATTGGCAGTTGAATTTCGAATTGAACACAATTTGCTAAGTGTTTATGAAAAAAAAAGGTAAAAACAAAGGAGATAAAGCAGATATGACTTTACTTACAAGCTTGTTTTACCTACACACACAAATTGCACATATTTTGTAGAATTTGTAAGTGAGCTTTGGCTACTTAGCAAGCCTCTCAGCAGCAGACATTCAATACATATTTGCCAGCTTCCTGAAAGGTTAAAATATTAAGCTTCCAGCCTCTCACAACTTTAAAGGAACCAAAAGACAGAAGTCCTTACCCCTGAAAGGTAGACATAGTTGGCACATAGCGCCATGTTCACTAGGTCATTGATGGCAACTTCACAGTCCATATGGAAGTTCTGGAGCACCTGGGACCCCATATCAATACTATTATAGTTTAAATACCACCAATCAGGAATACTGCTGAGGGATGCTCAGTCCTATTCCAGCTCTACCACCACTCTAGAAAAGGTGTTCTGTGATGCAACTGTTATTAATCCCAGTCAAGCCAGTATGGAAGCATGATTGACAGTCATTCTCCACCAATAGGATTGTTCTTGACCATCCACATGACCAATCAGAGTAGGGAAGGATGTCTTAGAATAGTCATTTTCCTGATTGTCATGACTACCCTGAAAGGGATGGGAAAAGACTGTTTGTCCATTTATGAAAAAAGCTCACTTTTTGCAAAAAAAAAAAAAGACAAGTATAATCTGAATTTTCCTTACTCCTCCCCAAACTGAAGAAAGGTAATTAAAATGAAAAAGAAAAAAACCAACAAGAGACTGGCTATGCCCTGGCCCAGTTTTTAATTTCTAAGATGCCTTAGAAGAGATCAGTGTCTTCTTCTTGCTATTATAGACACACCAGGATTTAATGAAAAATAAATCAGCTTCATGCTAAAGTCCCTGACACCATAATTGGTAGAGATAATACTTTTCATTTAAATTTTTTCTCTGAGGGGCTCAAAGAGCTTTACTAAACAAATTCATTGTTTTCCCCCAAATCCATGTGATAACGATTTTGTGGAAAATGTTGAATAAATATGACGAGGTATATGGTGGAAAGAGTTGGCTTTGGGATCAGAGGACATGGGTTAAATCCATTTACTAAGTACTGGTGATCTCATCAGCGTTTGTGAATTTAATTACCATCTCTAAGCTGATGATTCTCACATCTACCTTTCCTGCTCCAATCTGTCTGTGGACCTCCAATCTCATGTCTCCAATTGCTTTTCAGATATCTTGAACTGGATGTCTAGTAGACCTCTTAAACTCAATATGTCCAAAACGGAACTCACTATCTTTCCCCTGCACCCTCCTCCCTTCCCAGTTACAGTAGAGGGCAATGACATCCCCTCAGTCCTTCAGGCTCACAACCTAGGGGTCATCCTGGATTCCTTGAAATCTCTCATGCCCCATATCCAATCTGTTGCCAAGGCCTACTGATATCACCTTTGCAACACATCTTGAAGATGCCCCCTTCTCCCTCTGACACTGCCACCACTATTAGTGCAGACTCTCATCTTATACCTTGATTACTGCAATAGCCTGCTGGTGGGTCTGCCTTCCCCAGGCCTCTCCTCACTTCAATCTATTCAACCACTAAATTGTGGTCCTAAAATGCAGGTCTGATCACATGGGCTACCTACTCCATAAATTCCAGTGGCTTCCTCCAGGTATTGCCTCCAGGAGTAAATACAAAATTTTCTGTTTGGCATTCAAAGCCCTTTACAATCTATTCTCCTCCCACTGTTACAGTCTCCTTACACCTTACTCCCCAACATGTACTCTTCAATCCAGTGATCCTTGCCTCATGGCTCTTCCATGAACAAGACACTGCATCTTTTGGCTCTTGATATTTTTTTTCTCTGGCTGTCCCCCATGTGTGGAATGCTCTACCTCCTCCACTCTGACTGAAGACCTCCATGACTTCCTTTAAAAACCCACCTTTTTTTAGGAAGCCCTCCCTAACCCCTCTTAATTCCAGTGCTTTTCCTCTTTGAATTATTTTCCGTTTATCCTCTATATGGATTCCTTTGTATATATTTGTTGGCATATGCCCCCTCGTCCCCCCATCTCATTGATATACTATCTATGTGACCTTGGGCAAGTCACACAGACCCTGGGCCTCAGGTTTCTTAACTATAAGATCATGAGTTTGGACCTTGAAGGCACCTTCCATCTCTATGATCATATGAAAATGCAAATTACCCAAAGCATCTATACAGGTTTCCAAATTCTCAATGCAGATCATAACCCATCTATGTCATAGTATATAAGTCTGATGCTTGTT
Source organism: Phalanger gymnotis (assembly GCA_028646595.1). Lineage (NCBI taxonomy): Eukaryota > Metazoa > Chordata > Mammalia > Diprotodontia > Phalangeridae > Phalanger > Phalanger gymnotis. The sequence goes on from CM053622.1 coordinate 459,292,974, forward strand.
CAAGATCACCAAACTAGTTAATTGGTAAGTGGTAGGGCCTGAACTGGGCATGCCACAGGGCTCTATCATCAGAGTTGTTCTGTTCAACAGCTTTATCAAAGACTTTGTCAAACACAGAAATAAAGAAAATCTATCAGATTTTCTGAGAACATAAAACTGGAAGAAATAACTAATGAACCCGATGAATCTAATAAGAGAATTTAAGTAAGAATAAAGAGAAAATCCAGCAACAGTTTCAAACAAAGGTAACTACAAGTATAGGATGGGTATGGTATAGGAAGACAGTATTTTCTCCGGGAAAACAAACAAAAAAACCTGGAGGATTATAGTTGTCTCAAAGTTGAATATTAATGAAAGCTCAAAACCACTTTATAACTTCTCTCATCCTCTATTCCTGTCTCCAGTCTTTCAGAGGATGAGACAATTCTTTCTCTTGTTAAAGATGGCTTGGTATTCGGGCCTTTGATCTTCTTGTGTCCTCCAGGAATTTGTTTGTTTACAGTCTTTCCCCCCAATGTCTGTACAATTTTCAATCTCTCTCTACTTTTCCCTCTGCCTATAAATATGCTTAGCACATGATATTTTTAAAGAATATCCCTCATCTTGTTTCTATTTCAAATCAATACTCTTACCTTCTTAGTCACTGCTAAACCTGAAAGAGGAGCCTACATCTACTATCTCTACTTTCTCACTATCAACTGACTCAATTGAAATCTGATTTTGATCCCTATCATCTTTTCTGAAACTGCTCTTTTCAGTGTCACTAATGAACATTTAATTTGCTGTATCCAGTGGCATCCTTTTAATCATCATTCTCTTTTACTTGTCTGTAGCATTTGATGCTATTGACCATTTGATTCATTCTCTTCCTTAACTTCCATGACATTTGCACTTATTTTTTTTCTTCCTTCTTCTCTGATCAATCTTAGTTCCCTTTACTAATCCCTCTTTATCCTTCTGACCCTCAAGTGTAGGTGTCTTACAAAGTTCTATCTATGATTTTATGTTCTATCTCTGCCTTCTTTGCCTGGGCAATCTCATTGCCTCCTTTGGCTTCACATATAACTTCTGCATAGATACATCCTAAATCTTTGGCTTCAGCCCTGAACTTTCTCTAAGATTGCATTCCCTAATTTGTTCTCATCTCCAGCTGGATTTCTCATCACCAATTCAAACTTAATACATCCCAAACTGAACTGATCTTTATTCTTTAACCTGTCCTTCCTTATATCTTCTCCTTTTCTCTTGATAGCTTTACTATTCTCTCAGTTACCAAAGCTTGAAATGTCAAAATTACTCTTGACTCCTCTCCCTTACTACTTATATCCAGCTAGCTATTTTTATTCTATTTCTTTAGTGTCTCACATATCCATCCCTTCATTTCTACTTCCAATGCTTCAACCCAAGTTCAGGCTCATATCACATGAACTATGGTGATGGATTTCTAGTCGGTCTCTCTGTCTCTAACCTCATCCCCATCTCAGTTCATCTCTTAAACTGTTGCCAAAGTAATCTGTCCTATTTATAAATTTCATCATGTCTCTTTATGACCAGTGGATCATCATTGCCTAACAAAGTGACCAACTTGACTTTTGAACCTTGTGTTACTGTGTAATCATCATGATCTCTTTAATCCAGCCAAACTGGAATAGTCACTGTTTCCCCATTTGCTCCCACTCTCTGCCACTTCTTTGCATTTATGACCACCAACCTACAAGCAAGGAATAGACTCCCTTTCCCTTCTCTCTCACCTATTGGTATCCATCCCCTCCTTCCTTGACTTCTCAAATAGAAGTTCCCTCACCTTCACTGAATATTTAAAGTGACCTATTCACTTAATTTCTAATTTGATTTATAGTTCTTTGAATATTCATCATATATTCCTGATCTACATAATCATGACAATTGAAATGAACAAGAAGATAAGTATACTTTTCTTCCTACTCTTATTAATTCAGAATACAAGGAGACTACACACACACACATCCAGTCTAGTAGCACTTATTTCCAATGTAATAGGTTAGAAATAATTAAGTCAGCAGACCCAGCTATTCCAGAAGTAGGAAGAATAATTCATTTGTTCTTTAGGGTGAGTTTGTCAAAAATTTACATTCCAAGGCAATTCTTGGAGGCTCCCATTCTTTTCAGGTGAGTTACAAGGCCACCACATCCTTCATGAGCTTCCACTGCTAATTCAAATACTTCTTTAAGAACCCACAAAGCTAGAGAGAGGAAAAAAAATGACTTTTAATTTGCGAACACTGAGAAGAGGAGAAGGACACAAACTAGAGACTATAAATCTAGTGAGAGGGATGATTCTCTAAAGTTTAGACAAGTGTAACTCAATTATTCACTTCTAGCTAGACTTATTAGGTATAATATGGGACTAAAGGGACTTTCGTTTCATGAACATTATAAAATGGGGAGATTAGGGGACTTGGAATTGCCTAGTATTAAGCATGTAAATTTTTGCACACACTATTGAGAGAGATAGGTAATTCCATGGAAGCTAAGTATAGCAAGAAAGCAACAGCTTGTACACCGACAAGGGAATGCAAAATGGGATTCACTCACATTGCTTTTAGCTCCATTTTAGGGGGTTATTTCTTTGGTTATTATCAGGTTACTAATTTCTCTCAGCTCATTGCTTTTAGCTGGCTAAGGAATATAACAGCAGAATAATTAAAAGGCCTTGTGACTTTATTACTTGGCTACTTTTCATTCCATGCCTCATAGTCTCTAGATGTAGCTTCTGCTTTTCTCTAGGTGCCTCTATTTTTACTACCACATATCATATCAAAAACAAAATAAGGGTTAGTGGAAACTAATTTTGTTTTTGTATAAATAAAGAACAAAATAATGAGGTAGGTGGGATGCTGTCTGGAAAAGGCTGGTAGAGTTCATTGGAGTAAGAGAAGCTGAACCCATATGATCCTGATTATGGCAGTTTACTCTACCTCAGTTCTTTCCCACTCATAGGTAAGTGAATTTGGAGGAATAGTGCAGCTGAAAGGGTAACATCCACTCTAACTCTGAAACAAGGAGCAAATTAACTCACTTAATTATCACTCAGTCTGCAACCTGTCTGTTGCTCTGGAAGTGAAAGTGCCGAATAACAGTCATCGGAGTCTCTATGGAGAGAGGGGAAAGAGCATAGATTCTTAACTCTACAAAATCCAAACGACACAAAGATGGGAGACTCCAAAGACAACCCTTTAACATTTTTCGAATTTCGTTTTCAGCTCCAAATATTCTCCCTCCCTTCCAATCAGTCATACACCCATTTTGATCTTGTCTTGGTGTACAATATGAGATATTGGTCTATACCTAGTTCCAGCCAGACTAGTTTCCAATTTTCTTAGCAGTTTTTAATGAAATGGCCAATTCTGTCCCAATAGCTGGGATCTTTAGATTTATTAAATATTAAGGTATTGTGCTCTTTTGCTTTTATATAGTTTATAGATAATCTATCCTATTGATCAACCACTCTATTTCTTATCCGCTACCAAATTGTTTTGATGATTACCACATTGTTATATAGTTTGAGATCTGGTACTACCAGGCCCCCTTCATTCACATTTTTCATTGATTCCCTTGATATTCTTCACTTTTGATTCCTTCAGATAAATTTTGTTGGTTTTTTTTTTAGCTCTATGAAGTAATTTTTAGGTAGTTTGAAATATGGCACTGAATAAAGTACCAAATAAAATACTGGATAAAGTAAATTAATTTAGATAATATTGTCATTTTTGTTTTATTGGTTTGGCCTATATTTTCCCATTTATTTAGATCTGTCCTTATTTGTATAAATAGAGTTTCATAATTGTGTTCACATGCTTCTTATGTGTGTCGTGTTATATATTTTTTAGTGTCTGCAGTTTTTTTAAATTGGATTTTTTTATCTCTTCCTGCTGAGTTTTGCTGGTAATATATAGAAATGCTAATGATTTGTGTTGGTTTATTTCATATGCTGCAACTTTGCTAAAGTTGTTTTGACTAGATTTTTAGTTGACATTCTACAATTCTATAAGTATATCATCCTATAATTTGCAAAAGGGGATTATTTTGTTTCTTTGTTGCTTATGCTTATTCCTTCCATTTCTTTTTCTGTCTTATTGCTATAATTCACATTTCTGATACAATATTGAATAATAATGATAATAATGGGCATTCTTGCTTCATTCTAGTTTACCCCCATTACAGATATAGATACTACTTATCATTTTAAGAACAGCTCCATTTATTCCCATGCTTTCTAGTATTTTTAATAAGAATGAATGCTGTATTTTGCCAAAAGCTTCTTGTTCATCTGTTGATATAATATAAATTTTGTTATATTTCTTATTGACATGGTCAATTATGTGTATAGTTTTCCTAATATTGAACCCCCCTTACCTTCCTAGTATAAAAATAACATGGTTATAGTGTGTGATCTTTGTAATATATTGTTGTAATATATTTGCTAAAGTTATATATTTTCTCTTCATATTCAATATCTAACTTTTCTAAAGGTTCTTTTCATCTCTCTTATTTTTTGGGGACGCAAAAGATAAAGAAATGCACATGGCAAGATGGAGACACCTTTACAAAAGCAACCATTCTCTATAAGATTTGAAGGAGCATTTCCTATTGCCAGAAACAGTAGCTAGTTTCTATTAGTATTAACCTTGTAGGCAGGCTAATCTGCGGTAATTATCTGTCAGTGCAGGAGCTTGACATCTGGCTGATGGACTAGATTAGCTACAACCAGTACAAAGAATCTAAACAGACCCCATGAAAAAGTAGCAGGTAATTCAGAGAAACCCAGCAATAGGTACTAGGAGAACACCTACATATATAATTCAGGTGTCAGGATAGTACAGTAATGAGTAGTAAATAGAGATCCTACTGTGCAGGTAATTAGCAATAGGGAGGACCAGTAATGTATAGCTAAACTGACATTTCAATAACAGGATAATAGAGCATTGCATTAGGGTAATCTGTGGTCAAGGCACTGAAAGTCTTCTACAATCAGACTCCAACCTATCTTTCTAGACTTATTTCGTACCATTCCTTTTCATGACTTTAATGTATCAGCAAAAATGTTCTCCCCATGCCAGATTTTATCCTGCCCTCTTGCCTCTGTATACTGTGCACATTCCATCTCCTATACCTATAAAATATGTCACTGCACATCTTTTGCCTTTTTCAGTTTCTCTTCCTTCAAGTCCCAATTCAAGTGATATCTCCTCCATGAAGCCTTTACTGAAATCACCTCTCTAGCGATGAGCCCTCTTCCCTGGAATGTTCCACGTGATTTTTTATTCCTATGCATTTTGTTGCATTTTTACTCATTTTAAAATTTATGTCCGTACTTATTTTGTCCCCCTGATTATAGTGCAAGTTCTTTTAGCACGGGAATGGTGATGCTTTTCACTTTTATGTCCCTAGTGCCTAGCAGAAGAACTTGAACATACAAGGAATTTATTAAGAAAATGAAAATAACAAATGATATATTCAACGTCCAATTCATCAGTCATGTCAGAGTTATGCAATGACAAAATAGGGCAATTCCAGCAGAATGATAATGGGGGCATCGTATGTCTTGAGACACACCATCATGGTTATGAGAAGCTCTGGTAGGAAACCTGAAAACCTTGTAGAACTAGAATTTGGTGATAGTGGTCCTAGCGGTGGGTTCCGCGTGGAAGCCGCCGCTCCAAGGGTCGTTCTGTCTGCTCCCCCCACCTCATAATGGCTACCAGCACATCTTCATCTACCGCTGCTTCACCAACCCCATCCCTGCCCCCGGCTCCGGCCCCAGTCTCAGCTCTGGGCAAGAACCCATTAATGGACTGCCTGAGCTGCCGCCTTTTATCGGGAGCGGGGCTGCTGGGGGCCTGCGGCTACGTGTACTGGATAACGCAGCGGCCCCTGAAGCTGGGCTATGCCGCCAACCCCGGTATCATCTTCCAGATGGTCGTTGGCATCAGTATCGCGTGCTGGGGGTTAGTCATATTGGTGGACCTAGTAGGAAAAGCCTATCCTGCAGAATCAAAGCAGCAGTGATGGTGATGATGACGAAATTGGCAGCTTCTACAACACAGCCACACCCATGAACTACCCAGCCACTCCAGTGGACTCCCCAGAACAGAAGGACAGAATCAAGAGACCCACAGATATTCCAGATATTGCCAAGGCTTGCCCTCCCCTTCACAACTGTGAATAAATTTCTTTGAGAACAGAAAAAAAAAAGAATTTGGTGATAGTAATACTATTATTATAGTTATATATATATGTATATATATATATGATATATATATTATAGTTATAACCCCTGCTAGGGTGCTTCTGCTGTACCTAAGAGTTAAAGGTGCAGCTATATAGATTCTGGAAGTGCTTATCCCAACTTCCAGTGGTGAGTCCAGTTCCCAGAGTGTGAGGTTGGCTACATCTCTTCTTCAGCATTTTAGGTTAATGCTGATGGGTTAGAGTGAGTCTCTAATGCTGTTGACTCAAGCACACATTCTACTGTGATCTTAGTAACTAACATGTATTAGCTTTTGCAAAGGGATATTTATTGATAGGATATACCAAGAACAGAAATACAAACATACTTCTTCCCCGCTCCCCCCCCCCACCTCCATTGACATGGGTTTGGATATATTCTCTCCCATACTACCTTAATCACTGGGAAGAATGGGTTCAAACTTAAAATAGTTGCTACTGAACAAATTTACTTTGAATGCACTGTAGTTGGTGGATGGCCTCACTCTTTTAATTGCAGTTACCAGGAAGTGCTGTCAATTCACCATGAGGATAGGTCAAGCAGGTTACCTGGAGGATTCTTTCCTTGCCAGACTTAGTTACCCATAAACTTTTGCATGCTCTCTACTATGATGGGGCATGCCTGTAATCCTTCCTTTGAGGAGAGGCTGAGACTAGTAGAGTACTTGAGTTTAGAGTTTGTAAAATATAGTATGCCTTAAGCTGGTCAGGTATGTATACTAATAAGTCTGGCACCATGTGGTGAAGCCCTAAATATGAAGGATCACCGAACTGGCTAAGGAGGAGTGAAGAACTAGTCCAAGTTAAATAGTTAAATAGAGTTTAAAGCGTGTTTGTGGGTATTGGGATTGGGCCCATAAGTGGCCATTGCACATCCCCTCTAGGATGAAATAGGTCTATCCAGTCTCAAGAAACAACAAACAGTAAATGCAAATGCACACACACACACATATTATTTAATGTTTAATCCACAATTCTGAATGTCTTGCAAGGTTGTGCCATGAACTGAGCATTTCTAAGTGTGTTCAGCTCTATTAACATTCACTTCTATACTTTTACAGTATAACAGTGCAGTATCATTATGCTCTTTAATATTTTTGTTTCATATTCCATTCATTTGTATGACAAGAAGGGCATATTTGTTTACTTGGTGTCATTTTTACACATCAATACAACTCTCATGTAACAACCTTTAGCTGGTCCCCTATATAGTCTCCTATTCCTCTTCTCTTTCTCTCTCTCTCTCTTTTTTTTAAAAAAACCTCAATTTAATTTTTTTTTTTTAGTTCCAAATTCTCTCTCTCCCTCTCCTACCTCTCCCACCCAGGAAGTAAGACATATAATATCCATTACATATATGAAGACATGTAAACATATTTCCACATTAGCCATGTTCCATCCCTCCACCAAAATGCTTCAGTTTGCACTCAGCCCATTAGTTCTCTATCTGGAGGTAGATAGCATTTTTCATCATCAGTCCTTTGGAATTGCCTTGGATCAATGTATTGCTGAGAATCTTTTAGTTGATTTTTCTTCCAATATTCCAGGGTAGACTGTTCTCCTGGTTTTACTTGCTTCACTTTGTATCAGTTCATATACGTTTTCCAGATTTTTTTCTGAAACCATCCCCTTCATAATTTCTTACAGTACATAGTTTAATATCAACTTCATATAGCATGTCTTACTCAACCATTCCCCAGTTGAGGGACATCCCCCCAGTTTCCAATTTTCTGCCATCACAAAAGAGTAGCTATAATTATTCTTGCTTGTATGGTTTCTTTGCCTTTTCTTTGATCTCCTTGGAGTATAGACCTAGTGATTTTACTGGGTTAAAGGTACAGTTTTCTAATTTTTGAGGCAAGTTCCATTTTACACTACAGAATAGTTGGACTACTTCTGTAGCTCTATCAAACAGTGCCTCATTATACCTATTTTCCCATATAACTTCCAACATTTGTTATTTTCCTTTTCTGCCATCTTAGCCAAATGATAAGTGTGAGTAAGGTGGTACTTTGGAATTCTTTTAATTTGCATTTTTCTAATTATTAGTGATTTAGAGCATGCATTCATATGACTACAACATTGATATAGCATTCCTTTAAAACTGTCTGTTCATATCCCTTGGCCATTTTTGAATTGTGGAATTACTTTTATAAAATTAGTTTATTTTCCTATATATTTGAGAAATGAAACCTTTATCAGAAAAATTACTACCAAGATTTCCCTCCAGTTCCCAGCTTTTCTTCTAATTTTGGCTGCATTGTTTTTGTTTGTGCAAAAAACCTTTTGAATGTTATGTAGTCAAAGGTATCCATTTTACCTCCCATGAATCTCCCTATCTCTTGTTTGGTTGTGAACTCTTTCCTAATCTATAGAACTGAGAGGTAGTTTCTTTCAAGCTTCATTAATTTGCAAATGATGTTATCCTTTATGTCTGAGTCATGTGCCCATTTAGAACTTATGTATACGATGTAAGATTTTGCTCTATGCTTAGTTTCTGCCAGACTACTTTCTAGTTTTCTCAGCAGTTTTTGTCAAATGGTGGGTTCCTTCCCCAGTAGCTGAGATCTCTGAGTTTATTGGGCATTAGATTATTATGCCCACGTGCTTCTGTATATTGTATACCCAGTCTGTTCTATTGAGCAATCACTCCTCATGTACAAAATTCTGCTAGGCCCTTTTCATTCATATTTTTTAAAAAAATTGATTCCTTTGATATTCTTGACTTTTTGCTCTTCCAGATGAATTTTGTTAGTGTTTTTTCTAGCTCTATAAAGTAATTCTTAAGTAATATGATTAATATGCCACTGAATACACTAATTTAGGTTTTATTGGCATTTTTATTTTGTTGATTCGGACTATCCATGGCCAGTTAATATGTCTTCATTTATTTAGATCTGTATTTGTGTGAAGAAGGTTTTATAATTGTGTTCAAATAGTTCCTGAGTGTGTCTTGGGAGATTGATTCTCAAATATTTTATGCTGTCTGTAGTTATTTTAAATGGAATTTCTCTTTAGATCTCTTCCTGCTAGATTTTGTTGGTGATACATAGGAATACTGATTCTTTGTGTCAGTTTATTCTATATCCTGCAACTTTGCTAAAATTGTTCATTATTTTGACTAGTTTTTTAGTTGAGTTTGTATAGTTCTCTAAGTTCTCTATAGTTCTCTCATATCATCTGCAAAAAGTGATAGTTTTGTATCCTCATTGCCTATGCTTATTCTTTAAATTTCTTTTTCCTGTCATTGCTACAGCTCAATCATATAATATTGAATAATAACGGAGGTAATGAACATTCTTGTTTTACCCCTGATCTTACTGGAAAAGCTCCTAGGTTATCCCTGTTACTGATGCTCACCCTTGGTGTTAGATAGGTACTACTTATTTTAAGAAAAACCCTATACTATAGTTTTTAGTCTTTTTAATAGGAATGGGTATTGCCTTTTGTCAAAAGCTCTTAAAGAGTCTGTTGAAATAATTATATAATTTCTGTTGTTTTTGTTATTGATATGATCAATTATGCCTACAATTTTTCTGATATGGAACCAGCCCTGCATATATGGTATGAATACATCCAGATTCTAATGTATGATCTTTGTGATATATTGTAATCTCCTTTGATTGTATGATAATGTATAAACAAAAGGCAAAAAAGGAACTTAACTACAGAAAGTTACTATGGTGACAGGGAGTATCAAGGCACAAACTTAGAAGAGGATGACAATGTCAAAATGGCAAAATATGAAGCCTTAAAAAACATAATTTGGTCTCAGACTCAAAAAGAACTCCTAAAAGAGCTTTAAAAGGATTTTAAAAAGCAAATTAGAGAAGTAGGAGAAAAATTGGGAAAAGAAATGAGAGCAATGGAAAAGAATCATGAAAAAAGAATCAACTGCATGGAAAAAGATATACAAACATTCACTAAAGAAAATAACTCCTTAACAAATAGAATCATTCAAATGGAAAAAGAAATACAAAAGCTCACCAAAGATAATAATTTCTTAAAAACTAGAATTGGGTAAGTGGAAGCTAATGAAACCATAAGACATCAAGATTTGATAACACAAAATTTAAAAAACATAGAAAAAAATGTTAAATTTCTCAATGGAAAAACAACTAACCTAGAAAACAGACCTAGGAAAGATGATTTGAGAATTATTGGACTACCTGAAATCCATTACAAAAAAGCTGGACAACATCTTTCAAGAAATCATCAAGGAAAACTGCCCTGACGTACTAGAAAGAGAAGGCAAAATAGAAATTGAAAAAATTCACTTATCACCACCCGAAAGAGATCCAAAATGGAAACTCAGAGAAACATCATAGCCAAATTCCAGAGCTCACAGATCAAGGAGAAAGTACTGCAGGCAGACAAAAAAACAAAACAAAACAAAAAACCCCAAACCAACAACAAACCAATTCAAATATCATAGAGCTACAGTCAGGATTACAAAGGATTTGGCATCTTCACATTAGAGAAGCAGAGGGCTTGGAATATGATATACCAGAAAGCAAGGGATTACAACTAAGAATCACCTACCCAACAAAACTGAATATAATACTTCAGAGAAAAAAATGGATATTTATGAAATAGAGGGCTTTCAAGCATTCCTAATTAAAAAAAACTAGAGCTGAATAAAAATTTTGACCTCCAAATAAAACATTCAAGGGAAACATTAAAAGGTACAAAAAGAAACAAGAAAGAGAAAACATAAGAGATTCAACAAGGTTAAACTGTTAGGTCTTTTCCTACATAGCAAGAGAATATTTGTAACTCTTAACAACTTTATTAATCTAAGGACAATTAGAAGCAGTATTCATAGACAAGAGGGTGTGGACTAAAGTGACTTTGGTGAGAGGATGGCCCAAAAATAAAAAGAAGAGTGAGAAAAAGATTGCACTGTAGGGAGATAGGGAGATACATGAAAGAGCCATGGGAAAAAAAAAAAAAACTATTTTAAAGGAGGGGAAGATGGCAGGGGGGTTGGGTATGGACAAAGCTCAAGCCTTACTCTCATCAAAATTGGCTTAAGGAGGGAATAATATATACGCTCAGATGGATAGAGAAATCTATCTTACCCTATAAGAAAGTGAAAAGGATGGGGGATAATAGAAGAAAAGGATTCTCTTCCATTACTCTCATTTATTTTCCAAATTTTTCTCCTGCTTTTTAAATTTGCTTTTTAAAATCCTTTTAAAGCTCTCTCTGGAGTTCTTTTTGAGCCAGAGAGAGAAACAATGGAAAATAGCATGTAGAGAAATACTCAGTTATCATAACTATAAATGTGAATAGGATGAACTCACCCCTAAAATGGAAGTAAATGGCAGAATGGATTAAAAGCCAGAATCCTACAATGTGTTGCTTACAAGAATTACCTTTGAAGCACAGAGATACACAGAGTAAAGGTGAGAGGTTGGGGCAGAATTTATTATGCTTCAGCTGAAGCAAAGAAAGCAGGAGTAGCAATTGATCTCAGACAAAGCAAAAGAAAAAACGAATCTAATTAAAAGAGATAAAGAAGGAAACTATATCTTGCTGAAAGGTACCATAGATAATGAAGTAATATCAATACTAAAGATATATTCACCAAATGGCATAGCATCCAAATTTTTTAAGAAGTAAAATGAGTTATTGGAAGAAATAGATGATAAAACTCAACTCTCTCCTCTAGAGATAACTAGATAAACTTAACCACAAAATAAATAAGAAGTTAAAGAGGTGAATGAAATTCTGGAAAAGTTAGGTATGATAGATCTCTACAGAAAATTGAGATAGAAAAGAATATGCCTTTTTTCTCAGAAGTACATGGCACCTACACAAAACCTGACCATGTATTAGGACATAAAAACCTCACAACTAAATGCAGAAAAGCAGAAATAGTAAATGCATCCTTTTCAGATCATTATACAATAAACATTACATTCAGTAATAGTCAATGGAAAGATAGATTAAAAATTAATTGTTAACTAAACAATCTAATCCTAAAAAATGTGGTCAAAGAACAAATCATAGAAACAATTGATAATTTTATTAAAGAACATGACAACAATGAGATGACATACCAAAATTTGTGGGATGGAGCCAAAGCAGTACTTAGGGGAAAATCTATATATCTCTAATTGCTTATATCAATAAAATAGAGAAAGAGCAGGTCAATAAATTGAACATGAAACTAAGAAAAAACCCTAGAAAAAGAACAAATTAAAAATCCCCAATTAAATACCAACTTGGAAATTGTGAAAGAGAGATATTACTAGTATCAAAAATCAAAAGGGTAAATTTACCCCCAATGAAGAGGAAATTAAAACAATTATTAGGAGCTATTTTGCCCAATTATATTCCAATTAATTTGACAATCTAAATGAACTGAGTGAATATCTATAAAAAGCATAAATTACCCAGATTAACAGAAAAAGAAATAAGATATTTAAATAACCCAAATTCAGGAAAAGAAATTGAACTAGTCATCAATGAATTACCTAAGGAAGAATCTCTACGACCAGAAACATTCACAACTGAGTTCTGCTGGAACATTTAAAGAACAATTAATCTTAATACCAGGACTTGCAGGGCTGGTTCAATATTAGGAAAACTGTCAGCAGAATTAACCATATCAATAACAAACTCAAAACAAATCATATGATTATCTCAATAGATGCAGAAAAAAACCTTTGACAAAGTACAACACACATTGCTACTGAAAACACTAGACAGCTAGGAATAAATGAAATTTGATTAAATTGATAAAGGATGATGATATAAGCAAATTAGGAGAACAAGGAATAGTTTACCTGTCAGAAGGGAACAATTTATGACCAATCAGGAGAGAGAGAACATTATGAAATGCAAAATAGATAATTTTGATTACATTAAATTTAAAAAGTTTTGCACAAACAAAACAAATGCAACCAAGATTAGACAGAAAGTAGAAAGCTGGGAAACAATTCTTTTCTGTCAGTATTTCTGATAAAGGCCTCATTTCTCAAAAATATAGAGAACTAAGTCAAATTTATAAAAATAAATGTCATTCTTCAATTGATAAATGGTCAAAGGATATGAACAGGCAGTTTTAAGAGGAAGAAATCAAAGTTATCTATAGTCATACAAAAATGATTTAAATCACTATTGATTAAAGAAATGCAAGTTAAAACAACTTTGAGGTACCACCTCACATCTCTCTGATTGACTAATACAACAAAACAGGAAAATGGTAAATGTTGCACTGTTGGTAAAGTTGTGAATTGATCATTCTGGAAAACATTTTGGAACTATGCTCAAAGGGCTATAAAACTGTGCATACTCTTTGATCCAGCAACGCCACTACTAGGTCTGTATCCTAAAGAGATCATAAAAAAAGGAAAAGGACCTACATGTACAAAAATATTCATAGCAGTTCTTTCTGTGATGGCAAAGAATTGGAAATCAAGGGAATGCCCATCAATTGGGGAATGGCTGAACAAGCTGTGGTATATGAATGTAATGGAATACTATTGTGCTATAACCTGGACTTAGTGAACTGATGCTGAGTAAAGTGAGCAGAAACAGGAGAACATTTTACCCAGTAGCAGCAAGATTGTGTGATGATCAACTTTGATAGACTTAGCTCTTCTCAGTAATATGATGACCTAAGACAATTCCAAAAGACTCATGATGGAAAATGCTATCTGTATTCAGACTACAGAGTCTGAATGCACATAGAAGAATACTATTTTCTCTCTTTTTTCTTTCTTGTGATTTTTCCCTTTTGTTCTGATTTTTCTTTCACAACATGACTAATGTAGAAATATGTTTAATATGATTGCACATGTTTAGCCTATATCAAATTGCTTGCCAACTTGAGGAGGGGCAAAGGGAGGGAGGGAGAAAAAAAATTTGGAATACAAAATCTTATAAAAGTCAATGTTTAAAACTCTTTACCTGTAATTGGAAAAATAAAATACTATTAAGTGAAAAAATTTAAAAGTTTTTACACAAAGAAAATCAATGCAACCAAAAGTAAAAGGAAAGCAAAAAACTGGGGAAAACTTTTTGCAATACATATCTCTGATAAAGGTCTCATTTCTCAAATATATAGAGAACCGAGTCAAATTTGTAAGAATACAAGTTGTTCCCCAATTGATAAATGGTCAAAGGATATGAACAGGCAGTTTTCAGGTGAAGAAATGAAAGCTATCTATAGTCATATGAAAAAATACTCTAAATCAATATTGATTAGAGAAATGCAAATTAAAACAACTCTGAGGTACCATCTCACACCTTTCAGATTGGCCAATATCACAAAAATGGAAAATGATAAATGTTGGAGAGAATGTGGGAAAACTGGGACATTAATATGCTGTTGGTGAAGTTGTGAACTGATCCAACCATTCTGGAGAACAATTTGAAACTATGCCCAAAGAGCTATAAAACTCTGTGTGTGTATCAATATCTGCCTATATCTATATATTTTTATCTAGCAAGACCACTGCTAGTTCTATATCCCAAAGACATTTTAAAAAAGGGAAAAGGACCTATCTGTACAAAATTATTTATATCAACTCTTTTTGTGGTGGCTAAGAATTGGAAATTGAGGGGATGTCTAACATTTGGAGAATGACTAAACAAGTTGTGGTATGTGATTGTGATGGAATATTATTATGCTATGAGAAATGAGAAGCAAGATGATTTCAGAAAAACCTGGAAAGATTTACATGAATTGATGTAAAGTGAAGTGAGCAGAACCAGGAGAATGTTATACACAGTAATAGCAATAATTTATGAAGAATTGTAAATTGCTTTGCTATTCTCAGTAATACAATGATCCAAGACAATCCCAAAGGACTAATAAGAACTGGTATTGTCTGACTATAGACTGAAGCATGCTATTTTTTGCTTTCTTTATTCTTGTTTTTATTAATTCAAGTCTTGTACAAAATGACTAATACAGAAATGTTTTACATGATTGCACATGTATAACCTATATCTGTTTTTTTTTTTTTTACCATTTATTGCTTTTTACTATCTTACGGAGGCAGGAGGGGAGAGAAAACAGGATGGAGAGAGGGATAGAATTTGGAACTCAGCACAAAAAAAAATATGAAATTCGTTTAGCATATGAATGAGTGAAATTTAAAATATATACTTAAATTATATGAATAAATAGCTAAGAATAAAATGTTTGCATCAATATATTCAACAGGGAAGGTTGTCTGTAGTCTTCTTTCTCTGTTTTTGCTCTTCCTGGGTTAGAAATTTTTAAAAATTGTGATAGAAGGAATTTGGTAGAAATCCTTCTTTATCTCTTTTTTTTAAAGCAGTATATATAGTATTGGAACTAATTACTCTTTAAATATTGG
The DNA here is from genome assembly GCA_028646595.1 of Phalanger gymnotis. Lineage (NCBI taxonomy): Eukaryota > Metazoa > Chordata > Mammalia > Diprotodontia > Phalangeridae > Phalanger > Phalanger gymnotis. Next base: position 459,308,579 of record CM053622.1, read on the forward strand.
ATAGAATTTGCTTGTAAATCCATCTATTTCCCATCTTCCCCCCCCCCCCTTAGGAAGCACTCATTTATGGCTTGTTCAATTTTTCCCAAAGATAGATATTTATGTATTTTATTTTCTTGTCTGTTAATCTGAATAATTCAGAGTTTTATAAATATTCATCCATTTCATTAAGATTGTCACTTTATTGGCATATAGTTGAGTGAAATAGCTCCTAACAATTGCCTTAACTTCATTTTCATTGGCTGCACATTCATCTTTTTCATTCTTGATACTAAGGATTTGATTTTTGTCTCTCTTTTTCTAATCAAATGAGGCAAAGATTTATCTTTTTTAAAACGTTTTTCCATAAAAAAAGCTCCTAGTTTTTTAGTTCATTTTTTTGGTTTGTTTTTGCTTCCAAATTAAATCTCATCTTTGGTTTTTAGGATTTCTATTTTGGTGTTTAATTGAGGATTTTTAATTTGTTCTTTAATTTTTTTTTAGTTACATGCCATGTTCTTTCTCTCTTTTTTTATTTTCTTTTTTTTTCTTTTTTTTTAAATTTATTTTTGACATGTTTGGTTTTCAGCATTGATTTTCACAGGCGTTTGAATTACAAATTTTCTCCCCATTTCCTCCCCGCCCCCACTCCAAGATGGCGTACACTCTGGTTGCCCTGTTCCCCAGTCTGCCCTCCCCTCCGTCACCCCATTCCCCTCCCATCCCCCTTTCCCTTCCTTTCTTGTAGGGCAAGATAAATCTCTATGGCCCATTGCCTGTGCATCTTATTTTCTAGTTGCATGAAAGAAAAACCTTTTTTACTTTTGAACATCTATTTTTTTAAAACCTTGAGTTCCAAATTCTCTCCCCTCTTCC
>CM053622.1:459309933-459320092 GCA_028646595.1 Phalanger gymnotis
GATGCCCTAAATATTATTATGTATGTAAAATTTGAACCACTCATTTCAGTCTAGGTAAATACATTTCTAAACCAAATATGACAGTTTAAAATCATCAATTTTTCATCAAATCCTTTAAAAGCACCCAATTCACATATATCAAACTCAGACTAAAATCACATAATGGTCTTCTCAAATTACACAATCTAAGAGAATTTTAGAAATACAATATAATTTTAGAAATACAGAAACAATAAATTTCAGGTGACATCAATTGCATTTCCAGGTTATCACATATAGGAATTGTTGATCCTGTTACTTCTGGCATTTCTATATTAATATATAAATACATGCATAACATATATTAATACATTAATATCTTAAATACACTTTATTTATTTAGCTGTATATTCTTCAGCACCCACTGCCTCTGGCCCAAGTATTAGGAATATTTGCCTGGCTATGAAAGAACTTATAAAAGAAAAACTTTATTATTTCATATCATTATCTGCTTTCATGAACCATCCAGATTTGAATTTGGCACCCCGCTTTCTCCAAGCTTCATCTTATGCATACTGGCAATTAACAAAATGCCTAAAAGGATTTTGAGGGGGAAAGAGTGCGGGCACTTCTCTTCCAAAAAAAAAAACCTTTTGGACTCTTAAAAGATAAGAGGGAGTGGTCCTTAAGAGCACATGGGTTTGCAACTCCCCCACTCATTCTTTATACCAAGCTAAAATATTTTTCTGTTTCACCTTTCAGTTGCTAACAGCTTTTCCCTAGGTGTCTGGAAGCCTTTCTAAGAACAAAGGAGCAAATTAGATACGCTAATTTTCAGGGGGCTAGCTTAATTCCTATCCCTAGCCACTAGCAGATGGCTTCAAATCATGATTTTATATAATCTCTGTGAAAACAAAATTCAGTCATACCTTACGTGGGCAGAGCTTAATGATTATACAAATCAAAATCTTTCTTATAGTCAATACCCAGAGATTCAATAAAACCTTTCATCGCTAACTAATCAGCCCTATTTTCCAATCAGGTTACAAGATTCTTTTAGCTTCAGCTCCCCACAGTCTTTCAATGTGGAGGGTGGGGGAAGGGTGTGGCCAGGAGCACATGGCAGCTAAGGGCAGCAATTCCCCCACCCTCACCCCCCCCCCCCCCCCCCCCCCCCCCCCCCCCCCCCCCCCCCCCCCCCCCGCCAGCTTCTATCTCTCTCTTTCCCAACTTTTACTTTAACTTTTAGCCTCTGCATTCCAATTTCAATCTTTCTTCCCTAATCTTGACCCAAACTACCTCAAACATTTCAAGTAAATAATAAATTACATACTTTTTTCCTTTCCAGATTTTCCTTTTCCCAGCTGCTTTCTTTTTAACTTAAAGGTTAAAATGACCAACAATTTTTAATCATATCCTAAGCAGACCACTAAACCTCTTTAAAGTGGTCATTCAATTTTTCATACAGACCCATTTACTTCTCCTTTACAGTTTAAACACTTGCCTGATGTTAGATAGGCTCACTCAATACAAAATACACAGATTTTTTCCCTTTAGAATCTAACGAACCCTTAATTCAGAGCCCCCAGCCTTCCTGGCTGGCAGCTTCAGCTCGGAATCCTTATCTAACAATTTCCATACCAAAGGAGCCCATTTCAGTCTCCTAGAATTAAACATTTTTACCTGAACATAGAACAAAAAAACACAGACAAAACATTCTGGTCATTTGATTGGCAAGACACTGAGTAAGTCAGTTAATGTAAGTAGAATTCTCATGTTTATTCCATTTTATCAGTCTACCCATGAGCAACTGATGTTTTTCCAAGTATTTAGATCTGATTTTATTTGCATTTTATAATTGTATTCATATACTTTCTAGGTTTGTCTCGGCAGGTAGACTCCCAAATATTTTATATTGTCTACAGTTACTTTAAATGGAATTTCTCTTTCTATATCTATCTGCTGGGCTTTGTTTATTATAAAAAGAAATTATTTATGATCATTTAGGTGGGTTTATTTCATATCTTGCTACTTGTTTACTTTATATCTTGCTACTAGACAGACATTTCACAAGAACAATTTCGAATTCGAATTCAGACCCACTTCCAACATTACCAAGGGAAACCCATTTTCCCCACCTGAGTCAAATATTTTAAGAGCTCTTTCTACGGCCATTCCTTTCTACTTTGGTACAGCACATCAGGGCAGTCCAAGCGCTGAGATTTGCAACCAATTTACACGAGACAGGTCACCCTCGTCTCTGGGTTAGAAACCCCACAAATTCCGATCACCTGGGCCAGGTGGCTTGGTTTTTTCTAAGACCTCGCGATCTTAGCTCAGTCTCCCAGTGTCCTTAAATCTGTCAGTCGACACTCTTGGGTCCGTGACACTGAGGACTTAACCTGGGTCACACAGGGTATACTGTTCTTGACTGAAAATTTCACTGCCGGTGGATTTCCACTCAGCGCATAGTGCACTCAAATTTCCCCCTTTTTACTTTGCTTCTCCGAGTTCCTCTCCTCCGAGTTTGTGACTCTCCAGTGAGACCAGGCCTGCCTTCAGGCGCTCAGCTAGCTGGAGAAGTCTCCGGTGGGCGTGCTGGCTAAGCCCTGAACCCGGTGCCTGCCCACATGGAGAGTGCCAATCTTGGTGGGACCTCCAATTTGTGTGGGACAGGATTTTTAAATAATAGGAGAAACATCCTTAAGAGAAACAAAGTAAATTTATCTTACAAATCTTGCAAGATTTGGGCACACCTCCATAATGGAGGAGGCAAGGTGAAAGGGAACCTGCCTTAATTTACACTCTTTAATGTAAAGATTCCCACCCACCTCTATCCCTTCTCACCATTGGCTGGGAGGTGGGCTTACAGTGTTGGTGTGAAAACTACACAGAGGACCAAGGTTGATCCGGTCCATTCAGGTTTTTCCCTAACAGAACTCAACTGCCTGGGTGGCGTCTGAAAGTCTAGGAGAAGAAATGGGGTAGAGGGAGAGGAGAGACCTTCCTGGAGCAGAGAACAAATAGCTCACAGGAAGTTCATTATCTTCTAACATCTGAGAGAGAGGGGGAAGGGCATGCCCATAGCTCCAGGCTGACCTTCCAGAGTCACAAGGCCAAATCCCAAAACCTCTCCTACTCCCTTAGACATACCCTGTGAAGTCTTCACAATTATCCATCCCATTCAATATCATAAACATTTTTTGTTCTATGTTAGAGAAAAGAATTTCAACACAATTATCTTAGAGGACAGTGACTTGTGGTCTATCTTGTGTTGCCTCAGAGAGATATCCAATTATACTTAGCTTTATTTAATGTGGGATTATCACTTGTATATAGAGTATGCTCCAAAATGTAAGCAAATTGCACCAGAGTTTAAGGAGGATTTGAGAGCAGTGGTCTGTATGGGTGTCATATCTAGTTCATTTGAACGTCAATTCAGTTGTCATCGGACAACTCAATTGATACTTTGTGTTCATGTATAGAATTATATTCTTAGCAGCATCTCATCCTCCTAAGGTGGAGAATGAGCAGCTAAATTAAATAGCTAGAGTGAATAACTGAAGTAAACAGCTAAAAAAAAAATGGTAAATATAAAAAAAAATTTAACTATAAGGGCTCATTCTACAGGTCGGATTCTCATAGAACGTTTTTTTTAAAATGATTCTTCAGCCTATTTTTGTCAGTGTCATAGGTACAGAAAAGGTAGAAACAAAAAGGGGTTTTTAAGAACTTAAATTCTCTGAAGTTTTAAGTAAACTATGGCTGCCTAATTTAATGTTTTTCATATAGCTCTATTTATAATAATGCCTGAACCACAAAACTTTGAGCTAGGTTTAACTCATTATTGGATAAGTAATATTTAAGAGGTTGGACTATATTGAGATTTGTTTTGTAAAAGATTTTAGCAAGAAAATCTAAGAATTTCTGTAAGAAGTAAATCTTCTAGTGGACTTCACTTCAGAGATGCCCCAACAGAAGATTTTTCCAGAGACCAAACAACTCTATGGGACATCTGAGATCCAAGATAAAATTTGCTGATTAAATGGACATTGGGGGTGGATCACTTCCAACCTGTAACCCAATGGTGGAGAAATCTGGCTTTTGGCATTCCTGGTTCAGAGATTTCTTTCCATGTCAAAGTTGAGTCCTTCTTGGTAGGCCTTTTTAAGTTGGCCTCCTTCTGTACTTAAGAATGTTTTCTGCCTTCTTTTCTCTTTTTTTCTTTTCTTTTCTTTTTTTTCAAGGTTTCTTACAATTTATTTTTTTATTTGTATTTTTTTTTATTTTAAACCTAGATACAAAATAAAAAAAGAGAAAAGAAAGAACCAAATTTTAAAACTAAAATAATACAAAATAAGCATGGGAAAGCATTGTTGTGTGCACAACAGAATGTAAGAGAGGATTCAAAATATATATCAATCAATTTCCATTTCAACAAAGCCTATATAATACTACATGTTATGTTGTAAGCTATCTTCATTGCTTCCTTGTAAATTTTCTTTTCTTTTCTGCTGTGCATTTTTTACTTTTTTCTTTCTTCCCTTTCCTACTCTTCCCCCAGAAGGCTACAATTAAGCATGTATATATGTATATAAAGATTTATATACATATATACCCGTGTGCATGTATATATATAACATAATATATAGACATATACATACAAAGATATATATATACACATACACCCATACATACGTACACTTACACGTACATATACTTAGATATCGATAATCGTAGCCCTATATAGACATAGACATTTATATGCATCTTTGTAAGACTACACTATACTTATTTATCCTTTTATTTCTCTTAGGGTGGATAACTCTTCCTTCATAAGTACAAATCTTTCCATATACTTCCAAGTATACCAGTTTGTCATTCCCTACACCACAGCAATATTCCCACCTTATACTTTCTAGTTGTTTTAAATAGTCCAAAACAACATTAATATGGCTGACAGATAATGTAGTTTCCCTATTTTTCAATTAAATCTTTTTAGCCTTCACTTTTCCTAGATCATGATTACCACCCCTGCTCCTTTTTCCCTAAAAAATGCTATTCTTGATATCTCTCATTTCCTATCCCTCCTGACTCCTCTACTTTACTTCTACCCGCTACCTTTCCCTCCTGTTACTTAACCATCCTTCCCTTATCTTCCCATTCCTATTCATCTAAACATCCTTCTATACCCCCTTTAAACTATTCCCTCACCCTCCTCTCTAAAGATCCCTCCCTTATCCTCCCCCCTCCCTATCCTCTTAGCATTTTATTTCTTTCTGAATTTAGAAGACATTTATACATATATATGTATATGTGTGTGTGTGTGTGTGTGTATAGTTCCCTCTCAAACCCATTACCAATGAAAGTAGGTTTCCAAATCTACCAGTCCTCCTGTCCCATCTAATTCCTCTTGCAACTCATTTGTATAAGATAATTACTCTTTTTAGCTGTTCCTAAGCAGTTTTACTTTTTAAAATCATATCAGACTCAGGTTTTTACATACATTTTACATACATAAAAGGTAAACAGTCTGTCCTTGTTGAGTCCCTTGTAATTAGTCTTTGGTATATACTTTATATTTCTCTTGGCTTTGTCAAATTTTCTATTGAGTTCAGATTTGTTTTTTTAAACAAAATTCTGAAAGCCAGACAATTCATTAAATGTCCATTTTTTTTCCATTCAGGATTATGTTTAGCTTTGCTGGGTATGATATTTTTGGCCAGAACCTCAGTTCTTTTGCCCTTTGATAGATAGTGTTCTAAGATGTGCAATCTTTTAGTGTTGCCACTGCTAGGTCTTGCATGATTCTAATTGTATTTTTCTTGTTGCTCATTATATTTTCTCCTTGAGTTGGGGGTTTTAAAATTTAACTATGATATTCTTGTGGGTTTTCCTCATAGCATCTCTTTCAGGTGGTGATTGGTAGATTTTTTTCCATTTCTGCTTTCCCCTCTTGTCCTCTTCAGGACAATTTTCTTTAATTATTTCTTGTATTATTGTGTTGTGAAATGAGAAGAACCAGGAGATCACTGTGCACAATAACAGCAATGTGGTAATGACAGTCTACTGTGAAAGTCTCAGCTACTCTGATCAGTACAATGATCTAAGACAACTCCAAAGGACTCAGGATTTAAAAAAAAAATGCTATCCACCTCCAGAGAGAGAACTGATGAACTCTAATTGCAAATTGAAGTTTAGTTTTCTCCCTTTTTTTTACAATATAGCAAATATGGAAATGTTTTGCATGAATTCATATGTATAATTCACATCCTTCTCAGTGGGTGGGGCAGGGGTCAGAGGGAAGGAGAGAATCTGAGGTCAAAATTTAAAAAGAAAAAATGTTAAAAAAAAAAAAAACGTTACCCTTGCACTTGTGCTCTTGATCCCCTGACCTCCTTTGTCCTCTGAAGTCCTTAGTAGTCTAGACTATTTTATCTCTTCGACACCTCTAGTTACCTCATGGCTCTAGTTCTTCCCACTAGCCTTGAAAGCCCTTCACAACCCTTCCAGTTATCATCCTATATCTCTTCTCCCTTTCACAGCCAAACTTCTTGAAAGGGTCTTCTACATTACTAAGTGCCTCCATTTCCTTTTCCTGGTTTCTTTTCAACCACCGAAATTTAGTTTCTACTCTCACCATTTGGCTAAAGTACCGTTTCCAAGGTTACCAATGATCTCTTAACTGAAAAATCCAATGGACTCTTCTAACTCATTTTACTTGACTTCTCTGTATCTTTTGCTATTCTCAGCCACCACTTAATTCTCAATAATCTCACCTGCCTTGACTTCTGTAACATTGCTGTCTTATTTCTCTAGCTACCTATCTGAACACCCTCCAGCCTCTTTTGCTTGATAATTTACCTAAACCTATGTATCAGAGTTTTTGCCCAAGTATCTTTTCTGATACCTCTACTCTTCCCATTATATATCCTTAATGACATCATTAGTTCCTGGGAGTAAATCTAATCTAATTTGATAACTTCCAAATCTATATGCCAAGAACTAATCTATCTCCTAATCTCCAATCCTATATAACTAGCTTCATGTTAGAAACCTTTACCTAGGGGCAGCTAGGTGGCACAGTGAGTAGAGTAGTCAGGAGGACCTGGGTTCAAGTCTGGTCTCAGACACTTGACATACTTACTAGCTGTGTGACCTTGGACAAGTCACTTAATCTCAATTGCCTTGCCTTCCCCTCTGCAAAACCAAAAACAAAAATAAAGTATTTCTGTTAGTATAGCCACCATCCTATCCAGGTTTTGCATCTCTACTTGTCCTGTTCCTTCAACATCTTACCTCTCCCATTTGGATAATGCCAGTCAGTTTCCAACTCTTCTCTAGTATTCCTCAACAGCATTCTTGAATGAATTTCTCTCACTACACACACATATACACACACAATACCATACTTTCATTACCTCTTATCTGTAGTATTCTTCATTGCTCACCCTGCTCCTAATCTGACCCCTCTTGAAATTGACCTACACGCCATTGCCAAATTAACGTTCCTAAGCAAAATACAGGGTAGACTATGTCACTACCCTATTCAAAAATCTTCTGTGGCTCTTTATTGCTTCAAGATAAAGTATAAACTTCTTAGTATAGAAATAAAACCATTTGTCACCAATTGTCTCCCACTTACATTTACATACTTAGTGTGTCTTCTTTCTCACTGTACAATCCATGTTCCAGCCAGCCTAGCCAACTAAATGTTTTCTAAGTTCAGCATGCATTCTCTAATCTTTTTACCATTGCAAGCTGTCCATTCTAACTTGACTATAATACTTCCTCTTCACCTTTTTCATATTTTTCCAACTGTAGACTTTATAAACTCTGGAAGTCCTTATCCTAATTCACACCGACAGGTCACAATCTTACAAATTCAGCTAGCTATTGCTATCTCTTATGGTTCTGTGGGTAAATAAGATCTACCATAAGCTTCAAATCTGACAGATTTTAAACAAATTTGATTATCAATGGAAATATACTGCAGTGCTCAAATTACTCCAAGATAGAAGAGCCAATATTCTGACAGTCTCTCTTATCAATGTAATGAAACAAGCCTCTATATTAGTCAGTTCCTTAGAGTTACATGAAAAGGAACCCAGAAGCTGATTGTAGACTGTTTAGAAAATCAAGAAAAAAATTCCTTAATCCTACTATCAGTCCTCTCCTAGTAGATTTTACACACATCAGAGAACCATCTGATCCCCATGCTCTCTGACCAAAGGAGGACAAGGATATCATCATCAGTTCTTTAAAGATAACCATAGCTTTGTACATTTTCATGACTAGAGATTTGAAAACTGGCTTTAGAGTAACTTTACACAATTCTGAGAAAAATTTTCAACCTGAAATCAGCAAAAACGATTTAAAGTTATATACAATCTTCTTCCTGCTAAATATTGCTTTAGAAATATGATAGCAGAGCCAAGATGGCAGCTGGAAAGCAGGGACTTGCATGAGCTCCCCACCAGGTCCCTCCAAAAAACCTATAAAAATGGCTCTGAACAAATTCTAGAACTGCAGAACCCACAAAATAGCAGAGGGAAGCAGGGCTCTAGCCCAGGACAGCCTGGATGGTTTCTGGGTAAGGTCTATCACAGGGAACTGGGAGTGGAGTGGAGCAGAGCCCAGCATGAGCTGGGCCTGGACCAACCAGACTGGGAGCCCAGTGGAATAGGCCATAGGGCCCTGAATCAGTGAGCTTTGGCAGTTACCAGATTTTTCAACCCACAAACACCAAAGACAACAGAGAAGGTTAGTGGGAAAAGCTGGAGGGGACAGAGTGAACAGAGTTCACGGTTTGGCCACTACCCCAGAGGCAGTGGGGTTGGTACAGCTACAGAACAACAGGTGCAATTACTTCCAGCCCCAGGCCCACCTGGTGGGAGGAATTAAGAGGCAGATTAGAGCCAGAGTGCAGAGCCTGCTTAAGATCTGAGTCCAGTCCTAGTTGGTCGGTTCTTAGGGGAGGAGGAGTGCTGGTGAGGCAGAACTGGCTGTATAGAAATAGCTCTAAAAACAACAGCACATCGCCTCAAGCTTGGAACAAAAGTACTCTCTACAAGCAGTCATACCCTGACAAAAAACTCAAGGGTCAAGTAGCTGGCTGGGAACATGGCCAGGCAGCGAAAATGGACTCAGATTCAGACTCAGACTTTCGAATCTTTCTTTGGTGACAAAGAAGACCAAAACATACAGCCAGAAGAAGACAATAAAGTCAAAGAGCCTACATCAAAAGCCTCCAAGAAAAACATGGAAGAACTCAAAAAGGATTTGGAAAAGCAAGTTAGAGAAGTAGAGGAAAAATTGGGAAGAGAAATGAGAAGGATGAGAGAAAACCATGAAAAACAAGTCAATGACTTGCTAAAGGAGACCCAAGAAAGTACTGAAGAAAATAACACCTTAAAAAATAGACTAACCCAAATGGCAAAAGAGCTCCAAAAAGCCAATAAGGAGAAGAATGCCTTGAAAGGCAGAATTAGCCAAATGGAAAAGGAGGTCCAAAAGACCACTGAAGAAAATACTACCTTAAAAATTAGATTGGAGCAAGTGGAAGCTAGTGACTTTATGAGAAATCAAGATATAAAACAGAACCAAAGGAATGAAAAAAAATGGAAAACAATGTGAAATATCTCATTGGAAAAACCACTGACCTGTAAAATAGATCCAGGAGAGATAATTTAAAAATTATTGGACTACTTGAAAGATAGGATGAAAAAAAAGAGCCTAGATATCATCTTTCAAGAAATTATCAAGGGGAACTGCCCCAATATTCTAGAGCCAGAGGGTAAAATAGAAATTGAAAGAATCCACCAATCACCTCCTCAAAAAGATCCCAAAAAGAAATGTCCTAGGAATATTGTTGCCAAATTCCAGAGCTCCCAGGTCAAGGAGAAAATACTGCAAACAGCCAGAAAGAAACAATTTGAGTATTGTGGAAACACAATCAGAATAACCCAAGATCTAGCAGCTTCTACATTAAGGGATTGAATGGCTTGGAATATGATGCTCTGGAGGTCAATGGAGGTAAGATTAAAACCAAGAATCACCTACCCAGCAAAACTGAGTATAATGCTCCAAGGCAAAATAAAATTTTTATTTTCAATAAAATAGAGGACTTTCAAGCTTTCTCAGTGAAAAGACCAGAGCTGAATAGGAAATTTGACTTTCA
>CM053622.1:459334017-459350217 GCA_028646595.1 Phalanger gymnotis
GGAAATTGGGGAGAAAATCTGTAATTCAAATGCATGTGAAAATCAATGCTGAAAACTAAACATATTAAAAATAAATTAAAAAAAAAAAGAAAGAATTAGGCATACGCTTCCAGACAGGGCATCTGTCCTTGTCTTCCATGTTTCAGAAAGTGTGCCTCAGTCCATGACCTTGAAAATAACCACTGGACCAAGAACCTTCCAGTCTTGGCTGAAGAAGAACTTGAGATTAGCAGTTTTCCTGGTCTCAGGGAACCAAAATTTTGAGATTTAGGGGTGCTTGGGACCCTAAAATACCAACACACCAGGTTCTGCCTGAATGAATTCGACCCAAGCCTTCTTTCAGCCAAAGAAAGACAAAGTTTATTAAAGATTTGCCGTATTGGGTAGACTTTTTAGGAGCCCAAGCATTGGCTAGATATTAAGGGATCTGAGCATTTGTTATGCTTGTATTGACAAGCGGGCGAGATTGAATCTGAGCTCGATTGAATCTGAGCTCGATTGAATCTGAGCTGAATCATGTGTTAATTGCAGGACAGGCAGCGTAAAGTTGGAACTATCAGGTATAAGCCAGGTACTCAGGAATCTAAATTATAAAATCTTGGAGAAAAATTCAATAGAATACTGTGAAAATGACAGGACATTTGGTTTAAAAAACTATCAGGTAGTATAACTTGTAAAGACAATAAGAAAACAAAATTAATACAGATTTGAACCTGAGGGAGGTAAAGAAAACATACAAACCATAACATTGCTAGGACAGTTTGAGACTTCACAGATTTCCAATCTAGGTAAGGACCCTTAACTCAACTGATGAGTTGACTCAGAAATCCCAAAGCATTTTAGGTATTCACCTAAAAGATTGACATTAGGACAGGTAGCAGTGTTCCTTTAGAACTGCTCTTCGGGCAGTTTGGGTTTACCATTGTAGTAGGTCTGCTTTCAATGAATGTTTTAATGACCTCACTTTTTTTTTTCAATTCACAATAAATTTATTTTATGTAAAGGAAGAAGCTTGCTGTTAGTGAAAAATTCAGTAGAAAACAGATCTACTTTCCATCTAAGTTTACTGAAAAGTAGAATCTGCTTGTTAGTTAAAACTTCAGTAGAAACAGAGAATCCTGTAAGAAAACATCCTTGGCACAAAGTAAAAAGCTCCTAACACCAAATCTGAAGCAATGAAAAATTTATCATGCAACATTATTGGCAGAAAAGCCTAGTTCTGATGGCTGGTAGTTTCTGAGTCTCTTTTAAGACATTAACATGGAAGACACAAACCTGCTTTACATAGTTAATCACTTATAAATATCATGTCATAACTGGTAGTCTGGATAGAAGCCCCCACTTAGTTGAGCAGTTCTAAGTAAGTTATTGGTACTTTGCCCTTTCCCTTTCACCCATCAGCCAGTCTGAATCCATGCCAACAATACTATATGCTGTGATCACTTCATTGGTGAGAAGTGATAATTCACTACTATTTGCAGCATCATAATCAAAGAGAACCCTGACCTTCCTACTTTCACTGGATTCCTTCAAGTCACTGAGGGAGGGAGTAACAATTGTGCTACTTATTGAAGGCAACAAAGAGGAGGTAACTCGAGTTGATGAGGAGGTGTTTGACATGGAAGTTGTGGAAGCCTGATTGTTGTTAGACATGAAGGCAGATGGAAAACTCCCAAGTTGTTTCTGCAGGTCCAGTGCGTACTGGTAGCACTGAGCACAGTAAGTCGTCTGGGCTTCCACAAAGTCATTCAGGCAGCGAAGATGGTGGGCATGTGTACTGCTGATCCCTTCCAGAAGGAGTCTGGTAATCTCTGCTCGACGGTCAAATTCACTCTGAGTTATTCTTAATTCCTGTTCAGATGAGGCTCTAGTCTCTGCAGTGTTTGCCTTTTTCAGTCTGGTCTTTGCTGTGTCCAAATCAAGTCTCTTGTTTTGCAGTAGTTTCTTTTCTTTAGCAATTGTTTTATAATCTCCTTCTATAAAGCTTCTTAAAGGAGTAAGAAAATTTATTGCAGCGGTATGAATCAGTTCTCTGTCCAATTGTCCAGTTCCAATTCGTTTTTGTTCTTCACATTTGATGAGGGCATTACCGTAAGCAGTTCCTGGGCCAAACTCATTCCCTGAATCAATCATGTATTGCCCCAAAAGTTCTTGGTTGTTTATACGACTTGGAGCTTTTCTATGCAACTTCTCACAAACAAACTCTTCTATTCTAGCATTAGGATTTGGCCGCAATAGCCCCCTCTGTTTGCTTCATAATTTTTTCTGTGCAATGTTTGGTGCATTCAGCTTTGCTTAGAAGGTTCTCTAAGAGACCATCCAATTCAGTCTTCTCTGCCTGACCAAACTTTTCTTCTGTGAACTGCACCGCGAGGCTGAAGAAGGTGCCCGCGTCCGCCGCCAGCTTCTTCACGTTGAAGTCCATGATGCTCACGCCGGGCCAGGGCCGGGGCCGGAGCCAGGCAGAGCCGCTGCCGCCGCCCCCGCCGCCGCCTCACAGGGAGCGGGGCCCGGCTGGAGAGAGGAGAGAAAATGACCTCACTTTTGATAATAATTGGTCCGAGTAAAATTAAAACTTTTTAAAAAAATCTTTCGATTGAGATCCCAGAGTAACGTCAGAATCAGTCATTGCATTGGTTATAGTCTTATATTTTCCAACACATTTTCTTGCAAAAAGACTACTATATCTTGTGCATTGAAGTTTTCATCCAACATGCTAAGGAGGGGGAAGAAGAAGGAAGGAAAGGAATAAGCATTTATATAGCACTTATTATGTGTCAGGCACTGTGCTAAGCAATTTTGTTTTTCCAATATTATCTCAGTTGATCCTCCTAGCAATCCTGGGAGGTAGGTGCCATTAAAATTCCCATTTTCATAAGTTGAGGAAAATGAGACTTTAAATGACTTGCCCAGGATTACACAGTTACTAAATAAATGTATGACAGGATTTGAAACCAAGTTTTCCTAATTTGACACTCAGCACTCTCTATGTCCTGAGCCATCAGGGGCTGCTAATGCTAATCAGAAGTGTGGTGAATGAAGACCCAACTGTGAAATTCTTTCATTTTGTTAAATGCAAAAGATCCTATTTTGCCCAATAAACTGCAGGATTTTAGGTTCACTTTTACACTTTAGTCTGAATAACCAGACATATCCCAGAGTCATGTTTGTAGACCTTTATGACTGACTTTGTATTTTGACCAAATTTTAATAAATGGACTCAATTTTCTTTCTCTTATTTTAAAATACTATTACTGAATACTCTTTTTTCTAAGTCTAAAAGCTTCTATTACTATGTAAGGAAAAGAGTTATGAGAGTCAGCATGACTGTAGCATACAGAATCACTCTATCTCCAAGACCATGGAAAATTTAGGGCCCCCAAGTAATTCCCTAAAATACAGGCATGTTGCTGGTTTGAATTAACGTAGGAGATTTCTTCAACTGGATTTCCTTACACAAATAAAACTACAGATAAGAACAACAAAACAAAACATAATTTGTTAGTGGAGACTTATGGCAAACTCATCCATCCCTTGAATGAAACAATAGAGAATGTATGAACTCTTCTGAACAACAAATAAGAAAGAATAGAAAAGAGAGATGTTAGAAAGTGTCTGTGACCTAGTCCAATCTACAAGTGAAGCAATGAGAGAGGAGAGACACTTGTCAGATATTGTCAGTAACCTTTTTCAACCTTCCGATGAAACAAAAAGAAGTAGAGAACATATTGGAAAATATCAGTAAATTCTGTACAACACATAAGTAAAATAATGGTGCTAAGAAATGTAGAGACTGTGAATGATTTGATTAAACCACGAATAAAAAAATGGGAGAAACTTTTGTAAAGATGTATAGATAATACATATACATATATGTATATATATATACATATATATATTCCCTTGTTCCATGTGTGGACTAGACAAGGATACTGATAGTTTCTAATACTCTCTTCCATTGTTTAATCTATGTGATTGATGAGGTCATTGACAATCTCTAAGTATCTGTCCTCTATTGTTTTTATTTTATTCTTTGTGGGTAGAGGTTCTGCTACTCTCATACATGTTTTAATTTGCTATCTCCAAACACGTTTTTAAAAAAAATAAAGGAGATGGCTGAGTTTCCTGATTCTCTTTTTAATAGTCTTTTTAGAAATCTCCTTTAATTCTTTCATCACATAACATTGTCTTCATCAACGTTATCTGCATACCAAGTTTGATGATTGCATTATAAGTATGGTGATGCTATAGAGATATGGGATAAAAACTTTTTATCTATATATTTTCACATGGCAATGGCAGATTATTCTAAAATAAGATAGTAACTCTTCAACTAGCCATGCAAAACCAAAATTTTGCCCAATTATCATGAAAAAAATCACATCAGGTTTTCATTTATCTGAAGTCCTTTGCAATAAGGTATTCTATGTATGCCAATTTCCTATATAACTAAAGCTTACTACCCCTCCACAAGCACAAAACATTAATATTTTTAGCCATTTTAACCATCAGCTAAATTTCTTATATGTAAATCTCTCTGAACCGTATTATATATTCCTTTCTTGTTTTCTTTAAATTTTTATCCTGAATTTAAGAAACACCAGATAAAATAAACATTTCCATATAAATAGTAGAATAGAAGAGGATTGTACATGAAACTGTGAATCTCTACTATGCAGAGCATGCTTTTCTTTTACGTATATAATAAATTCAACATGTCAGTTTCAAAGCTCTCCTGCTTATCTATAATTCCTTCTACTTTTCTGTGTGTTCTCTTCTGTACATTTAAAACATCTTCAATAAACCTCTCCTTTCTTTATCTTTCATTTTAGGGACAGGCAGTCCTATCTCTAGCTTATCCTCTTCTAACCTCCACCTAACCCAATTCTGAAAAAAAAATAAGAAAAAAAAAACAAAACTCGTGTAACAAATACACATAATGAATCAAAACAAATTTCCACATGGCCTATGTTCAAAAAATGTATGTTTCATTCTGAATGTCGAGTCCATTGCCTGTCAGAAGTGAATCACATGATTCATCCCTGGTACTCTGAAACCCTGGGTGGCCGTTAAATTGATCAGATTTCTTAAGTCTTTCAAAGTCGCTTTTCTTTTTAACAGCTGTATAAATTGTTCTGCTAGTTCTGTTCATTTCAGTCTGTATCATTTCATACAAGTTTCTCTGAAACCTTACCTTTTGCCATTTTTATGGAGAACTAATATTTAATTACATCCATGGATAATAATTTGTTTAGTAATTCCCCAAGTTGATGGGCAGCCCCTTATTATCCAATTCCTTACAAAAAGAGGTACTCTAAATATTTTTGTACATATGAGTCTTTGTCCTCTTTCTTCTATCTTTTTGAAGAAGAGGCCTAGCAGTGGTATCCTTGAGTTAAAGGACAACTTAGTAACTTTTGGGACCCAGCACCAAAATACTTTCCACAATGGCTGAACCAAAGTCTTGTTAAAGACTTTTAGCGACCTTTTGTGACCCTTAAATGAATAAACTTAGCAGAGAGACTTTATGAGTATTAGTGGGCTCATCCATGCCAGTAATGAAGCAATGGAAGAGAAAATTGCCTGAGAGTATCAATGACCTTTTCCAAGCCTTGAATGAAACAATAAGAAAAAACTTAGAATTAAAAATAGGGGGAATGGAAGAGAGATCTTTGTTAAGAGATTTAGAATGACTTTTTTCCAATTCACATCAAATACCTGAATATAGAGACTTGTTAGAGAGTGTCAGAGACTTTGTCCAACCCACAAATGAATCAATATAAAAGAGACATTCAATACAATCATAAAGAATGTATTACAGGAAACTATATGTATATGTATGTGTGTATGTGTGTTGTATATTATTTTGGAGTTGCCTAAAAGTTCAAAATTCTCTCATTTTTCTGTCTAGTTGCTTAAATGATATTGAATGACAATATAAATATAAATGACAATATAAAGGAAAGTAATTTCTGGGTTTCTCTGAGGCAATGTAATATTAAGTGTGTAGTTTGAGCATCCCCATTTTAGTTGAAATGTGGGATGGAGGAGAGCATCAGAACATGATAAGCTGAAAAGGTAGCATAAGAAAGGACAATTAAGGACTAGATTTATTTGTCTTCTTATTAACACGATTTCTGGTGGTGCTACATAGCCTATGACTACCCGTAGCTCCTTTTTCTGGATCTAACCTAAATCCTTCTTGCCCCCTATGGCTATGTTTATAAAGCACTTACAACGTGAAAAGAAGTTATTGTATGTTGAAGGTACAGATAAAAGACCAAAGTGTTCTCTTGTTGTCAGGAAGCTTACATTTTAATTAGTAAGACATCACATGGAGAAGTTTTAGCTGCAAGGATAAAGGAAAGGCCCAGTGGAAAAGTGGATTGAATTTTTTTAAATTTCATTTCTATTTCTTATGCTGAACTATTTGACAGTGTCAAGCATTTTGATAGCGAGAATGGATAAGGCACTGGATTTAGAACCAGAAGGACCTGGGTTCAAATCTCATTTCAACTCATTTACTAGTCATGTGACTCTGGGCAAATCACAGTCTCTTTGTGCTTTAGCTTATTAATTGGTAAAATGGAGGGGATGGGGATGGGTGTTGAACTTGATAGTTTCTAAAGTCCCTTCTGTCTCTTAGTCGTGATTGCATGAACTTTCTTTTTATGATTTTTCAGTGCCTGTGGCTGAAGAGACAAAGGCCGAAGCACCTGTAGAGTCTGCTGTCAGGTTGAATCTCCACAGTTGCTTCTCTAGATGGTTGGGGTTGGGGGAAGGACTAGACATGGGAGTAGAGTTTGAAGTCTGAGGACCACTGTTATTCCTGGGGCTCTTGGGCTTCTTTGCCCATGGGCAGCAGTTGGTTGGTAATGAGTGTAGGTGGGCAAAGGGATGGTGATTCTCTTCTCCACAAGATTTGTACCCCCTGATTGCTATTGTGGACAGAGAGGAACTAGGGGGAGCAGACTGCTTTTCCTAGAGCTTTGGGCAAAAGGTTCTGGATTATCTATACTTTGGTGGTCCAGGTGATGGTGGCAACAGTTTGATCCGTTTGGCAAATGTTATTTCCTATCTCATCCTCATGTTGTCTTGCTGCTTCAGCTAGGCTGCCTTGTCTGTCCCATAAATGGCAGGTGGCTGGCAGTTGATAAGAGTGGTTGTGGAAATGGCCACCCTTTCTCCACGTCTTTCCTGTTTCTGCTCAGAATGATGGCTATAAGATCAGTAGTCTGCTATTACAGGGATTTTTTTTCATAGGTGGCAGTTGGTTGACAGTTGGTGTCCATAGCGGAGGGGTTGATAAGCCTTTTGTCACAAAGATTGGGTACACTTTCAGACATAAACAATGCTTTGTCTTTAGAAAATTTTGAATGAGACTTCGAACATGCTATGAATAATAAAAAATGGCCATTCTTAATCTAGCAGCCTTCCAAATGACTGCTTTTCATCAAATACTTTTCTGTATTTTAATTTCAATGAAAATATAGTTACTTTATCTGATAATGTCCTAACCAAAATTTCCCTCTATTTGGGTTCTGTCTCTTTTCCCTTCTCAGCGCTACTTCTGAGACCTCAATCTCTGGTCCTCTACAGAATATCCTTCACAGAACATATGTCTTTGGAAAACCTATAAAGAACTAAGACCACAGAGAACACTAAAGACTCAGGCAAAGTAGGCTGTTGACTGAACTGGGATCCTGGGGGCTACTGATTTACATTCTAAGATCTCAAATATGGCCAACATGGTGCTATTAAAACCCATTCTTCCTTGACTACTTTCTCCAAAGCGTTTTTTCTATTATGGGAAAGAGGTGATATAGTTCCAAATGTCTCCTATATGTGGAGAAATATAGACTATCTTCTGATTTTGAAAGAGATATCTTCTCTCAGATTTTAGAGCTTTGGTTACATTCCCTTTTATTATAAGGCTCAAGCTCCAGAAATACTTCAGTCCTCCCCTCAACCCAATACTTTAGGCAAAGTGGAATTCCTGTACCACCACCTACTTGCCTCATGTCTCACCTTATATACAATAGAATTTCCCTCTCCCAAGGTATAGTAGGATTGCCTAGCAGCAGTGAGGACCCATTAGAGGTTATGCGACAAATTTTTAGTAGACCCAGTCAGAACAGTACTATGAAATGCTCCACTTTTGTTCAGGAGTGCATGTGATGTGTAGGTATAAAGATGGCAAGTAGTGGGAGTGATCCAAGGCTAAGACTTGGCTAGGCATAATTAGTAATCTGATAAGGCCATGAGAGATTCAAGAGAGGAGGATAGTGTAAAGTTGAATTGGTTCACCAAGGAGAAAAGATGGGGAGAAGAGAAGAGAGTGGCTAGTGCAAGGGGGATGGCCTGGGAGATAATTAAAACATCAAGGGACTGGAGATCATGGAGAAAATGAAGTATAGGGTTATGTAAGAGAAGGCAGAGGGAAAGGTGGAAAGCCAACAGATTAGATTCTGATAAGGGAATTTCAGATCAAGGGTATGGCCATGTTCATCTGTGGCTGAGAAGGGGTGGGGGAGTAACAGGAAGAGAGTAGGTTGACAAACCCAGTGTTTAGGATCGATGAGGGAGAAGCAATAGGTCAGGAGTTTGAAAGGAGGGGAACATTGTAAATCAGGTATCAAGCTCATTGAAGAAAGAAGTGAAATAACCTGGGGATCTGTAGGCACTTTTTATCAGGACTTTGATTGGGTG
Organism: Phalanger gymnotis; assembly: GCA_028646595.1. Classification (NCBI taxonomy): domain Eukaryota; kingdom Metazoa; phylum Chordata; class Mammalia; order Diprotodontia; family Phalangeridae; genus Phalanger; species Phalanger gymnotis. The sequence continues at coordinate 459,342,727 of CM053622.1, forward strand.
GTAGATAGGAATAGCTTGAACCTCAAAGGAAGAAAAGTTATTGAGTAAAGAAGGAGTGGCAATGGAAAACAAGGAGTATTCTGATTCCCCTACTTTGATTCTTTGGTTATAAGGGTTCTAGGCAGTTTTCTTTCATGATTCCTTGAAATATGATGCCTAGCCTTATTTGTTTATTTTTGGTCATAGCTTTCAGGAATCTAATGATCATACAGTTTTGTTTTCTGTTTGCCAGGTCAGTTATTTTTGCTGTAAGATATCTCCCATTTTCTTACATTTTTTCAGTATTTTGACTTTCTAAAAGTATTTTTTCATATCTTATGGAGTCACTAGCTTTTATTTGGTAAATTCCAATTTTTAGGAAGGTTTTTATTAGCTAAGGTTTTGTGCCTCTTTTTTGAAACTTAATTTTCTTTTCATGTCTTTCTTTCACAGCTCTCGTTTCTTTTCCCATTTTTCTTCTACCATTCTCACTTAGTTTTAAAAATCATTGTTTAGCTCTTTAAACTCTTACAACTTTGCTATGAATTCTGGTTGGTCTTTTGTAGAAGATTTAATTTTTCTTTGAGGCTTTGCTTGCGGATGTTTTCAAACAGGTTCTCCTCTTTTCATTATAGCTCTTTATGATGACATTCCTTTTTCTTGTCATTTTTCCAGCCTCCTTCTTGACTTTGGACTTTAGGTCAGGCCTGGGTTCCCCACTTCTAGGAGCAATGTTTGGCCTGAGTTTCTGTCTTCTTCTGCTTTCACTGCTCAGGAGGTAGACCTTTAAGCTTTCAGTGCTCCCAAGGAGCTATGATCTGGAATGCCTTCCTTATCTGAGCTCTATAAGGTCATGTTTCAGTTTTGTATCTGTTGGCTTGTTCCTGGTTGAGAGATTCAGTAGATGATGATGTACTCAAACAACTAGTTTTTTGGGAGGCTCTGTAGGTACAGGGTGTCTGAATTACAGGCTCCCCTTTGGTCTGGAACTCTTACCATAGTTATTGTTCTGCAGGTGTTAGCCTGGATTAGAGTTTAAAACTTAGTCCTTCCCCTGCTCCTGGGATCAGAGCCATGCAGTGACTATTTATTTCTGAACTTGTTCCTTACTTAGTACTGTGTGGGTAAGGCAAAATGGGCTCCTTAGCGCTTAGTTTGGGGGGTGCCCTTGAGGAGTTCGGCTTTTGTTTACTTTGACTGAAAGTACTTTCAGCTGTTAAGTGCTAAGCCCCAGGCCCAAAGCCCTATCAGGTGTGAAACCTGTGTGGGTGTAGATTGATGACTTAAGAGGGGGCCAACTCAGGAACCAATGGTCTCTGGTCGTTGAGGCAGGGCTTGAGAAGGCCAGAGGTGCGGCTGTGAGGAAAAGCGAGCCAAGAGGCAGCTACAGCTGAAGCTGAAGAAAAGCCGAAGCAGGAGCTGCAGAAACAGAGCTGACCTGTGTGGACTCAGGAGTGCGAGCAAGGACTTGAGGCCAGTGAATATGTGGTTTAATGTTATCATGCTTCTCTGTGGCCTCCTGGTTACTCTTGTGAGACGGGCCTATTGGGCCTGGGGTTTTTTGGTCGAGATATCGGAATGGGGAAGCTGGTTTGCGAATCTGTTGCTGTGGGGCCTAAATAAATGTTTTGTTGCTTTCTACTTAGAGAATCTCTCATACCTTGCGATTTCGAACCATTCAAACATATACATGATTATATTTGAGATTATAAATTCGGCCTTCCTACTACAAGTACATAGCCAGGTTCCACTACTGTAGCAACCCCTTTCCACCACCACCAGGTACAAGTGTCCCTGTATTCAGACCCAGAACTGTATAGTGGGTAACAGAGCTTCCAGATGGCCCTTATTCCTGCACCGAATGCTGATTCAGGTATTCTCTGGTATCTCTTCTTGCCATGGTGTTCAGTCTCTATTCTTTTTTAGTGCTTGGGTACTGGAATGCTCCTTATATGACATACAGGCCCTATTCTTTGTCCTGTTCACTGGGTTTGCAGACCTCTCTGTCTCCCTAAACAGACCTTGAAAAATGACTCATTATGACATTTTCTTAGATTTTATGATCAGAATTTGATCAATTTTTCTAGATCTTTGTGGAAGCAGTTTAGTGGAAGAGCTAGGCTGTACCTCTCCCCCCACCCCCCCGACCCCCGCTTTTCTGCCATTTTGACTCTGCCTCCCACTGGATGTCTTTAAGTACAAGTCAGATGACTTCTCAGGGGCTTTGTAGAGGGGATTTCCTTTCAGGAATGGCAGAAGTCAATTCTTGATGAGATGCAATGATTGTGCATTTAACATTCCTCAGCTTTCACAGTATAACAAGATCAATAGAGAAATAAGCCTTTCCTATGCATATATAGACATGTTTATGTGTATATATGGTTTCTTTATGTGAACTGAGGTCAGGCTCACATGGTCTGTTGTTTCTATAACTTCCTTTGGAGAGGGAGGGCAGCTATCTCCCTTTAGGAAGATGGAGGCATTTGCTCCTATCCAGACTATTTTCTGAGTTAGCTAGGTGGTGCAATGTATAGAGTACTGCTCTAAAGTCAAGAGGACTTGAGTTGAAAACTGACCTCAAACACTAATTGTGTGACCCTGGGCAAATCACTTAACTCTGTTTGTCTCAGTTTCCTCATCTGTAAAAGGAGCTGGAGAAGGAAATGGCAAACCACTCCAGTATCTTTGCCAAGAAAACTCCAAATGGGGTCACAAAGAGTCAGAAATGACTGAAAACACCTCAACAACAACAGACTACATAATTTCTCACATTGTTGATAGTGGTTTTACCATTACATTTGCAATTGTTCTGTACCTTTATATAGTCTAAGATCCCTGTTCAAGAATGCCCAATACGTTGCTTTGTGTGAATGAGGCCCTCCTCAAGAATTTGACTTCAGTCACATTTCCAGTAATTGTGCCAGTACATATTCCTTCCACTGAAGTCCTTCTGATATATTTACTTTAACATAAACCTTCTCTGTTCTAGCTTCTTGGGACACATTTATTCATGTTATTCATTTTACCTGGAATACTTTCATTGCATTCTCTATGTATTCAAATCTTATCCTTCTGTGAAAGCCAACTCCTCCATAAGGTCTCACCTGAGATCCTCCTAACAGGAAGTGATCTCCACAATGGATGTCCTGTAGAAATCTTAACCCCACCAACATGTCTAAAATTGAGTTCATCATATTGGACCATAAAACCTCCCCTCTTCCTAACTACTCCTGTTAAGAGTGCCACCAATCTCTCAGTCACCCAGGCTCCCAGCCTTTGTCATCCTTAACTTTTCACTTTCTCCACCCAACCCCAGCCATATCCATATCCAGTCTGTTGTCAATTCCTGTTAACTACTTTGTTTTTTCTTTATTTTTTCAGGAGTAGATGGTATAGAAGGGTAAAGAAGGATAAAACTGATGGTTAGTCTGCCTGCCACAAGCCTCTCCCCACTCAAGGCCATCATTCATTTAGCCACAAAAGTGATTTTCATAAAGTGCATTCTGACCTTCTCTTCCCCTTACTTAGTAAATTGCCTTGGTTCCTTATCATGTCCAGAATAAAAAACAAAATTCTATTTGGCATTCAAGGCCTTTCAAAACCTAGTGCCCCACCCCTGACCTTTCTGGCCTTATATCTTACATCCCTCTCCCCACTTACTCTTTGATCTAGTGACACTGTCCTCTTTGCTGTTCCATAAATGAGATGCTCCATCTCTTTACTTCAGACATCTTCATTTTCTATACTTGGAATGCTCCCCCTCCTCATCTCCACTTCCTGGCTTCTCTTGTTTCCTTAAGTCTTAGCTAATATCCACCTTCTAGATGAAGCCTTACCATATCCCACTTAATTCCAGTGCCTTACCTCTGGTGATATTTCCTTTTTATCCTGTATATTACTTGTTCATATATATATGTGTGTGTGTGTGTGTGTGTGTGTGTGTGTGTGTGTTTAAATGTTGTTTCCTCCATTAGACTGTGAACTTCTCAAGGGCAGGGACTGCCTTGCTTTTCTTTGTATCCCCAATGATTAGCACAGTGCCTGGTACACAGAAAACACTTAATAAATGCTTATTGACTGACTGACTGATAGGGTAGTAATAAAGGAAAAGAAAAGAAAGAAAATAAAGTAGCCGAAGAATTTTTTTTAAATGCAGAGAACAGAAAGCCAGAATGAAGCAAAGACATGCAGAAACAGCTTTGGAAGCTACAGGTTGAAATGATATGCTTAGAAAGAAAAGCAAGTTGGACCTGAGAGATCTACAGTTTCACTTAACATCTATACATATATGTGTGTGTATATATATATGTGTGTATATGTATATACATATATACATATACATATACATACACACATATATAATATATATATATATATTATTTGTTTCTTTAACTGTGTGGTTTGAGGTGAATAATTGCCTCTCGAATAAAAGTATTAGATTTTATAGGAGTTTTTACATCAGAGCCTTTTGGGAAGAAGGCACTCACTGCACTTATATAAAAATAGGTATTTGGGGAGGCCTGTAACAACAATGCTGCTAGCAGCTGTGGTGGAAGTGTAAGACCAACAAGACCAACAACACCAGCACACAGGAAGGCTGCTAGCATAGGACCATAAAAACCATGCTAGCAGATCTTTGATCTGCTTTTCTAAGGAAAGCAACTTTAAGGGGTTTGCAATCTCACTTTAATTAAACATACATGCATCTTCCACTTAGTTTAGGGGAAAAAGTCAGCACCCTGAACTTCAGAGAAAACACAAACAGAAATTACAAGCAGAAATTATACAAACAGAGCAAATGACAAATCAGCAGACAGGGCTTCTAACTGTCTGTTCACAGCAATACATACAATAGTTACCAGAGAGAGAAGCACCAACATCTGGGTTTTCAAAGCCAGGGGGCTCCTTAACAGCTACCCAGAGTCTGCACATGAACACTCTTCCAATGAGTGAGCCACCAAAGCAAAATGCTAACCTCAGAGTGTATATACATTTTTTCAGGGTCAGAGGGTGTCACAACCATGTGACTCAAATTTATGTATGGTTTTCTTGTGACTTAAGCAGGTCATCAAAGACTTGATTCAATAAAAGACAAGGCTCAAAGGCACTTGATTGCCTTAGTGCTGAGAAGCACTCCAAAAGAAAAAACAGCAAAAAGTCCCACTTTGCTTGCCATTACAAGGCCTTAAAATGCTTTTCTATCCATTGGGAGCTATTCAGTCTGAGTAGGATCTGTCTGAATAGAGGCTAGAATACAGATGAGAGATATAGGAAGGGCTTTTCTCCTGCCTACGTAGGAATATATTTATTTACCCATTGTATCTTCCATTAGAAATGTGAGCCCTTTAAGGGCAGTCATGATTTTTGACTTTTATTGTTAGCCTAAACCTTACAGAAGCATCATTTAATAGTTGTTTCCTAACAGGATCCCTAAGTAATTTCCTTCATGAACCCCAAGGAAAAGATAGGCTTGGTGATTCTCCATCTAAAACAAAAAATGACAAATAAAATTATAGACAAGGCAGACAGACACACAAGGGAGTCAATTAATTTCAAAAAGAAAGATTGTGCTTTAATTTTTTCTACTTTGAAATATTGCTAAGAGTGAACTGAAATATGGCCTTGTTACTCCTGGGAGCATTAAGGACAGTTTTTCTATAAGTGGCTTTTGGTGTGCAGATTATTTTCCCTCCTTTGGCTGCTAATGCTGCTGTCTGGGTAGTAGGAAGTTAAGCCAAGTGAGTTTTGGTAGCACTAGGGGAACAGGGTTTGAGTGAGGGCATGAACAAAAGGCTAGTGAAGTGTGTGGTGGGGGGCTTACTAGAGAGGGTGAAGTAGGAAGGACGAATTTATAATCTCAAATATAATCATGTGTATGTTTGAGTGGTTCGAAATCGCAAGGTATGAGAGATTCTCTAAGTAGAACGCAACAAAACATTTATTTAGGCCCCACCGCAGCAGATCTGTGAACCAGCCTCCCCATTCCGACATCTTGACAAAAAGACTCCAGGCCCAGAAAGCCCGCCTCACAAGAGTAACCAGGAGGCCACAGAAAAACAAGATAGTATTTAGCCAATTCACATTTACTGACCTCAAGTCCTTGCTCGCACTCCTGGGTCTACACATGGGTCAGCTCTACTTTCGGGTCGGCTCTCCTTCTGCAGCTCTTGCTTCAGCTTCAGCTTTCTCTTCAGCTTTGGCTATAGCTGTCTCTGCCGCCGTCGCCGCCGCTTCTGCCACACTCTCCAAGCTGTATTCCTGCTAGCTGACTGCTTCCTCTCTCCTTCAGCTCTTAACTCCTATCACCAACAACCTCTCCAACTGCCTCCCCACTGCTTCTCCAACTGCCTCTTAGCTCTGCTCTGTTCCACAAGCTCCTCCCACCACAGGCTTCTATTGGCTCCAGTGCTAGCCACTCCCCCCAGGGTCCTGGGAGGCTCACATCCACATAGGTTCCACACCCAACAGGGCTCTGGGCCTGGGGCTTAACACTTAGCAAGGCTCAAGGAAATACACTGAATTACTCAAAGAAAACAAAGACCATTTTGCTTGTCAACATAGAGGGTGACAATGGGCTGGAGCTCATTTTTACTAAGGAAGACTCCTACACTGGTCTCCAAAGAATCAGGCAAAGAAATTGGTATAGCCAGCAATTGTGCATGAAAAGATTTCATTCCCTGGACATGGTGACAACCATTTGAGATTCATGAAACACAAACTAAACATTATATAAGTAGCAGACATATATTCTCAGGATTATGGGTAGAACTGGGATAGTCCCTCACCTGCCACAGGTGAACCTGCTTACACAAGTCACTATTTTCTTCTCTGAGATAAAGTGGGTGATGATTAACAGCTCCAGTGGTGAGGGCCAACCCTTCAATAGTATAAGACTTGAGGTCATGTAAAGCCCAGGGAGAGACTCTATTCTGCTCACTCGGCCTCTGATGCTGGTACTCAGGCTGAGTCTTAATTTGGTGGTCAGAGCTCAGAATAGCCTTAGCCTGGTGGTCAGAGTAGGATGGGGGCTGCTTACATTTCTTCTTAATCTGGACATCAGGGCCCTTTGGAAGCTCAATTGAATATAACAGGGGCAGATCTGACCACAATACAGGGATCCACATTGGATACAGAATACATTGTCTTTCTCCTCCACTATCCAAAATCTGATGATTTTGTGGATTGATCTTGGGAGCCTTATGATGGTGGAACTAGGTTTTTAACAAAGTATTGGGTGCATGGCAAACAGGTATTTTTGCTCTTAGATGTTATTTTTGTGAATGTGGTGAATTTTGGTGAATGTGCTCTAGAATGGTGGTCACAGAATGGTAACTGTGATGTTTTGACCTTAAGATGGGCATTGCAATAATTTAGTCCCTGTAGTAGGAAGGCCGAATTTATGATCTCAAATATAATCATGTATATGTTTGAATGGTCCGAAATCGCAAGGTATGAGAGATTCTCTAAGGAGAAAACAACAAGAAATTTATTTAGGCCCCACCGCAGCAAAAA
>CM053622.1:459350717-459372057 GCA_028646595.1 Phalanger gymnotis
TAGTATTTTCTTCAGTGGTCTTTTGGACCTCCTTTTCCATCTGGCTAATTCTGCCTTTCAAGGCATTCTTCTCCTCATTGGCTTTTTGGAGCTCTTTTGCCATTTGAGTTAGTCTATTATTTAAGGTGTCGTTTTTTTCAGTATTTTTTTGGGTCTCCTTTAGCAAGTCATTGACTTGTTTTTCATGGTTTTCTTGCATCCTTCTCGTTTCTCTTCCCAATTTTTCCTCTACTTCTCTAACTTGCTTTTCCAAATCCTCTTTGAGCTCTTCCATGGCCTGAGACTAGTTCGTGTTTTTCTTGGAGGCTTTTGTTGTAGGCTCTTTGACTTTGTTGACTTCTTCTGGCTGTATGTTTTGGTCTTCTTTGTCACCAAAGAAGGATTCTAGAGTCTGAGACTGAATCTGGGTGCATTTTCGCTGCATGGCCATATTCCCAGCCAACTCACTTGACCATTGAGTTTTTCAGCAGGGTATGACTGCTTGTAGAGTACAGAGGTCTATGTTCCAAGCCTGGGGGGATGTGCCAGCTCTGCCACACCGGCACTCCTCCTTCCCCAAGAACCCCCAACCTGGACTGGACTTAGATCTTCAGCAGGCTCTTTACTCCTGCTCTGATCAGCCACTTAATTCCTCCCACCAGGTGGGCCTGGGGCCAGAAGCAACTGCAGCTGCAGTTCTGTAGATGCTCCACCTCCACTGCCCCCTGGGGTGGTGGCTGAACTGCAAACTCCCTGTCCCCAGCAGCTTTTCCCACTAACCTTCTCTGTTGTCCTTGGTGTTTGTGGGTTGAGAAGTCTGGTAACTGCCACAGCTCATTGATTCAGGGCACTAGGGCATGTTCCACCTGGCTCCCGGTCTAGTTGGTTGTGCCGCCCACACTGGGCTCCGCTCAGCTCCACTTCCCTCTGCTCCCAGCTCCGTGCCAGATAGACCTTACCCAGAGACCATCCAGGCTGTCCTGGGCTAGAGCCCTGCTTCTCTCTGCTACCCTGTGGGTTCTGCAGTTCTAGAATTGGGTCAGAGACATTTTTATAGGTTTTTGGAGAGACTTGGCGGGGAGTTCATGCTAGTCCCTGCTTCCCAGCCGCCATCTTGGCTCTGCCTCCAAGGCAGGGGTTCTTAATCTGGGGATCTAGCAGTAGATTTGGGGTAGTCTGTGAGCTGGGATATAGAAAAGAATTTTATAATCTTATTTTAATACAACTAATTTCCTTTGTAATTCCATGTATTTTACTTCATGCATCGAAAAATTCCATAGGCTTCATTGGGCTCCCAAAGGGATCCGGGACACAAAAAGGCAAAGAATCCCTGATATAAGGTCTATATTAAATTTTCAATAAACATTTATTAAGTGCCTGCCATGTGCCAAGAACTGTGTCCACCCCGACGATACAAAGCGAGAGTCCTTGGCTTCAGAGTGACAGCTAGGAGGCATAATAGATAAAGTACCAGACTTGGAATTAGGCAGGCCTAAATTCAGATCTTGCTTCAGGCATTTCTTAGCTCTGTGGCCCTGGGTAAGTCATTTAACTTCTCCTGGCCCCAGTTTCCTCATTTGTAAAATGAAGATAAGTCTAGGACCTGACAATCTCCTAAAGTTGTTGTGAGCAACAGATCTGTGTAAAAGGCTTTATAAACTGAAAGGACAATTCTGAGGAGAGGACATGCACATAGATAGATAGGTCCATACAAGATACATACAGAGTAAATACAAGGTAGATTTAGAAAGGAAGGCTCTAGGAGCTGGGGGGAGAGGGAAAGGTTTTTTGTAAAAGGTGGCATTGAAGCTGTAAATTTTGAAGAGATCCTAAAAGGCAACGGTGAGGAGGAAGTGTGTACCAGGCGTGGGGGACAGCCAGTGGAGAGACAGCAAATGGAGCATTGTGTTTGAGGGCATCAAGAAGTGTCAGGTTGTCTGGATCATGAAATGGAGTAAAAAGTCTGGAAGAGCCTGGTTGTGAAGGGCTAGGTCTATAAATGCCAAATAAAGGAGTTTGTATTTCATCCTAGAAGTAGTAAAGAGTCCCTGGAGTTTACTGAGTAAGGGAATAACGTGGTCAGTTCTGTGTTTTAGGGGGGAAAATCACCTTGGCAGGTGAATGGAGGATAGATTAGAGTGGAGGAGGAGGCTTGAGGCAGGGAGGTCAATTAAAAGGCTATTTCTAAAATCCAGATGTGAGATGATAGGCTCTTGGTTTAAGGCTGTGACTATGTGAGTGGAGAAGATAATCCAGATGTGAAGTGATGGTGTCCTGATTTGGGGTGGTGACTATGTGAGTGGAAAGGATGGGATATAAGTGAGAGGTGAGATAGAAACCATGAAATATGATTGGATATGTGAGTCGAGTGAGAATGAATAGTTGAGGATAATGCTGAAATTGCAAACCTAGGTAATTAGGAGGATGATGATGTCCTTGACTTAAATAAAAGGAGCAGGGAGAAATGGAATGGCTTCATGTAGAAGGTGGGTGTCTGTGCCGAGTTTATGAGGAAAACTAGGGATTCTAAGAGATGTGAGTGGGATGGAACACCCTTCTAGGCATGGGAAACATTCTGCACAAAAGTACGGAGATGGGAGACAGAGTCTTGTGTAAGGCACAAGAAGAAGGACAATTTGGCTGGATCCACAAGCACACAAAAGGAGCTAATCAATGTATGAGAAAGGCAAGTTAAGCTGTGTGACCTTGGCCAAGTCACTTAACCCCAGTTGCCTTGACTTCCCCCTCCAAAAAAAAAGGCAAGTTAGAATCATGTTGTAACTAAAATGTAGCTATTGCTTACAAGAGGTTGCCTTCACAGTATTCCCTAAAATCCCCAAAGGTGTGAATTGTTTCTCTCAGACCATTTCTACAGGACTATCTTTGATCTCAGCAACCCTCTCCCAGCCTAAATTTTATCCCTCTCTGATGACCCAAGAGAAAGATGAAGACCTTACCACATGGTGCTTATATGACCTAATGAATCTTTAGACACTAAAACCGTCATTGCTATTCCTTGACCTGAGAGTAATGTTATTATCAAGTGAGATATTTGTAAAATGCTTAACACCTGTTACCTTAGTACCTGGCACAGAGTAAGAGCCTACTAAACACTTCCTCTCTTTTCATTATCTCCCTTTTCAGTGTAAGGTAAAGTATAGATAAAGGTAGGACATGATGAAAATAAGGCTCAGATTTCTTATCAATACTAGGAGGTCTTGGAAGAGGTTGAAATTGAAATTCTAGGGACTGGCTGTCTCTAAAATGGGCTTAAGAGAATGGTTGTCTTGGGGAATTCAATTGGGTAAGAAACAGATAAAGAAAAACAGGATGGAGAAGACCTTGGACTTTACTAAGTAGTATTCTCAATCACAAATCCTAAAACTCCTTGATCTTAAAATGTCTCTATCTCTTTTAATAGTACTTGAAAAACAAACACCCAGGAAAGCATTTGCCCCCCAAATATGCCCTGGAGCTGCTCACTATCTATGTCTGGGAGACAGGAACCCAAAAAGCGGAGAACTTCAGTCTAGCTGAAGGATTTGTGACTGTGATGAATTTACTGAAAGATTACAAAAGTATCCGTATCTGCTGGACTGACTATTACAATTTTCAAAATCGTGTGGTTGGATGCTTTGTGAAAAAGCAGCTGATATACATATCACCACAAAAGAAGATGGAAAGGTAACTCTCCTGTCTTTACCTCTGCTTTCTATGGGGGATGCCTGCAAAAGCTGGAAGTTATGGAGAGCTTTAAGATTTATAAAGCACTTTACATGCTGGGTGATGTAGCAGACAGAGCTCTGGGCCCAAAGTCAAGAACAGCTGAGTTCAAACCCAGCCTCAGTCACTTATTGGCTGTGTGACCTCGGGCAAGGCACTCAATTTTTGTCTGCTTCAGTTTCCTAAACTGTAGCACCTGTCTCTAGGGTTGTTGTGAGAATCAGATAAGATAGTATTTATAACATGTTTAGCACAGTGCCTGGCACATAGTAGATGTTATATAAAAATGCTAGCTATTTGAGTCACACTGCAACCCTGTAAAGTGTTGGGTTTATTTATTGCACTTTTACAGATGGGGAAACTGAGGTTCTGAGAAGTTAACTTTCTAGCTAACCCCTGGAGTTTTTGTATTTGGGGCAAAATCAGGTTATGGGAAACTCTTAGATAAGAGAATTTAAGTATATTGTAGTAGTTGTGTCTGAATCTGGAAGGGAAGTCAGAGAAGGAGAACTCAGAATTCCTTCCGATGCTAAAGGGGTGATAACTAGGAGATTCTAAGTTCTGTGTTCCAAGATGCCTGCAAAGGTCTCATGGCCTTCCTCAGCCTCTCCTTTCTCTGCCAGAGCTCAGCTCTCCTCCCAGTTACCCCTTTCACCTGTTGTCACTTTGTCACTTCTTCTTTTCAGATCAGCTTGGTAAGTGCCGGGTAGGACTTGCCATCTACCCTTGCTGCTGCTCAGCTGATGGGCACCCCACTCCTTTCAGTCTACTCTCTGGCAAATCGTGTGGGTCTCTTTAAGAAAATGGGAACAACTATTTTTTTCATCATCTTGATGAGCTAACAATGTAGAAATCCCCCAACCACTTGGCGGTCTAATATTAGGATCTTTATACGAATACATGGTAAAGTGGATGGTCTCATCCATTGTTGTAAAAACTACTGACTGTCCTTGGATAAGAGATTGCAGTTTTGTCTAAAAGGATTTCTTTCACAATTATAAAAAGAATTTGGTCATTTTCCCTTTTCTCTTTCCCTTGAACATGTAATATTTTCTTATTCTAAAGTATATCCTGTCACTTGCATTCCAAATACTCTCCTTTTTTATCCCTTGACTGATTCTCCTCTTTCTCTACCTCTCCTTTGCCTGAGAAATGCCTTACTTTTCTATCCTAAATTGCTACAGAATGTTGCCGATTTGCCTTTGTGGTCTAAGTGGGCCTGGAAGGTTGTAAAAAACCAGGATTTTCTGTCCCCCAGAAAGCTGAATTTGCCGTTATCAAGAGCAGATTCCTTAGCATGCTGATAAATCTCTTTACTTTTAATTTGGCCTCCTGTTTTTGATCCATGGTTAGTGGACCCCCACTGATGGGTATGCTTTACCCAAGAGGTTGAGAGGATTGCCCAACAGCTTCCATTTCCTTATCTATAAAAGCAAGGGGTTGGATGTAATGATGAGGATAATAATAGTTAACATTTATATGATACTTGCTATGTACCAAGCACTGTGCTAAGCACTTTACGATTACTACCTCATTTGGTCTCCACTATGACCATGGAAGGAGGTGCTATCATTATCCCAATTTTATAGTTGGGGAAATTGAAGCAAACAGAGATTAAGTGACTTATCCAGGGTCACACAGCTAGTAAGTATCTGAGGCTGGATTTCAAATCGGGTCTTCCTGACTCCAAGCCTGGCATTTTATTCCCTGTGCCACCTAGATACTTAGGTGACCTCTAAGCTCTCTTCCTGCTCAAAATCCATGATCTTATGATCTTATAATTATTTTTCAATTTTAAATTCTATGATCCTGAGCTAGGAGAGGAAGAATTCTCCAGCCTGGCCTAAAAGGTTCCAACAGAACTGGGTGGGGAGCCTCCCTGGTAAAAAATAATGACAATCTTCTTTGATATTATAGTCCAGTCATCTTAGACCCAGCAGACCCCACCAACAAAGTAGGATATGAATGTGGGTGGCACGTGGTAACCAAAGAGGCTTCCTACTGCCTTAGACAGGCCTGCTCTCAAATGAAAAATGGAATATGCATCTCAAGCTGGACAATAAAGGTAATGACCCTTCCTTTGGGGCTGCAGAGACCTCTATCTATTTCCTGCCCCCCTCATAGCTTCTAACATGAGTGTGGGATTTCTTAAGTCCAAGAAAGCCTCCCTGTGAATGAGGTCTGGGCTAGATGAGGTGAACTCCATCCCCAGGATTAACTCTTCCTAGGACTAGACTCATTATTCTCTAACTACAGGGTCTCTGTAGTCAAGGGCACAGAAATGGGTAACAAAGAATACTCAGGTGCACTTCCCAGAAGGGGAGGGGACTCTTGTTCCCTAGGGCAGTAGAGACCCACAGATAATCAATGCTTCTCTCTCTCTCTTCCTACCCCCCTGCCCAGGGAGCAAGAAATATATGGGTGACTCTAACATGTTCTGGTTTATGGGAGTTGGAATTCTATGTGAATCCCTATGACCCCATCCAAAAGATGAAAGAGGAGATTGAAAGGTTGAAAAAGATCCCCATAGCTGATCAGCGCCTCTCCTTTAAGAAACCCAGGAGAAAGCCCGAGGTATTGATGGGATGCAGTACCCTGGCAAGATACCGTATTTTCTACCAAATACAAATCCAAGTGCTGGATATCAGTACTGCCAGATGCAAAATCCATGTGAAATTTCCTGATGACACCTACCAAACCTACCCCTTTGAAAGTAAAGATACTATCCTGATGGTGAAACAGCAGATTGAAGATCAGAAAAAGCTGCCTGTGAATGGGCAGCTCCTGAGATTCCAAGGTCAACTCCTTTCAAGGCAAACATATCTCACAGACTATAACATTGAAGATGGTGACACCCTGGAGCTTAAGTTGACGAGGAGGCAAAAGCGCAAGTTGCAGACCATGAAAAGAAAAGAGGCACCAGTAAGAGCTTAACAATCATGGTAACATCCTCATGCTCCCATCACTGAAACAAGCCCTGACTCCTCCTCTTCCTGCCCTACCCTTTCCCCCAATCTTCCTTCCCTTCTATCACCCCCACACCCTTCTCTTATCCCCTTCTTTTCTATTTTCTTACAAGGCAACATAAATTTCTATATCCCATTGCTTATATATCTTATTTCCCAGTTGCATGTAAAAACAATTTTTAACATTCATTTTTAAAACTTTGAGTTCCAAATTCTCTTCCTTCCTCCTTCCCAACCCACCTTCATTGAGAAGGCAAACAATTCCATATAGGTCATACATGTGTAGTCATGCAAAACACTTCCATAACAGTCATGTTGTGAAAGACTAACTATATTTCTCTCTATCCTATCCCACCCTCACTTATTCTATTCTCTCCTTTGACCCTGTCCCTCCTCAAAAATGTTTGCTTCTGATTATCCCCTCTCCGAATCTGCCCTCCCTTCTATCATCCCCCCTCTTTTATGTAGTAGGAAGGCCGAATTTATAATCTCAAACATAATCATGTATATGTTTGAATGGTTCGAAATCACAAGGTATGAGAGATTCTCTAAGCAGAAAGCAACGAAACATTTATTTAGGCCCCACAGCAGCAGATCCGCGAACCAGCCTCCCCATTCCGACATCTTGATCAAAAGACCCCAGGCCCAATAGGCCCGCCTCACAAGAGTAACCAGGAGGCCACCGAAAAACAAGATGGTATTTAACCAATTCATATTTACTGGTCTCAAGTCCTTGCTTGCACTCCTGGGTCCACACTGGTCAGCTTTGCTTCCGAAGCTCCTACTTCGGCTTTTTTCAGGTTCAGCTGTAGTTGTCTCTTAGCTTGCCTCTCCTTGCAGCCAAGCCTCTGGCGTTCTCAAGCCTCAACGACCAGAGACCATTGGTTCCCGAGTTGGCCCCTCTTAAGTCATTAATCTACACCCACACAGGTTTCACACCTGATAGGGCTTTGGGCCTGGGGCTTAGCACTTAATAGCTGAAAGTACTTTCACTCAAAGTAAACAAAAGCCAAACTCCTCAAGTGCTAAGGAGCCCATTTTGCCTTACTGACACAATACCCTCCCCGAATCTACCCTCCCTTCTATCATCCCCCCTCTTTTATCCTCTTCCCCCCTACTTTCCTGTAGGGTAGGATAGATTTCCATAACCAACTGAGTGTGTATGTCATTCTTTACTTAAGCCAAATCCGATGAGAGTAAGGTTCACTCATTCCCCCTCACCTCCTGCCTCTTTTATGTGAGATAATTTACCCCATTCTACCTCCCGCTTTCTCCTCCCAGTACATTCCTCTCTCATCCCTTAATTTTGTTTTCTCAATATCATCCCTTAATATTGAACTCACCCTGTGCCCTCTGTCTCTATATATATTCCCTCCAACTACCCTAATACTGAGAAAGGCCTCTTGAGTTACAAATATTACCTTTCCATGTAGGAATGTAAACAGTTCAACTTTATTAAGTCCCTTATGATTTCTTGTTCCTATTTACCTTTTCATGTTTCTCTTGATTCTTGTATTTGAAAGTCAAATTTTCTATTCAGCTCTGGTTTTTTGTTCAAGAATGCTTGAAAGTCCTCTATTTCATTGAATATTCATCTTTTCCCCCTGAAGGCTTATATTCAGTTTTGCTGAATAGGTGATTCTTGGTTTTAATCCTAGCTCCTTTGACCTCTGGAATATCATATTCCAAGCCCCCAGATCCCTTAATGTAGAAAGCTGCTAAATCTTGTATTATCCTGATTGTGTTTCCACAATACTCAAATTGTTTGTTTCTGGCTGCTTGCAATATTTTCTCCTTGACCTGGAGCTCTGGAATTTGGCTATAATTTTCCTAGGAGTTTTTCTTTTGGGATCTCTCTCAGAAGGTGATCAGTGGATTCTTTCAATTTCTATTTTACCGTCTGGTCTAGACTATTAGGGCAGTTTTCCTCGATAATTTCTTGAAAGATTATGTCTAGGCTCTTCTATTGACCATGGCTTTCAGGTAGTCCAATAATTTTTAAATTATTTCTCCTGGATCTATTTTCTATGTCAGTGATTTTTCCCGTGAGATATTTCGCATTGTCTTCTATCATCAGCATTTCTATATATTACCAATAGAGCCTAGCAGCAAGAGAGAGAAAAAGAAATTCTATTTAAAATAGCTGTAGACAATATAAAATATTTGGGAATCTATCTGCCAAGACGAACCCAGGAACTAAATGAACACAATTACAAAATACTTTTCACACAAATAAAGTGGGATCAAATAACTGGAAAAATATCAGTTGCTCGTGGGTAGGCCGAACTAATATAACGAAAATTGCAATTCTACCTAAATTAATTTACCTATTCAGCACCATACAAAAAACTACCAAAAAATTATAGAGCTAGGAAAAAATAACAAAATTCATCCGGAAGAACAAAGTGTCAAGGATATCAAGGGAATTAATGAAAAAAAATGCAAAGGAAGGTGGTCTAGCTGTTCCAGATCTAAAACTACATCATAAAGTAGCAATCATCAAAACTATTTGGCACTGGCTAAGAAACAGAATGGTGGATCAGTGGAACAGGTTAGGTACACAAGATACATTAATAAATGATTATAGTAATCCATTGTTTAATAAACCCAAAGACTCCATCTTCTCGGATAAGAACTTACTGTTTCACAAAAACTGCTGGGAAAACTGGAAAATAGTATGGCACAAACAAGACATGGACAAATATCTCACACCCTGCACCAAGATAAGGTCAAAATGGGTACATGATTTAGACATAAGGAATGAGACCATAAGCAAATTAGGAGAGCAAAGAATAATTTACCTGTCAGATCTATGGAGAATGGAAGAATTTATGACCAAATGAGATAGAGAACATTATGAAATGCAAAATGGATGATTTTTATTACATTAAATTAAAAAAAATTGTACAAACAAAACCAATGCAACCAAAAATCTGGGGGGAGGTGGTATGGGGATTATAGCCAGTGCTTCTGATAGAGGCCTCATTTCTCAAATATATAGAGAAGTGAATTAAATTTATAAGACTACAAGTCATTCTCCAATTGATAAATGGTCAAAGGATGAACAGGAAATTTTCAGGTGGAGAAATCAAAGTTATTTACAGTCATATGAAAAAATGCTCTAAATCATTATTGATTAGAAAAATGCAAATTAAAACAACTCTGAGGTCCCACCTCACACCTATCAGATTAGCTAATAGGATAGAAAAGGAAAATGATAAATCTTGGAGAAGATGTGGGGAAAATGAAACACCAATGCACTGTTGGTGGAGTTGTGAACTGATCCAACCATTCTGGAGAGCAATTTGGAACTATACCCAAAGGGCAACCAAACTCTTCATAACCTTTGATCCAGCAATATCACTACTAGGTCTGTATCCCAAACAGATCAAAGAAAGGGGCAAAGGATCTATATGTACAAAAATATTTAAAGCAATTCTTTTTGTGGCGGCAAAGAACTGGAAATTGAGGGAATGCCCATCAACTGGGGAATGGCTGAACGGTTGTGGCATATGAGTGAATGTAATGAAAATTGGTGAGCAAGCAGATTTCAGAAAACTCTGGAAAGACTTGCATGAATTGATGTTGAGTGACATGAGCAGAACCAGGAGAACACTGTACATTGCAATAGCAATATTGTGTGATGATTAGCTATGATAGGCATAGCTCTATTCAGCAATACGATTATCCCAGACAATTCCAAAAGATTGGTGATGGAAAATGTTGGCCACATCCAGAGAAAGAACCATGGAGTCTAAATAAAGATCAAAGCATGCCATGTTCACTTTTGTTTTGTTTTTCTTTCTTGTGTTTTTTCCCTTTTATTCTGATTCTTCTTTCACAACATGACTAATGTGGAAATATGTTTAACACTATTGCACCTGTATCACATATAAGATTCCTTGCCTTTTTGGGGAGGGGGTGGGGGTGGATGGGAGGAAGAAAAATTTGGAACTAAAAATTTTACATAAATGAATGTTGAAAATTATCATTTACATGTAATTGGAAAATAATAAAATACTATTTTAAAAAATCTGCAACAGATAGTTCACATGAGCATGACCAAATCATGTAGAGCTAAAAGAAATGTCATAATTCTCTTATGTATGATTGATTGGATGAATGTTCCACATTGGCAGTTCCTTACACTAGTGTACCACTATGTCTTTTTGGAAATCATCCCCACTACCAACAATTATTCATTTATTCTTCAGTTGGCGTAGGGAGAAATCAATTCTACACAATCCCCCATGTACAGAGGGGTAGAAATCTAAAACTTTCTGTGACATCAATTGTAAAGTCATAGCCAGTGTGGATAAGGCACCTTTTTGGTCAGTAATGCTAAAGAATGCAAGATGATTATGGATATAGCTTGTGTTCTTAAATAACTTAAGAGTTTACTTACACAGTGTCATGAATGATAACCTTTACTCTGATCAATCTACAAAAATCTACTCAGTCTTTACATACTGAATCTAACTATGAATATTCAGTTGCCTTGGATAGCATGGCCTATGGAAAGTGGAGTTGAAATACGGACCTCTGGTGTTGGAACTTTGAACCATTGGTATGGGTTAGGGGTGGTATAATGTCAATTCTCTTTTTAGCCACTAGGATGGGTTTTCCTTGTAAAAACTAGGGTGGTCTTTGGAAATTCCTGTGCATGGATTGTTCTCCTTGAATGTATTTACACAATCAAATATAAAATGTGTTTCCCCAGTCGAGTCTAATTACAATATTGTTTTATTTGTGTGCAAGAGGAGGTTAATTTATTTTGGAATTTTCTTAACAAAGACGTTGGAGTGATTTTCAGTTTCCTTCTCCAAGTCATTTAACAGATGAGGAACTGAGGCAAACCAGATTAAAATACCTTTGCCCAGGGTCATATAGCTAGTAAGTGTCTGAGGCTGGATTCAACTCTTGAAGATGAGTCTTCCTATTTCAAAGGCCAGTGCTCTATCCACTGGGCCACCTAGCTGCCTTTTGACTCCAATAAAATTTACACTAGAAAGTTCAAATGTCAATCCCCAAATCATTTAGAGCAATAAAAAATGTCAGGCAATTCTGTAAGGTAATTGGTCTCTAAAGAGTTTTTTTTTTTTTTTGATGACAGAATGTGGGTTGCCTGATTACCACACCACTTTCTTTTAAAATTTTTATTAATAAGTGTTGTTACATTGACTAATTTTTTCTAGTACCCTTCTCCTTTCACAAGGGTCACTCCATATAACAAAGACTATTTTTTTTCAAATGAAAAAATGAAAGAATGAAGAAGGAAAAAAACTCTTAAGAAAACTGATAAGCAACAGATTTGGGGGTTCTGTTTTCTTATTCAATTTGAACTCTTGTTTTATTGGATTTTTTAATCCATTCATATGTAACAGTATGAGCTAGGTTTCTATTTTTATCTTTGTCTCTAATGTAGCTTTCTTTTTCTGAATTGGGATTTTTTTTAAACAAAAGCATCCTCTTTGAAGAGATCATTGTTTCTTATTTTAAGGAAACCCTATTTCTGTAGGTTCTCCTCTCTTCATTGTTAAATTCCTCCTTCCAGTCCCAATTGATAAATAGTCAGAGGATAAAAACAAGCAATTTTCAGAAAAAATCGAAGCTATCAACAATCATATGAAAACATGCTCTAAATCACTACTGATTAGAGAAATGCATATGAAGACAAGTCTCAAATACCACCACATCTATCAGATTGGCTAATGTGACAGAAAAGGAACATTACAAATACTGGAGAGGATGTGGAAATATAGGGGCACCAATGCATTCATTGCTGGTGGAGTTCTGAACTGGTCCAGCCTTTCTGGAGGACAACCTAGAACTATGCCCAAAGGGCATACTCTTTAACCCAGCAGCACCACTAGTCTATATCCCACAGATCAAAGAAAAAGGAGAAGGACCCATATGTACAGAAATATCTACAGCAGCTCCTTATGTGGTGGCAAAGACCTGGAAATTCAGGGGATGCCTATCAACTGTGGAATGGCTGAACAAGCTGTGGTATATGAATGTGATGGAATGCTATCATGCCACAAGGAATGACGAGCAGGGCAGTTTCAGAAAAACCTGGAAAGACATAAGCAAACTGATAAAAAGCGAAGTGAGCGAACCAGCAGAACATTACACATACAAACAGCAATATTGTAATGAGGGTCAACTATGAAAGATTTAACTATTCTGATCAATACAATGATCCAAGGTAATTCCAAAGGACTCGTGATGAAAAATGCTATTTACCTCTGGAGACATGATGAACTGAGCACAGTTTTTCATTTTCATTATTTTTTCTCCCCCTTCCCCCACTCCCTTCCCCTAGCTAATACATAAAAGGTGTAATGGGTTATCATATTGCTTGCCTCCTCAGTAGGTGGGGAAAGGAGATAATCTGGAACTCAAAATATAAAAAAAGGAATACTTTAAATAAATAAATAAACAAGCAAATAAATATTCTTCCATTCTCCCCACCCCCTCTGTTTGTCATCCTTTCCTTTATTTTTTAGAGTTTATTCATTCCTTTTTCATTCTTCCTTTTACATGATTTAATTCTTTTTTCTTTTTCCATTAGTTGATTAAAATCCTCCCTTCCTCTTCTCTCCTTTTACTTATTTTATTAGTTTTTAAATATTTTGTGTCTTTTTCTAAAAAGGATTTATTTACTTCATTATCTACAACATTAATTCTCTTTCCTGTCTATTCTAAGCTTTTATTCTTACATTCATGGTCTTTAGACATCTTTATTTCTTCTTTATTCAGTGTTTGTCATAGAATTAAAATTTTTTCTCTTTTGCTTCTTTGGAGAGATTTGCTAAGGCAGATTCAAGTTTTTCAATTCTGTCAATTATTTCTCTTGTATAGGCCATACAATCTGCTTTGAAGATTCTTATTTCTCTCTTGTACCATTCAGGAACATCCTATTATTATGAGGAAACTAAGGCAAATAAGCTAACACAGTTTGTAAGTGTCTGGAGCTAAGATATGAATTCAAGTCTTCAGGACTCAAGAACCAATGCTCTAACCACTGCACCACCAAACTACAAATACATTAGAAGCATACCTTGAAAGCTTAAACTCTCTCTGTAGAACAGATAATTCATTGACACTCCTACACAGAGCTTCTTGTGCCTAAGGAATTCTTGGTAAACTATACAAATCTGTGTGATCATAAGCAAGTCAATGAATCTCTTTTAGCCCTCAGTTTTATCCTTAGTAAAATATGGTGGGCTGATTCCTGAGATATCAGAGATTCCCCTCTACAGGGTGTTCCTAAAGTCTGGACACATAGAAAAAAATGCACATTTTCAAGAAATGAAATGAATGAAAATTTCAACCACATTTTATTTATTTGGAATATTAACAAATAACATCTTCAATTTGATTTCCATCATTTGTAACGCAAAGGTTGATGAGCTTTGCAAGATTCACGTGAACTCAATGCAATAACTCCACATTGCCATCAATTTTCCTGTGTCCAGACTTTAGGGACAGCCTGTACTTCAAAGATCTATGATTCTATGATTCTTTGCCATTGTCATATGATACTAGTGAGTTCTCAAAGGGCTATAGATGAATTTATATATTACAAAGCACAAATGGTTAATGAGAAAAGCAGCACATATTGATGCTGCCTTCTAAATCATAGATACGCCACAACAGTCCACTCAGTAACACAAAAATACTCAAAGCATCAATTCACACAAAACAGGACAATCCACAGAAAAGTACTCAACGAGTTAATCTATAACACACCACTCCCCAATCAAAAATCCGCAATCCACAAGTGATCGAACCTCCACCTCCCTACCTACCACCCAAGGTCTAACTCCTTACCTTCCTTTTCAGGAATGATTTCTCCCAGCCCCTTTCCTCAATTCCCGTGTCCCCTTCTGATATGCTGGCAATATAGAATAATATCATAAATCTTCAATGACATAAGTAGCAGTTTTTTGGGTTTTTTTTTTTACCATTGAGGGTTTGGTTCTGTGAAGTTATAGCCCAGCTTTTGTCCTAAACTCTTGTCGGCTCCCTTAGTCTTCACTGAGACCTATATCAATCAGCCAGCACCCAAAAAAACCCTGGTAGAAGTTAGGAGATGTCTCAGACTTCCCTCCACCCAACTAGAAGGGCCACCTAATTTTTTATTATTGTAATTTTTAAAATTATAGTAAACTTTGTCATTTGGTATAGGAATTTACTCATTTGATATATGATTATCTATTGACTGCTTTGTCTCCCAGTTGGGATTCATTTAATTTCACTTCCTTCCTAAGTATGTATCAGAATAAGCTTCCCTGTATGCAAACAGTTTTCCATTTATCAGTCCAATCAATCAACAAGCATTTTTTAATTTGTGGAAGGTTCCAAGCTAGGTGCTTGAGATGAATAACAGGGAAACCAGTTCCTGCCCTCAGTGGAATTATATATAGTCTAGTCAAGGAAGATAGTATATATACATATGTAGGTACAAAATAAATATAAGGTAATTTTAGAAGGGAAATACACATGCACAGGTGAGAAATAAGGAAACATTTCCTAGAGCTTGTGGTACTTGAACCGAACCTTGAAAAAAAAAAACCTAAGGATTTGAAGGGACAAAGGTGATACGGGAATTAGTGCCTACTGTTATCTATCATTTTTCCTTTATTTGCCAGTAAATCTTGGCCTGATAAAACAATGTACCCCATTCCTATCCTAACTGGGGTCATTCCTCTCAATAAAATGAATATTGACCTAGATGAAATCTGGGTTCCTGAGGCTCAAACCTATGATAAACCCAGAGGGACAGTAATAGCAAGGAGCAGGAAGCTTAAGCCTTATCTGGAGACTATGGCATGTTGGTATTCAACTCTAATCTCTGTCTACAGATGGTACATATGCCAAATGTTGGCAGATGAAGAAGTATCAGAAACCAACAAGACTCTTTGAAATCCTGAGGGAAATTACCCAGGCTAAGCAGGGATGAGCAGATGCACTCCTGAGATTCTTTACCTTAGAATCAGGACGTGCCTCATTCAGCACTCCATCCACTTCTTGTTGCTAACAATACATTAGATAAATCCAATGGCATGTACTTATTGTCAGATGTTACTATGACTCAGTGAAATGATGTCTGCTTGTTTAAGAAGTGTTTCTGTATATTTTTAAACTATTATATAATCTGAGAACAACTAAAACTCTTACTGTTTCTGGATGAGCAAGTGTCCATCTTTTATTGGTACAGAATTCTCTGCTTCACTCATTTTATGTGTGGCATTGATTTGGATAGTTTCTAATCTGTCATCTCTTTTATTTTTCCAAACAAAAATACAAAAATACAAAAAAACAAAAAAAAATACAAATAAGAAATTTTTGAAACTTATTGAATCTAAATGACATACTAATGTCATTAGAGAAAATTTCTACTAAATGAGCAAGATATTTAAATATTGTTTAATTTTTCCTCAGTAGAACCACATGCCCTGATGTCATCCAGGTATATTAAGTGATTAATATTTTGGAAAGATTTCCCAGTATTACCATTTTTATAATTTATTATTATTGTCGCATCTGTATCATCATCATATCATGATGTTAAATGCTTGCTACTGTAAGTAACTGAGAAACAGGGAATATGAGAACAAAAATACAACTGTCATAGTCCTGAAGAGGAGGCCAAGACACCTACAAAAATCTATGACAAAAAAGGATATTATGGAGTGCACCTAAGAGATAAAATCACATGAGAGATTCTAAGAAGGAGGCCATGTTTTTAAGTAGTGGATTTTGGAGAAGGCTTTAATGGAGGAGGTGGCAACACAAATTGGACTTGAAAAAAGAGATTCAAAACAGTGAAACATGAGGTGATGCTTTTCGTAGATGAAAGATAACAGGCGGAAAACACACAGAAGCTAGAGACAGCTGACTGATTGACCTGGTGTTTACCTACTTGTAAAAACTCACTATAAATTGACTTCCAAATGCTGAGGTTAAATTCACAGATCAAAAATTTAGAGTGGGAAGAATGTCCATAAAACTTAGAGTTCATCTGTTCCTAAACTCCTCTCTTTGCTAATGAGGCTACTGATACCAGACAGAGGTGCATGGGCTTGTTCAAGGGAAACAGCTTCAGAGCTGTGATTCCAAGCCCAGGGGGCAAAGAGGTATTGATAGCAATACTGATTTCCACAAAGACTACCTCCTTGCTTTCTCTCTCCCCCAATGCAGTCCTTATGCAGCTGATCCTGTGTGTCCCTAAGGCAAAATAGGCTCCTAGCACTTAGTTTAAGGGTGCCCTTGAGGAGTTTGGCTTTTGTTCACAGTGAAAGTGCTTTCAGCTGTTAAGTGCTAAGCCCCAGGCCCAAAGCCCTATCAGGTGTGAAACCTGTGTGGGTGTAGATTAATGACTTAAGAGGGGCCAACTCGGGAACCAATGGTGTCTGGTCCTTGAGAACGCCAGAGGTTTGGCTGCGAGGAGAGGCGAGAAAACTACAGCTGAAAAAAGCCAAAGCAGAGCCGACCCCTGTGTGGACCCAGGAGTTCGAGCGAGGACTTGAGGCCAGTGAATATGATTTATGCCATCTTATTTTTCTGTGGCCTCCTGGCTACTCTTGTGAGGTGGGCTTATTGGGCCTGGAGGCTTGTGATCACAATATTGGAATGGGGAGGTTGGTTCGCTAATTTGTCGCTGTGGGCCCTGAATAAATTTTTTGATGCTTTCTGCTTAGAGAATTCCATATACCTTGCAATTTCGAACCATTCAAATATATATATATGTGATCCTTTTTGAGATCATAAATTCAGCCTTCCTACTACACCATGGTATAATTATAGGAGGCATGGGAACATGAAGATGTGAATACCTATGGTTTGTGTTGCATTTCTTTCGTTCTTAGTATCTGCAGCATTCTTTCATGTGGTTCTGCTGGACTTGGGGTGTTATTCTGTTTGGATTGTCTCTTTTTATTTCTAGGCAGAGGTAAAGGAGTTGTGAATTACCCAGGATTCCATGCTGAATGTAGTCAACAGCTCAAACAGGAAGCCCTGAGAAGCCAGAGTGCCAGGAATAAAACCCAAGGGAGGCTTTGTGCTTGGAGCTTTGTGGAACTAGGCTATTCAGAAACTGAGCTAAGCAAATCTCTCTTCCATTCCCAAAGCCTGAGCTGGTGAGATGATATCCAAAAGGAGTTGGGGGGAATGTTGGCACATTTGACATTTGAAATAATATTACTTTGTACAAACTTATCTAAGTGACTAATGGAACAGAGGGTCTAGGGGGAACCTAAGATTGATTGAGGGAACATTATTGGCAGGGACTTGAGCCAAAGGCAGATACTTAACTCCAAACCCTACCACATTGAGAGGTTCAAGAGAATTGTAGGAGGAGGAACAATATGTAACTTCCTGACCTACAGGCAGTAGGACCAGAGGGTCATTGTTATAATTGGATTATACATTCAGTGAGAACTAGAAAAGCCCTCAGAGGACATTTAGTTCAACACTCCCAGTTTATATATTAGCAAACTGAGGCCCAGAGAAGTTGTTATTTACTTACCCCAGGTCACACAGTTAACAGGCTTCCCGCTCTAAGTGTAAGCATTAGGACTGTATTGGACTGATAAAAAGATTGTGGTAGAGTGTTGCTTTCTTTCTCCGTTTTTGAGAAAATGTATAATACAGGCATTATTTATTTCACTTTAAGAGCTTCTTCTTGAGTACCCAGAAGGGGTTTGGGGATTTGTTTTAATTTTATTTTTTTCTAGTATGCATCAGATGAATTTTAAAAAGTAACAGGTGCACTCATGCTCTCAGATACAGCTAAAAGAAAAGTTTACCATATCAGTAGAGATAAGTAAGGGCATCTTTTTTTAATCCAAATTTATTTTTCTTTTCCAGTTCCAAATTCTCTCCTGCTCTCTGGCTCCTTCCCCCACGCACTGAGAAGGCAGGAATTACAATATTCATTATACATATGAAGCCTTGCAAAATATGTGTTAGCGTTATTTACAAAAAAAAGTATTATCTTTTGAAAATTGATACATCTAAAGGAATTCTATTTTTTTATTTTCCTTTTTCTCAGTTTGCTAGCTTATCAATATACTTAGATTTCAGGAAGAATTTATTTATAAGAAAGAGAATCTTTATACACGTACACATATACATTTTTTAACCTGGACAACTCTGTTGGGTCCCATGCCACAATCATTGAGCCCCACTCCCAAAAGCTAATATGAAGTGTTGTTGACATTATAAAGCATCTGTTCTGGGAATGGACAGAGCAGTTAAAGAGTGTCAATCCTGATCTGAGGCCAGCTAAGGAGGTGTAGTATTTTCTAGGATTTTGAGTGTTAACTTTTGGAGGTGATATTGTAGTGAACTTTTCTTCCAGATATCATTCCGGACTTTTCACTAGGTGCTGCTTTTCAAATTTACCATTCATTGTTCCACAAACACCTTACATTCAGCACATCCAAAACTGAAATCCTTATCTCCCTGCCCCTCCCCCCCCCAATTATTTCCTCCTACTAAGTTTTCTTTCAGTGTTTAGTCCTAACAAAATAGTTATCTTCCTTAAATACTCGGTTCTTCTTTTCCCCCTCCATCCAGTCAGTGCCAAAGCCTATCTGTTGATGTTACACTTGTAAAATCTCTCTCCATTTCTCACACTGCTGATACCTTAGAGATCTTTATCTTCCGAAGCCTGGATTTTTGCTGCAGTGGACTCCTCGTCATTCTATCGGCCTCAAGTCTCTTCCCACTCTTTCTTTCTTTGTTCAGCTGTCAAAGTGATTCTCCAGAAGTGGATTCTCTTTGAGTCCCCTTTCAATTAAAAAAAAAAATAACCAAACCTAGTGATTCCCTATCTAATTCCAAGATTAACTAAAATTTTTTGGCATTGAAAACTTTTCAAAAAACCTCCCCTCATACCTTAAACACACCCACACCCACACCCACACACACATACACACACACACACACACACACACACACACACACACACACCCCTTTCCAGGCTTCTAACAGGATGCCTGCTCCCCCTTAACCCCAAGCTCTTGTTGTCTGTATCTTCTTGGATCCAGTGGAATCAGGCTCTTTGCGGCTCCACGCACAAAATATTCCATCTTTCACCTGAGGCAGGTTCCCTGATTCTCTCTTCATTCCTGGTATACTCTCCCTTCTCGTTTCTGTCTTCAATTTTTCCTGGCTTCCTTTAAGTACAACCTGATAGCCCTTTTTCTAGAAGAAGCACTTCTAGAATCTCCTTTATTACTAATAGCTTTCATCTCTTAATTACTTAAACGTTTATCCTGGTTATAGACTGTTCATACATAATTGTTAGCATGTTATCTTCCCTAATAGACTGTGAGCTCCTTGAGAGCAGAGATTATCTTGGACCATCCTTTCTGACCACAGCGCTTAGCATGCTGCCTCGGTCAGCAAAGGCACTTCATTAATGTTTACCGACTCATTGACTCATTCTTTTTATATTTACTCAAACTCACTCTGAATCCTAGATGTTGAGGGTAAAATCACCCATGACAGAATTGAGGGGCTGCTCTCTTCAATTCTCAGTGCTTTGAGCATCAAACTGTAGAACACTGATGGATAAGTAATTTACATCTTAGAGAACTTTATTTTCCATATGCACTTGGAAGACTTAGGTTATACATATGGACCTCTAAATAGCAAGTAATCTTTTCAACTGTTTCCAAAGTGCACCAATACCTTCAGAACACATCTGGAAAAAAACACTTGTGTATTTTAAAAGCTTGTGGAAAAAAATCAGCTTTAAAAAAGTTTTAAGTTGAATTGCTCAGGGGTCCTTTATTACACTCAGGTTTCCATTGAGCCTCACTCCCCCCAGCTAGTGCTTCATGCTGCTCACATCATAATGCATCTGTTTTTCTTTCTCTCCATGGGAGCAGGAGTGGGCAGAATTGTTGAGGAGTGTCATTCCTGATGAGAAGACAGTGAAAAGGAGGTCTGTGGTCACTGGTTTTCAAAGTCTTTAGGATGTTGGCTTTCCAAGGTGGAATAGTGTTTACCTTTTTCTTCCAGCTGTCTTTTTGGAATTTTTGGTGAGTGCTGCTTTTTTCTAATTTACCATTTGTCCCATAGATATCAGAAACTCAAGATTTCAAAAAGGGAATTCATTTTCCTCTCCTCTCTTCCCTTTCAAACCCCATCCCCCCTAAATTATCACCTCTTCCTAAACTCTTTTATGTTGAAGGCATCACCTTACTTGCAGTCCCACAGGATCACAACCTAGCTGCCTTCCTCCACTCCTAATTTCCTCTCAGGCCCTCATATCCAATCAGCTGCCAAAGCCTGCCTGCTGATTTACCCTTTGTAACATTTTCCCCTTATGTCCTCTTCTTTTCTGACGCTGTCCAAACCCTAGAGCAAGTTGCCTTCACCTGAAGCCTGTACTGTTGTTGCTTCAGTAGCTTCCTGGTGGTTCTACTTGTCACAAGCCTCTCCTCACTTCAGTTCATGCTTCACTCAGCTCTCAAAGAAATCCTCCACAATATACTCCTCCTTATGTCTGCTTTTCTTTTTTTTTTTTTTAAATTTATTTTTGACATGTTTGGTTTTCAGCATTGAATTTCACAGGCATTTGAATTACGAATTTTCTCCCCATTTCCTCCCCCCCCCACTCCAAGATGGCGTACATTCTGGTTGCCCTGTTC
>CM053622.1:459372557-459389181 GCA_028646595.1 Phalanger gymnotis
TTTGTGGGTTGAGAAGTCTGGTAACTGCCACAGCTCACTGATTCAGGGCGCTAGGGCACACTCTGCCCAGCTCCTGTTCTGGTTGGTCTACGCCGCCCACGCTGGGCTCTGCTCCGCTCCCCTCCGCTCTCAGCTCTGTGCAGGATAGACCTTACCCAGAGACCATCCAGGCTGTCCTGGGCTAGAGCCCTGCTTCCCTCTGCCACTTTGTGGGCTCTGCAGTTCTTCTCTGTTGTCTTTGGTGTCTGTGGGTTGAGAAGTCTGGTAACTGCCACAGCTCACTGATTCAGGGCGCTAGGGCATGTTCTTCCCGGCTCCTGGTCTGGCTGGTCCATGCTGCCCATGCTGGGCTCTGCTCCTCTCTGCTCTCCTCCCAGTGCCATGCAGGATAGACCTTACCCAGAGACCATCCAGGCTGTCCTGGTCTGGAGCCCTGCTTCCCTCTGCTACTCTGTGTGTCCTGCAGCTCTAGAACTGGTTCAGAGCCACTTTTCTTATAGGTTTTGGAGGGAATTGGCAGGGAGCTCACCCCAGTCCCTGCTTTCCAGCCTCCATTTTGGCTCTGCCCCCCCCATTCACTTCTTAAAGAGGCCTATTCACTGAAAGGGTGTTGCCTCACTCAAAGTGAGAACTTGAAAAAAGCTTAGCTTCAAAGGGCCAAGGTCCCCCACTGCATCTTAGGCCTTCTCCAGTTGCCCTGATCCATATCTGGCCACTGGACCCAGATGGCTCTGGAGGAGAAGGTGAGGCTGGTGACTTTGTACAGCCCTCTCTCACTTAAATCCAATTCACCTATGTGTCATAGCATCACCTCCCTGGTGTCACAGTCCTCTTTGAGAATGAAGGACAAACCACAACCACACAACCCTGTATGCTCTATCCACTGTGCCCTTAGTTGCCTCATGTAATGATTATAATAATGCAACTGAAAAGATCACAAAAAAGAATTTGAATTTTGAATAATAGAAAAACCAGTAAAGGTCTCAGAGAAGAAATAATAAAATGTAGCTCTTCTCACTTGTCAGAGAAATGAGAATGACTAAGAGAAGAATATTGTACACATTGTCAGGCATGTTTTCTATTACAGGCTTTTGCTCCTTTTTTTGGCATAAGATTTGATTTAGAGGCAGCAGTGAGAAATTTCTGAGATGTAATGACAAAAATACTACTAAAACTGTATTTTTAAAGGATAAAATTTTTAATCCTAAGGGGATGAAAACATAAAAGGCTGAAATATGATTTGCCAAAAGGAAAAGTGGTCAAGTGTAAAAGGTGCCTCAGCAGACTCTTTTGTAGTTTTCCCCCAGTCATCATGGCCAAGTGGATATTTAATTTGGTGGTTGGGGTCCTGTTCAGCTTCATCCTGTTGTTTTGTGATTGGTATGACCTCAAACTGAGGGTTGGGGCATAATAGTTAAAGTATTTGCTTAACAAATACATGAAGGTTCTGTGATTTCATCAATGCAAAGAATTCTTACTGTGTTTCAACAATCCAGCTAGCAGCTTCTGTGGGGGTATAAGATCCACCAACAACCATCACCCAGAAAGCTGCCAACACAGGTCCTTTTGATCTGTTTTACTTAAGGAAAGCAACATTAAGGGGTTAACAATCTTACTTTAATCCAGCATACAAATAACACCCACCTAGTTCAGGGGGAAAAGCCAGCACCCTCAATTATGGACCAAATCCAATTCGTAGTTTTCAACATCTGGGTTACAGATGGGGAGCTCATTAGAACAGGCCACTCAGCTCCAAGTGAGAACACTAACCTCTGGGCTTATATATCCTTTTTGAGGTGCGAGGGCCCTGACCTCACCCAGGCCGGGCGTGGAGAAGTTCCCCACCCCTAATATCACACCAGATACAAATCAGTGACTCCCAATTGTCTCAGTGCTGAGAAATACAAAAACATCCCACTTTATCTATCCCCATTCAAAGGCCAGAATCATTAGAGATCAACAGCAAAAAGTCCCATTTTAATTACTATTACATACTGTGAGGATATTTTCTACCAATATCTCATCTTTCCATGTGTCACCAGTCTGCCATCTGGACTGTTCCCATCATGCCCCACAAAAATCTTCCTCCTGAAACATCAGCTCTGATGTCTGTACTTTGGAAGTGCTCTCAGCTTCTCTAAACTCTTTCCCCTGATGAGATGGTTCCCCTTAGAACTTCCATTCAAGGAAGGTACCCAGACAAGCTGTCTCTTCGTTGTTCATCAGACTGCAATTTGGACTCCTCTCTCGTATACCAAATACTTTTCTTCTTCCTCCACCTTGTTTCAGCTTCCTTTTATGCATTGTCTTTCTCCAGTTCCACAGGGCTCACATTTGTATTTCTAGCACTTAGCGCAAGGGCTGGCACGTAGTAAGCTCCTAAAAATGCTTTTTAACTGGCTAATAGAGATCACAACATGGATATTACTTAGTAGCTAGTAAATGTCTAAGGCAGGATTTGAAACAGTCTTCCTAATTCTAAACTCAGCACTCTATGCACTAGGCCATGTTACCTCTATGGGACATAGCAAATTTAAGCCTTCTGCCCACTGGTCAGCATTCAGTGATGTGGCCTGATGATTTAGATCGCTTTTAACTTCCATCTATTAGTTGGAGCATGCTAGGAGCACAGATTTGGGGGTGAATGGTAGTATTGGCATTCCGATTTCATGGGGTGTTGTGGGGGTTGTCTCAAATAGTTCACACTCAGACCATTTCTAATCCAAGCAAAGGCATTTATTGAGTGACGCTCTCCAGTGGGTTGAGTTCCAAGAGGAACTGGCAACATCAGTAAGACAAGACAGGCAATTTTATAGTGTAATGATGCTGATTACACGACAAAAATTATGAATATTAAAAAGGCAGGAGGGGTTTGTCAATGCATTAGGTAATAGGAGAGGGGTCCCAGTCTCAGTGGAACTACACATGCAATTACCCATAATGCATACAGAGAATCCCAAACAGGGGGCATTAATATATGATAATGATATTATAACAAGCCTCTGTCTCTCATAAGTTTGCCTAAAGGATAGTTTTTGCTATTACTGTGCAGGTGCCCACTCAGGGAAAGTTCCTTATGTTTTTTGGGGTCCACATCCTGCTTGGGCATCCTGGTGGTGCTGCTTTCAGATTGGCTGGCTATTGGGGTCTGAGATTAGATGGATGCAGTTGTGGTTGAGTGCCTAGACATACCTGCATTTCTGAGAGGAATATGAATTCATGGGCGCACCTGCTGTTTCTGTGAGAAATATGAGAAGTGGGTCTGGGGTCAGTGGCTAGCTAGAAGCAGCGGCTAGGATTCCATCACATGGACATACCTGCTGTTCTAGTGGGGCATGACTTCAGGGACACATCTGCCGTTCTAGTGAGGCAGCAAGGCATATATTTGGACGTTAGGATATTGACACGGGGGAGCAGTGGCTAGGTAAGGGCAGTGGGCTTGCTGTTCACAAAAGCCTGTGATTGAGTCTGGGAGCAGTGGTGTGCTTAAAGCCAGATTGTGTGGTTAAATCAGGACATGCCTGGTGTGCAGTGAGGCCCACAAAGAAGTTAGAATATTGGGGTCGGGGGCAGCAGGTTTATTAGGATTCCATCATTGACACAGTTATATTCTTGACTTTGTTCTTGACTATGGCTATGGCATTAAAAAGACATAATAATGGCCTCTATCCCAGCATCCTGTTTGGTGAAAGTTCAGCTCTGGCTCTTGCCCTCTATTATTGCCCAGATATTGGGCAGTTGTTATCATAGTCTCCTGACTGGGACCAGGTAATGGTGTAGCTCTAGGATTCTGGTCTGTTGATTCAGGCCTGAAGATAGCCTTGATGTGTCTAGTGGGCCCAGAGTTGCAACTCTCTGTGTGATTGGGCTGTGACAAAGATGAATCTTGAGTGAACATTAACGACAGATCTGTTACCCTAGTAAGAGAGGCCAGGCTGGAAGGACTTCGCAGCTTTGCTTTTGACCCAGTGATGTTAAGTCTAATATTGCTATTATAGTGTCCCTGGATAGATGGCAGGTCACATGAATAACAAAATGGCAGACTAGACATTTTCTCTGATCCCCACACCCTATCAGACTGTTCTAAAACAAACTAAGCACCAAAGATAAAGAAACTTCAGCTGTCTCCATGTTCTAGAACACCCAGAATCCAAAAAGTAAAGCAAAAATCTAGGAACTGACACTCACTGACCCTGAGCTCACTCAGTCCCACATGCTGCTGGCAGCAGGGCTTCATTAGTCAACCTAAGGACATGATGCAAGCTTAGATCAAAACCCACTTATATACCCTGGTTCCCCCTCCCTCTTTCCAAGGCCCACCTACATAAATTTGTTCAGATGTTGACAGCTAGCTTGGCCACAGCCCTTCAAGAGCAAAACCCCACCAAAGGCTCTGACCCAGAAGCACCAGTGCTGCAAAGCTTTGAAGTTCAAGTGCCGGGGAAAGCAGGCTCTGAACTGCTAATACTGGCCCAGAGAACTGAGGAACAGAGGCAGTGGGGCAGGTCATCAGGACGGGGCCCTATGGAAGTGCTGAGCAGTACTACACCAAGCCTGAGAGAAAGAGCACAGCCCCCAGCTGGGGCCAGTTCTGACCAGCCCCAAAGTCCATGTACATGTAGGTTGGTTAACTGTGGACTGCTCAGCATAGCGGCAGGCTAAGGTGCTTTGCGATTGAGGTCTGAAGGTAACTGCAGTCAGAGAGGAAGGAATCAAGAAGCAAATGCTCAAAGAAAATAAGAGGCGAGGGGAAAGGAAAGAGTGTCTCTGGTCCAATGCTCTGGACAAGATAATGGCATCACCCTGTGCTGGTATGTGTGGTGTTATAACCTCAAACTAGGGCATTATTATGCTTTAAATGTTTTGTACATTATATTTCAGCCTTTTATCTTTTTTTAGACCTAATGTTCCTTTTAAAAATTCATTTTAGTGGTGCTTTTCTTTTTGGCCATTACATCACAATAATTTCCCTGTGCCTCCTTGTGATAACCATGATGGTTTCATTTTTGTCTTTGCATTACCTGCACTCAAGACAATACCTGGAACGGTTGAGGCCCTGCCCTGCACTTCTGGCTCTGGGAAACCTCAACTCTGCTAACTGGGCAGGTTAATGGTGCATTCGTCATAATGGCCTAGAATTTGGAGGCATATTAAATATAAAATTACAACCCAGGGTCTTTGGTCTGTGTACGGTTGGAAACTAACCTAGTGTTAATGGAATTATAGGGGTATGGCTGATGGTCTAGTTGAGGGATGGTAGAATCGCCATACACAGTGGTCACAAAACCATGTGACTTTGGGAAGATAGCTAGGGCCTGGAGGAATCTGTGCTTGGTGGCTAAGGCCAAGACACAATGAAGGTGTTATAAATTATTCTGGGGCAAAGTAGTTGACCTGGCTCTATAGTCAGGACAAGGTAAGAACAACAATGACAAAAAAAGTAATGGCATTTGTAACTTGGAGGGCAGCTAGGTGGTGCAGTGGATAGAGTGCCACGCCTAGAGTTAGGAAGATACATCTTTGGGAGTTCGAATCTGGCCTCAGGCACTTCCTAGATATGTGACCCTGGACAAGTCACTTAACCCAGTTTGCCTCAGTTTCCTCATCTGGAAAATGAGCAGGAGAAGGAAATAGCAAACTACTCTAGTATCTCTTCCAAGAAAACCCCGAAAGAGGTCAGAAAGAGTTGGACATCACTGAAAAACTATTAAGACCAAAAAAAAAACCAAAAAACAAAACCAGGTTGAAGAATAGGGCAGTTACCCTGGAGAAGGACTAGAATTGAGAGACAGAAATGGAGGAAGAAATATGTATATAGGCATAAGAGTCGAAAGTCCTAAGTACAGGATTTCTACCAGGAAAAGCAGAGGAAAGAATGTGTGTGTTGGTTATTAATGTTCTAAACATTACGCTTATTTTTCAGAGACGATTTAGGTAACTTGGTTGCTCAATTTAGGAATATTTAAGAATTCAGAAAGATATCTGTAATGCATTTTGGAAGTTAATTTTGAAATGTGCATGAACACGGAGCAAAGACACATGGTTTTCTACATGATCAAAGTGTATGTCTCCAGCAGTCATTTCCTTTTCTATCTTTGAAAGGTACAAGTCATAATGGAGTGAGCTTTGCCCTTTAGATGAATCACTAACCTTGTGACAGTTATGAAATGACATCTATGTAGTTTGGGATCAACTTCTAAAGTATATTCCCAATGAAGATTCCTTAATAAATGAGAGTATTTCACTCAAATTAGGAAATCAATGTACTTACCATCATGCCATTATTTATCTACCTTGTAATACCATAATGGAGGAAGCATCATGTAAATAACATTTACTTTTAAAAAGGATGATATAGTAAAAATTTTTCCCAGTTTTCTGCTTCCCTCCTAATCTTAGTTGCATTGGCTTTGTGCAAAAACTTTTCAATTTAATGTAATAAAAATTATCCATTTTGGATTTCATAATGTTCTCTATCTTTTGTTTGGTCATAAATTCCTCCATTCTCCATAAATCTGACAGGTAAACTATTCCTTGCTCCCCTAATTTGTTTATAGTATTGGCCTTTATACCTAAATTGTGTACCTAGTTTGGACTTCATTTGGTTGATGGTGTCAGATGTTGGTCTATGCCCAGTTTCTGCCATACTGTTTTCCAGTTTTCCCAGCAGTTTTGTCAAATAGTGAGTCCTTATCCCTGAAGCTGGAGTCTTTGGGTTTATCAAACAGTGGATTGCTATAATCATTGACTACTGTGTCTTGTGCACATAACCTATTCCACTGATCTACACCTCTATTTCTTGGCCAGTACCAAATAGTTTTGATTATTGCTGCTTTGTAATACTATTTAAGATCTGGTATGGCTAGGTCACCTTCCCTACCATTTCTTTTCATTAATTCCCTTGATATTTTGGACCTTTTGTTCTTCCAGATGAATTTTTATGTTATTTTTTCTAGCTCTTTAAAATATTTTTTTTGGTAGTTTGGTATGGCACTGAAAAAATAAATTAGTTTAGGTATAATTGTCATTTCATTATATTAGCTGTGCCTACGCATGAGCAACTGATGTTTTTCCAATTATTTAGATATGAAGACAGAGAGAACATTATGAAATTCAAGATGGATAGTTTTGATTACATTAAATTGAAAAGTTTTTACACAAACAAAGCCAATGCAACCAAGATTAATTAGGAGGGAAGCAGAAAACTGGAAAAAAATTTTTACAAGTGGTGTCTCTGATAAAGGCCTCATTTCTAAAATATATAGAGAATTGAGTGAAATTTACAAGGCTACAAGTCATTCGCCAGTTGATAAATGGTCAAAGAATATGAACAGGCAATTTTCGGAGGAAGAAATTAAAGCTATTGATAGTCATATGAAAAAATGCTCCAAATCACTATTGATTAGAGAAATACAAATCAAAACAACTTTGAGGTACCACATCAACCTATCAGATTGGCTAACATGACAAAACAAGAAAATGATAAATTTTGGAGAAGATGTGGGAAAGTTGGAACACTAATTCATTGCTGGTGGAGCTGAGAGCTGATCCAACCGTTCTGGAGAGCAATTTGGAACTATGCCCAAAGGGCTATAAAAATATGCATTCTCTTTGACCCAGCAATACTTCTTCTTGGCCTGTAAACCAAAGATATCATAAAAATAAGAAAAGGACCCACATGTACAAAAATATTTATAGCAACTTTTTTTGTGGTGGCCAAGAACTGGAAATTGAGGGGATGCCCTTCAATTTGGGAATGGCTGAACAAGTTGTAGTATATGAATGTAATGGAACACTACTGTGCTATAAGAAATAATGAACAGGCAGACTTCAGAAAAACCTGGAAAGACATATCAACTGATGCCAAGTGAAGAGAGCAGAACCAGAAGAACATTGTACACAGTAACAGCCACAGTGTGCAATGACTGATTTT
This sequence comes from Phalanger gymnotis, assembly GCA_028646595.1. Classification (NCBI taxonomy): domain Eukaryota; kingdom Metazoa; phylum Chordata; class Mammalia; order Diprotodontia; family Phalangeridae; genus Phalanger; species Phalanger gymnotis. The sequence goes on from CM053622.1 coordinate 459,380,491, forward strand.
GATAGACCTAACTCTTCTCAGCAATGCAAAGACTCATGATTGAAAATGCCATCTACATCCAGAGAAAGAGCTATGGAGTCAGAATGCAGAATGAAGCAAAATATTTTCTGTTTTGTTTTGTTTTCTTTCTCATGGTTTCTCCCATTCGTTATAATTCTTCTATGCAACATGACTAATGCAAAAATGTGTTTAATAGGAATGTATTGTAGAGCCCATATCAAATTGCAGGGAGGGAAGGGGTAGAAAATTTAAAACTTATGAAAGTGAATGTTGAAAACTAAAAATAAATTAATTTAAAAATTAAAAGGTGTTATTAACCTTAAGATTTCATCTTTTGTGTAATTTTACTTTATTAACACCCAACACAATGCAGAATCACTAAGTATTCCATTTTGTTACTATCTCAAACTGTCTAGTGTTCTTTTCTGTTTATTTTTACTCTTGTCACAAGGAGGACTTAAAGGAGGGCTTAAAGCTAGAACTCTTTTTTATACCCCACTATTGAGACAATAGAAGTTTGAGTTAACCAATGGAATACTTTCTGGAAAGTAGGGTTCCCAAACTTTTTCCTTCCACATTTAGTTGTTACTGATTCCACAAATTGTACTAAGTAAGCAAGAGTTGATGCTAACCAAGGCATTTTGCTCTTTTGCCCGCATTTCTACATGATTTATAACATGGGTCAAGAGGGTATGCTTGAGTTAACCACGATAGCAACAAAATAGCTTCTGCTATCCCTAAATGGCTACAGACAGTCATACGAAGTGTAAGACTTATTCTTAATTTGTTTGAAGGAAAGCATTATCAACTCTTCCTATATACTTGGGGAACATAAACTCCAGTAAGCCACTGAGGTTTGTACATACTGGCTTTTAGTCCTTGGAACGAATAAGGAGAATATAAGCAATATTCAACTGATGGCAGACCATTTTGCCCCATGGGTACAGGCATGCCCAATCTGGAACCATAAAGCTTCTGCAGTTACCATGTTAACATGAAAGTATTTCTCTGTATTGTGAATTCCCTGCTAGAACTCACTCTGATCAAGGCGAGACTTTGGAAACAGATTACTTGTGGTGTTGGCTTTGGCAGACATCAGAAAGTTTAGAACTTTACCCTATTCTTCTCACATCCTCAGTTTTTCAACCTTCTGGGGACCTTGAGACCTGATCTCAGTGGTGCCATATGCAATAGGAAACCGAGGTCACCATACCCAGAGTGTGTGATAGCTGGTCTTGGCCATCCACAAGCCTTGGTTTGGTACTACAGTACAGTAAGCCTTAGGGTCCTGACAGTGAGCGTGGTTTGTTCATGAGCTCAAGAGGTCATAGTAGAAGTGTTGGGAGTTTTCTGCTGATGTCCAATATAATTTATGATTCCAAGGCAATGGTAGAATTGTTTTACCATGTAGCCAAATGACAAGTATTGCTGTAGAGCATGTCTCCCTATGCTGAGATGGGCTGGAAAAATAATGCATTGTGAGTTTTTCTTGATTTCCCCATCAGAATCCATTCTGGCACCGTTTTTAGATTTGTTTAGAGGCTATGCTGGTAGAACATGAAATCTTTCGATTTATTTTTTCCAGATACAAAGACAGGCCAGGGCATGAAGAAAGGCTTCTGCTTGCCTTTTCTCTGTTCTAAACATCAGAAAGTCCTAAATGCTCTAGAGTCTTTTCCTGTAATGGATAAATCTCCAGGACTTGACCCTGAAGCCTTGTGGGAGATATAGTGAGGATGAAGGGGGAGAGGAAGAAAAGAAGGCAAATCTTTTACCAGCTTCATTATATACAGAAAGGAAAAGAGTTGAACAGATCTTAAACATTTTTCTGAAACAGTACTTTTTAAAATTCTTTAACTATTCTATCAGGAGTTCTACGGCTTTTGTGTTATCAACCTTACAACAATTTAGTGAAGCCTATCTACCCCACCCCCCATCAGAATAATTTTTTAAAAATTCATAATTGCAAATGGACATTTCAGTTAGATCTTAGTGAAAATAAAGATGTTATTTTTCCCATCTAAGTTCATGGATTTACTGAAATTTATACATGGACCCCTAGAACTCAGATTACAGGATGCAAAGGGCCCAGAAATTTTTGTATGTGGATCTCAGAGACATAAAAATATAATGAAAGTAGAATCTTCCCCTCCCCACTACAATGAGGCTTGTGCTCCATCCCCCACAATCCTGAAGGAAAGGCAAAAACACACTGATATACACAGGAGTTTCCTACCACTCTCCCCAAGTCAGTTGTTAATCCAAAACCACACTATTCTCATAGAACAGTGGTTCTTAATCTAGAGTAAGCAGACCCTAAAGAGTGCATGAACTTGTATGGGAAATAAATTAAATCTTTATTTTCATACACCTTTAACTGTAATCTAGAATTTCCATCAATTATTTAAAAACATTATTCTGAGACAGTCCATAGAAATTCATGTTGGAAAACAAAAACAGTTAAGAACTCTGGCTTTAGGCTGATATATGTGCTTTTACCACACCTCCTCTACATTTTTCCTTAGCAATAATATATCAGGATCAGGCCCCTGCCTGGAGCTGTCCATCCGTCTTTAATCAGAAATGATTGAAAACAGGCTTTTATATAACTGACTTTAACCATCTGATACCTTTAAACAAAAAGAGATATAGATAGTTCAGTGTAAACTCCTTTTTATGAAATAGAACAAGATCTCCCTAATATGAAATAAACCAGCAGTCCGGGAAGGAGCACCATACAGAGGCTTGGAGAGGAGAACAAAGAAGGATCCAGAGCTCGACTCAGTGTGATGTCATTTCCCTATCCCCACATTGTCCATTTGGTGTCCCAGGTGCTCCTAGCATTCACTGGTCTTGGACCACTCTCACACCACTTATTCAAGGCCTCATTCCTTTCTCCTCTATCACTCATGGGGGTTTCTGAATCTTCCGAAGGAGATTTGTGGTACCAGGATTGAGAGAGTAACGAATATTACCATGTAGGGACCTTGGCATGGAAAATGGTTTATCTCTAAATTTCACAGCTCTATAGATTCCAGTATACTTTCTAATCTCCACTAGAACAATTCTGCCACATGAATTCTCCAAGGCTGTGCAGATAGATTCTACCATTAGAAAGACCCCGGATGTTCATCCAGTGGAGTGTATCAGGGCAGCACTTGCTCATCTACATTTGGATAGTTTCATTACCTGATCACAGTAATCAGATGATCGATTTTTTTTTAATTCTTAGAAGAGGGTAATGGCACCTATTAAAGTTTCATAGATTTGTCATCTGTGATGTTTGGAGAATTATTCATTGATGAAATCCTCGGATCTTTTGAAGTTTTGAAATACCAAAGTATGGAACTATGTGTATGATTTTTCTTTGAGGTTGTGGTTTGGGGTAATCTCTTCCAAATAAAGAAGTTTGTGAATATCATGGGTGTCCTTTCTGGGGAGGGAGGGTTCACTAAATTACTATAAAAAGTGTGTGGCAGAGGCAGAAAAATACTTGTTTTCTTCCCTTTGAGTAACCATTTAGTCTGAATACAATCTATTTGACCAGAGACTAGAATAAATGATGAATGAGAGGGAAAACATGAAAGCTTTTCTACTCTCTTATCCCTAGGGTGGTAGAGTCCATAAAATCAGGTGCAAATTTGAAAGACACACAAGAAGCTAGTTAATTCTAACAGAAAAGTTGCCATTTTTTTTCTTTGCTTGCATTGAAATTTCTCCAGGAGAAATCTGAAATATGTTCCATATCGCCTTTATTCCTTTTCTTTGGTACTTTTGCTCAATGTCAATGTTTCCCTCAGGAATGGCTCTTGACTTGTAGATGTTTTTATCTCTCTTGACTGTTGATCTTTGGCAAGTATGCAAGCCAGGTGAACTTTGGAGGCACTGGGTCTGAGGGGAGCATGATTAAAAGGCTAGTGCAAGGTTTGAAGTTTTAATCTTAGTAGAATTGAGGTATTCGAAGATGGATCCTTTGAGTAGGGCCCTTTCAGTGAAAATCTCACCTCCATGTTCTCCAAACCAGACAAAGATGTTGGTTATGGCCACCAATTGTGCCTGGAAAGGCTTTTTCATTCTCTGAACATGGAGGCAGTCATTTGGAATCCATGAGGCATAGACTAAACAGACAAGATAACTGTCATATATTGATCAGGCTAATGAATGGGATTAACATCCCTTCATCCTCCACCTAGTTATAAAAGTCACTTTTTAATTTCTCCTGGGGGATAGAATTGATATCAACAATTTAAGTAGGGAGAGTCTACCCTGGATAGTGAGTGATTTGATGTCGTTTAAACACCAGGGAGATTCTCTATTCTGAACGTCTGGATCTGATACGGGAACCCAGGTTAAGCCTCATCTCAGAGCTCTGTGCGGCCTTCACCTGGTGATAAGGCCTGTTGGAACCTCAGTCTTTTATCTGGGATATAGAGAAGTAGCTACCTCTAATAATGGCTTGTTGGGTCTCTTGCCTTATCATTCAGACCTCTTGGGAATGTGTGCTGATACTCCTTGCTGAGTACCATTTTTGCCTAGTGGGATGGGGTCTGGTGGAGCCTCTGAATGACACTCAGGCCTTGGTGAAAGCACTGCTGTTCAGGGATTGGAACCAGGTAGAATTGTGTCCAGTGTATGTGTGGTCAAGGGCTAAGAGCTAGGTGAAGCCTGAAAAGCCTGTTGGTAAATAAAGGACAGAAGTATGGCTTGAATTTCAGAGCCCTATAAAGCTTTACTCCTGGCTTTGGGGTCTTTAACTTGAAAATGTAAGTGATATAGAAAAGGTGGAGCCCAGAAGCCAGAGCATCATAGTCAGAAACTGTCTGTGCTTGTGACTAAGTTTAAGGTATAGTTCCAATATCACCTCAGACTAGACAGCATGGGACTGAGGATGGATTTAGCCTGGTGGGTGGAGTCCAGTGGATATTTGGTCAAGACTAGGCATAGATTTGCTCTGGTCATGGAATCCTAGACCTAATGAAGTCTGCTGCATCAAAATCTCTGTCCACTACAAAAGGCCAGTTGGAATGGTGGCTTGATGGTTTGGTCTGGGGTGATCCATCTCTACTCCATGGTTGCTATCTGGTGTACTTGTGGATCGGTATTCAGGATGTGACAGTGACTTAAATGTATCATTGTTCTTGTCATTTGGGTCTGGGAGAAGTTTTTCTATCTATATGACCCTTACATGGAGAGGATGCCAAGTTGGCCATGACAAAAAGTGATCCATGAATGATACAAGGTCATTTTTTCCCCTTGCCCATGGTCCAAAGTGTGTCCAAAGTATGGTTCTTGCCTTGGCCTGATGTTTGGGAACTTCTGGTGACAATAGCTATTGATGTTACCCTGTTGAAGGAACATGAAAGGCATGCAATTTGGGTCCTCATAACCTTATTGGGACCTGATGTATGCTGCTGTGGACCAGTGGCCAGGATATTGTAACTGGGAAGATTCTGCTCTGGAGCACAAATCAGAATGTGATCTCTTCTGTGCTTGGGTCTTGGTCTGGTACTAGTCCAGTTGTGACGTTTTCATAGCTATGGCCTTGGACCAAGGGTCAGATCCCTGTGGTGGTACAGTTGTAGCCTTCTTGCAGGGGTTTGTGCATCATAACCAGGAAGGTGAAGTCCTGGCCCAAGGCCTAGACCTTGCCAAAGCTTTGCTCTGCTGGGGATTATTGGCCCAGTTGTGATCCTGACCTAGTCCAAATCAGGGGCTAGTAAGCTTTTGGAGGTATTCATCTGGTGATCATCATGTTATAGAACCTCAGAGCTGACAGGAAATTCTGAACAAGCTGCATGTTGTTTTTTTCATGTGGGAAATTTTTCCCCTCATATCCTTGTCATTCAGAAAGGACACAGGTTTTCTTCTTGTGTTTAGGATAGACTAATTGGGAATCAGAGAGAGAATGTGTTTGAGGCAGAGTGAGAGACAAGACGCTCACAGTGAGTGAATGGAAGTGGTGTTTTGAGTGATGGATATATAGTCTGTTGTTTGAGGCAGACCATCTTCTCATCCTTGAACTGGCAAGTCTCATTCTCACAATGGTATGATCTGATGTGGTGGACATGTTATTGGCCTTGACTTGGTCCATTGAGAAACAACTTTAGGATGGAACCTGGATAAAAGATGGAACTGAAGAAGAGACACTGAGAGTGAGCAAAGGAAATACTAGAGAGACACCTAGAGCATGGGTATCATGGACCCCTTTCTTGTCAACTTGTTGATGCCTAGCCTTTGTACTCCTCATGGTAAGGCTTTTGAATAATTGAAAATGCTAAATTTGTCAGACATCAGTGAAAAATAAAGATATATTTTTCCACCCAAGTATAGGGACCCTGAAATCTATCCGTGGAGTCTGTGAACCCTAGGTTAAGAACCCATGAGCTAGAATGGGTCCATAGGAGAGGGAACTGTGGAACAAAGGTCAAGACATTGAGATATTATGGGCAGGGATCTAAGAAAAATACTTTACATTCCTATAGTACTTTGCAGGCTTTTTTTAATGTCACCTCATTCGGATTCACACAAAAAGCCCTTAGTACCCAAGGCAGATGTCATGCCAATTTGACTAATGTAGGTGGCAATCTTAATTGCTTAATAGTTTTGCTTTTATGCTCTGTTCAGTGCTTTCTTAGCAACCATCAATGAAGGAATGAATGAAAAAGCACATATTAAGCACTTACTGTCTGCAGAACACCTTAGTAAGCAATCGGGATACAAAGAGAAAGTTGAGACTTGAGCTGTTTTCGAGGAACTCCCATTCTAGTGAGGAGAGACAACACATTGAGGAAGTTTCAGCATGTCTTATGGGAAGGTCCCATGTTCCATGGTATTAATATATGCATGGTATTAATATATACTTTTATATATTGCTTTAAGGTTTGCAAAGTGCTTTACCTACATCCTCATTGATATGCACAACACCCCATGAAGTAGGCGCTATTATCCTCATTTTTTAGATGAGAAAACAAGTACAGAGGAGAGGGATGTCTTGCCTGGGGTTCTAGGGATGGCCAGTAAATGGTGAAACCAGGATTCCAATCTAGGAAGTTGATATTCCAAGTCATCTCCTGATTTCTACACCAATGGTCTTTCTATTATACTGGATTGTTTCTGAGGATCTCAGAATTAAGATCAGATGGATGATCACACACACACACACACACACAGAGTTCATAAAAGGGGAATTTAACGGGGACTTGTTAGAACGACCAAAAGCTGAAGTTTTAACTATTTAACTATTTGGAAATATCCTGACTCTTTTTACCCATTTTGTCTAGTGAAGGGTTTACTTGAAAAAATGATGTATTCGTAAAGAGATTTTAAAGACCACTAGTTCCAGGGATGAGAGTTTTATAGTTATAGTATAATATTCCACTGGAAGGAACTTCCTTTTATTCCAATATCCTAATATTCGCCCCCCCCATCCTGGTTAATTATTAATATATATGGAAATATTTTACCTAATTATATTACTATTACTAATAGTATATGGAAATTTACTAATTTATTACTAATATATGGAAATATTTTATCCTTACTTTAGGATCAGCCTCAAGACAATTAGATAATAACCACAAAACACCAACAATTGCTAGCATTTATATAGCACTTTAAGGTTTATAAAATGTTTCGTAAATGTTGTCTCATTTTATTCTCACAACAATTCTGTCTGGTAGGTGCTATTATGTTGCCTATTATGGATGACGAAACTCAGGAGACAGAGATTAAGTGGCTTGCCCAGGGTTCACATAGCTAGTAAGTGTCTGAGGCTGCATTTGGACTTGTCTTTCTGACTCCAAGTCTAGCATTCTCTCTATTGTGCCAGCAAGTGCAGCTAGTCCTTCTAGGACTAGCTGCCATCCAGTCCTTCTCTTTTTATTCCCTGCTTCATATTTCTCTCCAACTAATTTCATTAAATCATAAAGGGGATAAATAGTAAGTTTATCTTCATGGTGTTATAAACAGCAGAGTTAAGAATAAAACTGTATTTCCTGAAGCATTTTTTTTCATGACTAGAATGTGTAAGTAAAAGAATGAAGTTCTCTAAGGTTAGAATTGTATATGCCACTGATTTCAGTGCATTTTATTGACAAGGGTCTCTTCCCAAGCTAAAAAAACAATGCTAACATTGATTTTGCACAATTTTCTCAGATTCCTTTCCCTATCTCAAACTTCAAACATTACTGCCTCAAAAGGGTTTTCACATGTGCTGTGTGTGTGTGTGTATGTGTGTTCAATTTAAGGGCAAAGACATGATTTTTATTTTTAGATCATGGGGAATTTTGTGACACTCCATTAGGAAGTTAAAAATAGAGAGTATAAAGCCAGGACTCAGAAGCACTAGACCATCAGTTGGGCTCTCTTCTAAGCCTGTTTTCTTTTTTTCCATTTTTCACCCAGCTGTTGAGGTGACCCATATAGCTCCCTCTACCCTGTCCAACTCTTCCAAGTCTAATATGTATCTCCCCAGTAGGAGTTGCCAAAAGAGTAGAAACCAGGTTTTTCAAATATCTCAACATTTAGAACACCAGGAAAATTCTTTTTTTTTTTAAATTTATTTTTAATATGTTTAGTTTTCAGCATTGATTTTCACATGCGTTTGAATTACAGATTTTCTCCCCATTTCCATCCCCCCCCTCCAAGATGGCGTACACTCTGGTTGCCCTGTTCCCTAGTTTGCCCTGTTCC
>CM053622.1:459389681-459402831 GCA_028646595.1 Phalanger gymnotis
AGTCCTGCTTCCCTCTGCCCCTTCGTGGGTTCTGTAGTTCTAGAATTGGTTCAGAGCCATTTTTTCATAGGTTTTTGGAGGGACTTGGTGGGGAGCTCACGCCAGTTACTGCTTTCCAGTCGCCATCTTGGCTCCACCCCCCCAGGAAAATTCTCAAGTGCCATGGCCTTAAAGGCTAAGAACTTCCCTAGGTGGGAGAATAGGTAGAAACTAAAGGAAAGAGCAGAAAACAAAGCAACCGAGAAAAGAAAAAGTCAGTCTCTTTAGAGAAATAGTTCTTCCTGAAAGGGCTATGTCTTCGGATGCTGGGATGCTGAGAGGAAGAGATATGCTTACTTAAACACCAAGTAGGACTGAGTCCTGTGGTCCCAGATCAAATAGAGGACCTGGGATCCTGATGACATCACAGAGCATCAGTTGTCCATTGTCAACTGGGGGCCACCTGGTATAATGGGGACTTAAGAGACATCCCAGGATCTCTTTTAATGAATGGAACAAAAATATCTTAAATTTTTAGCAATATTTGAAATGGAATTTCCCGTTCTTTCTTCTACCACCTAGTTTACCCCCACTCTCTTAATGGGACTTGACATTTCTTAGGAACAGCACAAAGTATGAATGTTCCTGCCCAACTTGAGGTCCATCAGTATTCAGGTAATCCTACTTCTGAGCAGTGTGTCTTTTTTTAAAAAAATCATTACTTTATATTCCATATCACCTAGCCTAGTATATTGCAAGCAGGTGGACATTTAGTGGTTATTTTTTACATTAATGAAGGAATTTATAATAACAATAACAAGCTTATATAGTGCTTAAAGATTTGCCAAGCACTTTACATAGGCCATCTCATTTATAACCAAGTCTTTCTTTCCCTTTGCAAATAGATATGAGGGTCTCTGTTTTGGGATCCAAGGAACATTAAACAGGGCCATACAAGAATAGTCTAAAAAGAAATTTTCTCTGAGCTTACTTTAATAATTCCCATCTGTACTCAAGCAGTTAGCCATCACAGGATTTATAAATAGTAATAAGGGGTCTCAAAGCAATAGGCGTCTAGGAATCATGTGGGGGACCCACTCACTGCATCTCTGCATTTGTGAAACTGTGGAACAAAGTCATGAGGGTTTGCTGATGTTATGACAAGGTGTATCCCTAATCATCCCCACTTCAAGTAGAGCTAATATAAAAAAGGCCTCCCAAGCATTGAGAAATCTAGCCTTTCAAGTAACCCAGAAAACCAGTCAATCAGTAAACATCTTTAAGTGCATATTTACGTGCTGGCCATCATGCTAGGTTCTGGAGTTAAAAGTACACAAAGATGAAACAATTTGTACCCACAAGGACCTCTTTGTGGAGTTTAGTAGAAGAGATACCAAATATTTATGTCTATGTAGATATATGTATATACGTATATTATACACACATATGTATGTATGTATTTATCTCACTGAAATAGATACAAATAAATACATATGTGTATATACATATTTATCTCACTGAAATAGATACAAATAAATACAAAGTAAATAAATACAAGGTAGTTTAGGAGGGAGAGCACTAGAAGTTGGGGGAAATCAGGAAACACTTCATATGGAAGATGATGGTTGAACTACATTGCATCTTAAAGGAAGAGAATAACCCTATAAGGTGGAGATAGGGAAGACAGTGTACTCTGTGTGTTTGTAACTAGCAGTGCAGAGGCATGAAGCTGGGAGATGAGGTGTTGAAACAGGGAGTTGTTTATCCTTTGTTCTCAAAGAGGACCATAACATCAGGAAGGTGATGTCATGAAGGCCAATTTGAATGGATGAAAAGGGTGAGGGAAAAGAGAGTAAAATGTCTGATGAGGCTAGAAATATAGCTTAGGGCCAAGTAAAGAATTTCTGAAACTAAACATATCCTAGAGGCAATAAACAGAAAGCCAAGGGAATTGATTTGAAAATAGGTGATTTTGAGGCAAAAGCAGTCATGAAAACAAATACTGGCTTAGAAGTAATTAAAGGAGCAGATTCTGGGAAATCAAGTAGTCTAGATGGATATCTGTCTTGTGCACATATGTGAATATTCATTAGATATAAGCTCTTCCATTAATGTATATATAAGGCACCAGGCTGAATGAAGCCTGAGGACCAGGACAGTTTCTCTGTTGGGATGCCAGTGAGAAAGAAGTATATTTGCCCCATTATTTTATCCAGACCACTGGTCCATGAAGACACCATCTTTGGACCATGTGAATGTGAAATGGTGCAGAATCAGTATCCTCGTCGTAGATAGAGTAGGGATCCTCCCTCCTCTGCCCCTCTCCTTTTCTCTCTCCTCTCTTCCTGAAACTTTCTTAATCACCACCCTTTCCATAACACCTCCATTTCTGCCTTTATCTCACTAGAAAAAGCACTATTTTGCCAATGTCTGAAACCTTGTATAACAACTAGTATTTTCTCTACCCACTTTTAGAAGTCAGAAATCAAAACAAAGGACATTTAATCAAAATACAATGAAAATAGCAGCCACCTAATTTTAAAGACTTGTGAAGAAAGTCACAATTAAGGGAAGCAGTTCCTAATATAAGGAATATAACCTACAGTTAGTGGGAGTTGGGTGTGGGCAGGTGTGGGTTGTGGGTCTGATCTGATCTGAAGCTCTTTTACATCTTGGAATTAGAAAGACAATGGACTGTGAACTCCTGAATCCAGTCAGAACCATGAGAAGTGTTTAAACCTTACAATCCAAAAGCATGTTTCTCATTTCTGTGAATGGACATATGTAAGATTCTGAGCCCAGAACAAAAGAAAAATCCTTTACTAGATCTGAAGTACTTCGTTTCTAGCCAAATGTGTTAATATTTATTTCTTCCCTTCCTCGTCTTCCCCTCTAGGCACCTTTAAAATTTGGAGTTGGTAACCTTTCCTGAAGTAAACTCCTTGAAATTGTAATGCAGAGACTAGGCACCTGATTTTCTCTTTTATTTCAATGGACTAGAGACATAATAATAGCAAATAGGAGCTCAATTTTCTTTTGGTTGTTTGCTTCCAAAGGGAACCTGTGTATTTCTCTAGACTCCAACAGTCACAGAACCCAACCACCAACTGTCACACTCTTTGATTGTTACATATCTGTCTGGTGACCTCAGTTGGGTTGCATTTCCCTCAGTCCAATCCTTTTGAGAGGTCTAGATATCTGTTCAATCCCAAATACATAATTAAAGAATGTTTCCTCAGGCAGTGTGAGATCCTAGGAAGACCTAGTAGCCTAATGAAAAAAAGAGTGGGGAAACTAGGCCTCAAAACCTAATCCTAACCCACAGCTCTTCCATTAACATATATAAGGCACCAGGCTGAAGCCTGAGTGCCAGGTCAGTTTCCCTGTCAGGATGTCAATGGGAAAGAAGTATATTTGCCCCATTATTTTATCCAGACCACTGGCCCATTGTTACAAAAAGATAGCATCAAATATGGACCACTGGGTCAAAGTTAAACTTTTGAAGACATCACATTTTTACTCATGTCCAGGTGAACATTTTCACTGTTATGACACCCTGACCACCAGAGAGGATGATGGATTAAATGTAGCCTAAATTCCAGTACATTCAAGTCTTTGGGTGAGGGCTACATCTTTAGAGAACCTCTAGGTTACTGCCATAGCTAGGCCATCATCTGGTCCTAATCATCAGGCCAAAAATATTGGGCCAGAGTCACAGCTGGTTCTTTTCTATATCTGGACCAGTAGGTTAAGATGACTTTTTCCTACTTTCCCTGCCCTTTTCATAGTTAAGATTCCAGTGATGCCTTGATCACAAGAGCAGAAAAAGTATAAAATTTTTAGTTAACTGCAGTATCAATTAGTTATAATTAACTATAGAGTCAAGATTTTAAAGGGAAGGAAGTGAACGGAAAATAGGCATGATGGGCTGGGAAAGAAGAGGGATTAAAGGTCATGATTGGTACAAAGAGTAGGTACAAAGAGTAGGCTTGAAGTAGAGAGAATGATGGAATATCAGAATTCTGGATCATGGACATCAAATACTGGCGACTGCATTTTGTATTGTTTGTAAGCTCCCTGAGAGCACAGAATATTTTATTTTTTTGTCTGTGAATTTCTTCCTTGCCTTCTGGCTTAATGGGACCTTGAAATATTCATTAGTCTGGGAAGTAGCTATGGGGTCCCAGCCAACATTAAATGCTTAATGAATTTGAGTTTATCCCATTTTAATGTCACAATTAATGAAATATATATGTATATATACCCATATATATGTATATGTCTGTGTATGTAATATATATATATTCTCAATGCTTGCATGAGTAACCTATTGAAATTCAGTGGGTCTTATTGGGTCAAGGAGAGGGTGAAGGCAGGAAGAGAATTTGAAACTGAAAAAACTAGGTAGGAATAGGAAGAGGTACAGAGTTTTTCTAGTCTGTGGGGGCAGAACTATAAGTAATCCAAGAGGATATATGTGGAAACATTAAACCACTGGATTAATTAGAGGAGAGTTGCTGTATACAAAAGAATTCAAGGCAGGAAAGAGAGATAATGAGCCCTCTAAGAGCCATGGAGAGCTTGGCTTTACCTCAGAGCTCTTTCATGATGGTTGGAACACAATTCCTGGGCATGAGTGTTTGCCTTGAGTCAAATGAGCCCTTGGCCCTGGGATCAAGGAGACTCCCTTTATGCTTAAACAGGTATTATTGTTACAGAGTAAACTAGTATTTGCTTGACATAAGCAAATATAACACCAGGCAACAGTCCTGATTCGACTTACTGTTCTGTGGGAATACAAAATATAAAGAATTAGCCACTGAGATTGAGAAGAATTCAGTTACCAGCATGATCGTCTGGGTGACACAAAAGGGGTGAGTTTAGAAGAGGGCCTAGCTGATCCACAGTGTTTCTTAACCCTGGTTTTATGATAATCCAATTTGTTTCTTTTGAAGAAAAGTACATGAATACTGTATTCTGCAACCAAAGCCTATGTGCTAGAAACAATTTTACTTAATCTAACATTATTCTAAATCCAAGCATTTCTAGTTTAGAGAAATATCCAAACCAGCATGGAGTTCCCAAGCCTGGGTTTCTTGAGAGGCCAGAGATAAATCTCCCCTCCACTACTTCACAGGGAGACAGAGATCAAATAGAATGTGTAGCCACATTGAAAGGAAAAGAAATTTATTAGTGCGCTAAGGATGATTGCTTAGGTCGGTAGCAGCTCCACCATTTAGGGTACAGATTAGATTTCTGTAGATTTTTAGGCTGGCTTAAAGTACCCCATCAATCAGTGGCATTCTACAGTAAAAAAGAAGTGGGGGAAGGAGGTGTGTGAATGTCTCAGAATCACGGGAGTTGATAAAGATCAAGTTTGTTCCTGTAGGAAACTGCATTTCTCTGTCATCAGTAATCTCTAAACTACTGGAAGCCTCCTTTAATATAGAATCAGTCTGGCTCATCCTATGGTTTGACAGTAAGGAAGGGAATAAAATACAGGTTGAAGGTTCTTATCGACAGAACCCTATAGCTCTGTTTCTTTGGCCTCAGAAATTTCCCCATATGAGATGTTTTCCCCAAATGTACAGGACTCATCCTTCTCCACAAATCTTTGACCAGACAGATATTGCTTTGTTCAAACCCTGCTCCTTATTCCTAAAGGCACCTATAGAGTTGTCTTTCCCTGGCTTTCAGGATATTCCATATACATACATATGTATGCATATTTTGTTCTTGTGGTCTTTTCTTTAGCAGCAGCCTTGGTTCAGGTCCTTCTATAAGGCTTTTGTCACCAGGCCAAATCAGTGTTGATACATGTCTGTTGAACTGAATAGCTCCTCTTCCTTACCGCATCACTTTGTCCCCTCGCTGTTCCTCCAGCATTTGGCTTCCATTGTATAGTGTATGCCCCCAGGTAATAGCTATGACCTTTCTGTCTGGCCCTTGGGATTTCATTTGTGTACTAAGGTCCCAGGATGATGACTCCCTCGACCAATGCAGCTTGGTCCGTCTTCTGCAGTTTGCACTCTTAGAGAGTTGCTTGGGATACTGAGAGATTAAATGACTTCTCTGGGGCTGTATGTATCAAAAGGAGGACTTGAGCCTGCTGATTTCTGACTGAGCAGGATTGAGGTGAAATGGATTATGGCCTCTGTGGATAAAGAGAATGTGGCTAAACATCTCTGTAACGCAAACACCGGACAGATGTCTCAGTCTTATCTTTAGACCTGAAGTTACTTTATGTATATAAGTCTAAAATAGGAGATGAATCCTTAATATGTCCTGACTTCCAGATCAGGGTCAAAGCTGGGTTATAGCTAAGCTGGAATCACCAGACTAAAGATGACTTCACTGAATGTCTCATGCTGGGCTGTGCCCGCAGCTGCCTTGTTACATTGTAGCAGCCTCTGTCACTGAGCTACATCCATACAGCAATTTCACCAAACTACTTGGTCCATCCAGTGCCGTGGATTTGAAAACATCAGATCTAAATGAATGTGCCAAGGTCAAAGCTTGTGAGGGATTGCATTCTGACCTCTATTTTCCAGCAACTGCTTCAGTTATATACACTGACCACTACTCTAGAGTGTGGGCTGCAGAGCCATCGAGCCTGTGGCACAGCACAGAGGACAAAACCAGATACCCTCCATGCCACAAATGGGAATTGACAGCCGTAGCTGTGCCCCAGAGAGGCTCCCCAAACCAGGTTAAGACCAAGGCCATACCATGGACTATGGGCAAATGGAAGAATTGACCAGTAAATAGAACATCAGGCCAAAGCCATCTTACTACCTTTCAGAGGCACAAACCAGATAATGTGAGCGCTATGAGGCAAGGTACTGGTTACAATACTAAGGACACTTATGAGCCATTGCTTTAATTGCACCAGGCACCAGTCATTAAACTGGTTGTATCAGTTCTAAGTAACCAGGCCACAAGCCATTGGGACTAATCTGATGAAGAGAAGTTTCAGTTGTCATTGACCCTCCAGGACTGGTCAGTCAGTACTAATACCTAAAGGGATGACACCTAGTCTTGAATACCGGGACAAAAACCACTGTGGCACAACCACCAGGCTAAACCTAATATAGGTCATCAGCACTGCCCTGAGGCTGTACTAGGCTCTGACCATTATCTTATACCTCCTTCAGTCATAGGACACAAGATTGAGTCTGCAGTGGCCTCTGAAGCCAAGCCCATTGAATAGGCTAGGCATGAGGGAAGTTCCTTTTGGGGGTGTGACCACTGGTCCACCATTCTACTTAATGTCATCATTAAGTTCTGACTGCCCTATACAGAGGCCTGGTTTTCTGGATCTCATCATCACTGTGTCTTAAACATTAAAGTGAGGACTTCAGATGCCAGGACTACACCTCCATTGGGCCTGGACTTCCAGCAAGGCTGTGTGAGGTTCTGGAATCCAAGCCCACCTATGGCCTTCCTTTACTAACAAGCCTTGGTTGAACCAGGCCCTCCATTCCTGGGCCAACTTCCACTGGCCATAACTCCTGATTATTGGCTTACCATGTTTATACCCAGATTTGAGCACTACTTAGTCTTGGATTAGACCCCAGTGGTGTTAGAGCACAGCCTCCCCTGACTTAGATCACTGGAAGAGAATCTTAACCTCAGAGCACACCTCCCACTAGTCTAGATGATCAGGCAACAGTTCCACCAAACTAATACAACAGAACCATGCCTCTACTGGGTCCAAGCCACTGGGCTGAAGCTCCAGTGAGATCTGGCCGGCAAGCTGAGTCTGCACTGATCTCTAACCACTAAAATGAGGTTCCATCTTACTTCCAACATCAGCCCCAAACCATTCAGAATAGAGAAGTTCTGTGATGTTTAGAAGACATCAGATCATACACCTTTGGGAAGGGGTAACTATTGTTAATGGCACAATCAATTCTGTCATCAATGAAAAAAAAACCAACAAAGTCATAATTGTAAGAAGATCTCACAATAAAAGGGATATTCCACTTCTCTGCCTGATCAGTGCATGTCAGCTAGTTATATGGTCTGTTTATTTTGTGTCTCCTGCATCCCAAATGACTGTTCCATATTTAGAGAATGAAATATGTTTTCAAGTACAATTATTGGCCATTCTTTCATCTCTGCATGGTTCTGAAAAAGAGGACTCCATTTTTAGGCCTTTTAGCTGAAAATGCTCTTAGTCTCTCTGAGGCACTTACCTGACTGACTGCTATTCACTGCTCCTTGATGGTTACAGATCTTGCCTAAACTCAGAGGCTTAGAAACAAAGAATAGGAAAATAAGTTTGGGGAGAAGAGCATAGCAGCACCCATTTCTAACCTAGCTAGCATAGAAAGAAAAGGATCGATGACAAGAAGCATAATTTCAACAAAGACACCATAGAAAGAACAGCAGAGAGACCAATAAAGATTGATTAAATCTGACAAACAATGAAAGAAAACTAAACTATCTATTAAAGGAGTCATCACAACAAATAAGTATTTAAATGCAAATGAAACTGAATCAAAACCTATGAAGTCTAAGAGGTCCCCCAGAAATGATAGCAAAGCACTTCCAAATAGATTCAGAATAGTTCAGAAGAACAATAATATAATTAAATGAAGAGATTGAAGAAGTAAAGATGTAATGAGATGTCTCAAGGAAGAAATGAGTCTAATAGAGTGAGGAATTTAGAACAAAGGACAAAGACAATCTCCAAAATAGTATCTTTAATTCTGAGCCACCTCACACCTATCAGAGTGGCTAATATGAAAAAAAAATGCTGGAGGGATGGTGGGAAAACTGGGACACTGTTGCACAGTTGGTGGAGTTGTGAACTGATCCGTGTATTCTAGAGAGCAATATGGAACTATGACCAAAGGGCTGTAAAACTGTGCATGCCCTTTGATACAGCAATACCACTGCTAGGTCTATATCCCAAAGACATCCAAAAAAAGGAGAATGGACCTATTTGTACAAAAATATTTATAGCAGCTCTTTTCATGGAGCTTAAGATTTGGAAAACAAAGTGATACCCCTCAATAGGAGAATAGCTAAACAAGTTGTAATATATGATTGTAATGGAATATTATTGTGCTGTATGAAATAACAAGCAGGATAATTTCAGAAAAACCTGGAAAGACTTAACATGAACTGATACTGAGCTAAGCGAGCAGAACTGGAGAATGTTGTGCTTGGGAACAGCAATATTGTTTGATGAAGGACTGTGAATGACTTAGATATTCTCAAAAATACAATCATCCAAAACAATCCCAAAGGAGTAATGATGAATCATACTATCTTCCTCCAGAGAAAGAGCTGATATCGATTGAATATAGACCACGCTTCAGCATGCTATTTCTCACTTTCATTTTTTTCCTTTTATTTGAGTCTTCTTGTAAAAATGATTAATGTGGAGGTGTATTACATAATTGCACGTGTATAACCTATATCCGATTGCTTACCATCTCAGGGAAGAGGGAGGGAGAGATAGAATTTAGAACTCAAAACTTTAAATAAATATTGGAAAAAATAAACAATAGTAGCTTCTCTGAAAAAGGGAATGACAGAATTGCAATGCAAAAATGCCAAGAAGGAAATTAATTTAACAACATCAAAGCAAAGCAAGATTAGAAGATGTGCTTATGCTAAAAAAGTAGAATTATGGACATAATGATAGGATTAAAAAATAAACTAAATATTATGTGTTTTCTAGAACAAAAAATATGGACAAAAAGTCCTGAATTCCAAACCTCGGGAAATCATACAGGAAACTTGCCCAGAAATATTGGAGGTAAGTGGACGATTCAGAGATCCACAGGACACTCAGAAATACCCCAAGTTTAACTCACCAAGAAATATCATGGTCAAATTTCAGAATTATTATAACAAACAAAAATATTATAAACAATCGGGGGAAATGGTCATTTTTTCAAGGAAAATCAATAAGATCTGAGTGAGATTACTTTTTGTTTGTGAGAAATCAAAAGAAAAATTCAATATGATATTCTGAAAAAAAAGAAAATTGTTTTGAATCCCTCTGTAACATTTTCTATGAAGCTAAGTAAGCTGAGTATTTGCATCTATCAAAGGAACAAATCAAATATTCAATAAAAGGTAAGAATTTAGGTTATTGTTACCAAAGAAATGAGAGATGAGCAGCAATTCAACATATAAACCTCAAAGAAAGATAATTAAAGAGGTATCTAGAGCAATGAAAGACAAAGAAATAAATGTTTTCACACATCTACAGTTAGATAAATTTATGAGTTTGGGATATTAGAGATATTTTCTTAAATTTTGCTCTTTCAAAAGAAACAAGATAGATTAAAAAGCAGGTGAAGGTCAGAGACAAAATATCATGTTCCACTATGAATGAATCAATATTATTGGTAGTTGGATAATACAGAGGAATTCTTCTCAGATGAAAAAAGGAGAGGGATAGGACAAGGAGTTCTGGGAGAAGACTAGCCAGAAGAAGTTATTTTCTTCTCTTGCCTCAGAAGACAAGGAAGTGAGGTCATTGTGTGCAGATGGAGGTCAGGAGCCGTGTCCCAGTAGCAGAGAGAGGAAAGAAAGCTTTAGCAGCATCTCAAAAAAAATTCTACAGAGATGAGAGAATTCTGCAGGGATCTTCCAATGCACTTTGTTTAGATAAAAAAAATAAGTTATCCAAGCACCTTTTGTCCTTCTTAGGGCTAGCTACCTCTTAGGAAAAGAGAATGGTTGAGACTTTAGTGGTAAATAGCACAGAGAGGGATGAATGGGAGTGGTGGTTAAGAGCACAGAGGACCAAGGGGTATGATATCACAAGTGAAACAGGACCAAGGCTGGGACCCTTGGACTTTGAGAGGAGGGAGGGGAGAGAGAGAGAAAGAGAGAGAGAGAAAGAGAGAGAGAGAGAGAGGGAGAGAGAGAGACACAGACACAGACACAGACACAGACATAGACAGACAGACAGACAGACAGACAGACTTGGTTATACTAACACTTGGGCAGGTTAGAAGCAAGAATAAAGCTTGCATACTTCAGAAGCTCCAAACAAAAGGAGAGCCATGGACATGGAAAGGAAAAATCAAAATCTATGCATAGGAACTCAGAATATTGAAGCAGCATGGTGTAGTGCAATGGTATCAAATTCAAATGAAAATGGAGACACTAAACCTTATGTAAAAGAATCCCTACAGGACCCATATTAACTTAGAAAACTACATGTTTAATATTGTGTTTTTACTAATAATGTACATTTTAAAATCAATGGGAACTAAATAAACTAATATGTAAAACATTATTATTGTGAATTTGACAGTTTGTTTTCAATATTTATGTTTTATATATATATGTATATATATATACACACACACACACACATATATATGTTAGATAAAAGCAGGTAGGAACTAGTTATGACAAAAACATACAATTTTATGTTTTAATATCAAATAGATTCAAAATCATTACAAAATATACCACTACCAGAAGATTCAAAATTAATAGTGCTAACTAGACATGACATATTTTGCCAGAAACAATTTTATCAATGTCGGATATAAGCTTTTGTGCTAACACAGTTTTCAGTATAGATGATAAATGCTAATTTGTTCATCTCATCCTATGTGAACTTATAATTACAATTCAGCAAATTTTTTACATTATTGTAAATAATTATTGTAAATCTTCTTGCTCACTTACAATTTCCAAGAGTAATGAAGGAAACTGTCATTGATTCAATCTTTGAGAATGTATATAATTCATTGTTTTCTCAACAAACTTCAAGACATGTTCCACTTTCACTGCTTTTAAGCACAATACTTTCTTATGTATAATTCATTGAACATGATGGAGCACTTTCTATTTAGCCAATAATTTAGCTAAAAAATCTGTTGGTCTTCACTGTTATTGCTGTTGCACCATCTATAGCCATATCTATGACAGTTTTGATAATGAATATTATATTTTTCTAAAAGTCTCTATATTTCCTTGAAAATATCTTAACCTGTTATGTCTTCAAGAGAAAGAGTATCAAGCAATTCTTCATTCACAATAAGATTTTTATCACATGGATGAATAAATATGGCTACTTGAGCCAATCCATTAATATTTGTATTTTCATTAACCTTGATTGAAAAACAGTTTTCCAATTTCGATTTGTTTTTCACTGTTGTAAGTAGCAATTTTGTTAACTCTTTCCACAACAGTGTTTCATGATAATAAAATATTCTGGAAAGTTATATTTTGGGGAGGACAAAAAATTTCAGCAACTTTCACCATATTCTCTTTTACAATTTCACCTTCACCATAGCACTTTGAATGTTTAGCTACCAGTTCTGAAATAACGTAACTAGCTTTGACTATGATCTCACTTGACTTCTCTAAATTTTCTCTATAATAATTTCTCTAAATGCTCTTTATTGTGAGACTGAAATATATTAATTTATCTTTTCTTATTTTGCCTAAATACTGATCATACTCAGAACAGTATATTTCACTGCGTCATTTTAAATTATATTCTTGTGGAACACTAATACTACGCCTACAAATTAAACATAAAATTGTTTTTCACTTTGGGAAATAATTTAACTCCCATCTTGTTTGAAAACTTCTGTGTTCTTCTTTGCTTATTGCTCTTAGAATGAGACATACTTTATATCCTTCTTATAAGATTTAAAATAAGTTTTAAAAACAAATAATTTATAACTTTATATTTTAGCTATGAATTTATAATTTTCTTACCTTAGATAAAGTATAGTGAAGACTCTTTTTAAACTCTTTTACATATAGTAAAGATCCACTGACTATAAAAGCAACAAAACGTTGTGTCCTGCATACCATTTAACACAGAATGAATTTTAGTGGTGCGTGAACTAAAACTATAGCTCAACAGCCTGAACTGTGCCTAAAAGAATTGCAAAGGAAGAATTTCCTTGGGTCAGTGTTGCAAAGCTTCCCCTATGTTTCAACAATCTGGCTAGCAGCTTCTGTGGGGGGGTCCAGATCCACCCACAGCCATCACCCAGAAAGCTGCCGGACAGCCAGAAAGCCCAGGTTCTTTTAATCTGCCTTAATAAGGAGAGCAAGGTTAAGGGGTTGGCAGGCTTACTTTAATTCAGCACACAAATGTCATTCACTTAGTTCAGGGGGAAAAGCCAGTACCCTGAACTTCTGAGCAAAATACAAGCAAATTACAATCATC
>CM053622.1:459412344-459433635 GCA_028646595.1 Phalanger gymnotis
TCTCTCATCCTTCTCATTTCTCTTCCCAACTTTTCCTCTACTTCTCTAACTTGCTTTTCCAATTCCTTTTTGAGTTTTTCCATGTCCTGAGATCAGTTCATGTTTTTCTTGGAGGCTTTTGTTGTAGGCTCTTTGACTTTGTTGACTTCTTCTGGCTGTATGTTTTGGTCTTCTTTGTCACCAAAGAAAGATTCCAAAGTCTGAGACTGAATCTGAGTGCATTTTCGCTGCCTGACCATGTTCCCAGCCAACTACTTGATCCTTAAGTTTTTTGTCAGGGTATGACTGCTTGTAGAATAAAGAGTACTTTGTTCCAAGCTTGAGGTGATGCGCTGTTGTTTTCAGAGCTATTTCTATACAGCCAGCTCTGCCACACCAGCACTCCTCCTCCCCCAAGAACCACCAATCTGGACCTGACTCAGATCTTAAGCAGGCTCTGCCTTCTTGCTCTGATCTGCCACCTAATTCCTCCCACCAGCTGGGCTTGGGGCCAGAAGCAACTGCAGCTGTAGTTCTGTAGCTGCACCATCCCCGCTGCGCCTTGGGCAGTGGCCGAACTATGAACTCCTTGCACTTCATCGCCCTCAGCTTTTCCTACTAACGTTTTGTGTTTTCTTTGGTGTTTGTGTATTGAGAAGTCTGGTAATTGCCACAGCTCACTGATTCAGGGCACTGGGGCCTGTTCTGCCCTGCTCCTGGTCTGGTTGCTCCTGCAAACTCCCATGCTGGGCTCCGCTCCCCTCTGCTCAGAGCTCTGTGTGAGATAGACCTCACCCAGCGACCATCCAGGCTGTCCTGGGCTGGAGCCCTGCTTCCCTCTGCTATTTTGTGGGTTCTGCAGTTCTAGAATTTGTTCAGAGCAATTTTTTATAGGTTTTTGGAGGGACCTCGCGGGGAGCTCATGCAAGTCCCTGCTTTCCAGCTGCCATCTTGACTGTGCCCCCCAAAAGGTGAAGTTTTTACAGTGGAAGGGAAAATAGTGATGGGTGGACAATGTTTGAACTTCAATTTCATCTGAACTTATTCAAAGAGGGAAGAATACACACACACAGATACACACACACACACACACACACACACACACACACATACACTTAATTGAGTATGGATATCTATCTTACCCAACAGGGAAGTAGGAGTGAAAAGGGCTAAGAGACACGTGGAGTAATGAGAAAGAGGGTAGATTAAGGGAGGGAGTGGTCAGAAATAAAACAGACTTTTGAAGAGGGATAGAGTAAATAAAAAGAGAAGGATTAAAAAAAAGGAAAAATAAGATGGAGGGAAATATACAGTTAGTAATCATAACTGTGAATGTGAATAGGATGAACTTATCCATAAAACAGAAGCGGATAACAGAATGGATTTGAAACCAGAATCCAACAATATGTTGTTTATAAGAAACACAGACATAGAGGTAAAATAAGGGGCTGTAGAAGAATCTATTATGGGTCAGCTGAAGTAAAAATAAAAGGTAGGAATATTGATTATAATCTAGATAAAGCAAAAGCAAAAAATATACTTAATTAAAAGAGATAATCAGGGAAACTCTATTTTACTGAAAGGTACCATAGATAATGAAGTAATATCAATACTAAACCTATATGCACCAAATAGCATGGCATGCAGATTCTTAAAGGAAACGTTAAATGAGTTACAGGAGTAAATAATAAAACTATACTTGGAGGTGGCGACCTCAACTTTTCCCTTTCAGAACTAGACAAATCTAACCATAAAATAATAAAGAATTTGGGAGATAGATGGAATTTTAGAAAAGTTAGATCTGATAGACCTCTGGAGAAAATCGAATGGGAATATAAGAGAGTACAGCTTTTTCTCCACTCTATATGGCACTTTCATAAAAATTGACCATATATTAGGACATAAACACCTCAGAAATGCAGAAAGGCAGAAATATTGGATGCATCTTTTTTCCAGACCATATTGCAATAAAAATTACATTCAATGAAAGGCCACGGAAATGCAGATTAAAAATTAATTGGAAACTAAACAATCCGATCCTAAAGAATGAGTCAAACAACGAATCATAGAAACAATAATTTCATCAAAGAGAATGACAATGAGACAATACTCCAAAATTTGAAGGACATAGTCAAAACAGCACTTAGGTGAAATTTTGTATCTCTAAATGTATATATTAATAAAAGAGAGAAAGAGCAGATCGATGAATTGGGCATGCAACTAAAAAATAGAGAAAGAAAAAATTAAAAATTCCCTTATTAAACATCAAAGTAGAAGTCCTGAAAATCAAAGGAGAGATTAATAAAATTGAAAGTAAAATACCAGAACATTAAAATAAAACTGAGAGCTGGTCTATTAAAAAACAACAACAACAATAAAATACATAAAGCATTGGCTAATTTGATTTGAAAAAGAAATCCAGGTGACCAGTATAAAAAATGAAAAGAATGAATACACCACTAATGAAGATGAAATTAAAGCCTTTATTAGGAGCTAATTTTACCAGTTATGATCCAATAAATTTTAAGACCTAAGTGAAATGGGTGAATATTTATAAAACTCTAAATTTCCCAGATTAACAGAAGAGGAAATAGAATACTTAAATAACCCTACCTTTAAAAAAAGAAATTGAACAGGCCATCAATAAACTCCCTAAGAAAAAATCCCCAGGACCAGATGAATTCACAAGTGAATTCTACCAAACATTTAAAGAACAACTAATTCCAATACTATAAACTATTTTGGGAAAATAGATAAAGGAGTCTTACTTTAATTCCCTTTATGACATAAGTATGATTCTGATATCTAAATCAGGAAAAGCACAAGCAGAGAAAGAAAATTATAAACTAATTTCCCTAATGAAACTTGACTCAAAAAATGATAAATAAAATACTAGCATAGAGAATACAACAATATATTACATAAAGATCATATACTATGAACAGGTTGGATATATACCAGGAATGCAGCGTTGGGTCATTATTAGGAAACTATTAGCATAATTGATATGAATAACAAAATCGTATGATTATCTCAACAGATGCAAAAAAGTCTTTAGACAAAATACAATACTCATTCCTAATTTAAAAAAAAAACCCATTAGAAAGCATAGGAAAAAATGGAGCTTTCCTTAAAATGATAAGTTGTATCTAGAAGCCTTCTCAATAAGATTGAAATTGAAACAAAAAGGTCCATTATCACCACTATCATTCTATATTGTACTATAAATGCTAGCTATAGCAATAAGACAAAAAGAAATGGAAAGAATTAGAATATACAACTAGCAAACAAAACTGTCACCCTTTGAAAATGAAATCATAGTATACTTAAAGAACCACCGAGAATCAATTTAAAAAATAGTTGAAACAATTAACTTTAGCAATGTTGCAGGAAATAAAATAAACCCACACAAATCATCGACATTTCTATATATTATCTACAAAGTCTAGCAGCAAGATATAGAAAAAGATATTCCATTTAAAATGATTGTAGACCATATAAAATAATTGGGAGTCAATTTGTCAAGGCAAATTCAGAAACTATATGAACGCAATTACAAAACACTTTTCACACAAATAAAGACTGATCTAAACAACTAGAGATATATTAATTGATGATGAGTAGGCTGTGCCAATATAATAAATTTGACAATTCTACCTAAATTAATTAATTAATTTTACTTATTCAATGCCTACACACACACACACACACACACAGAGACAGAGAGAGAGAGAGAGAGAGAGAGAGAGAGAGAGAGAGAGAGAGAGAGAGAGAAAGAAAAAATAATTAAATTTGTCTGAAGGAACAAATGGTCAAGAATATAAAAGGAATTAATGAAAACTATGTGAGGAAGGTGGCCTGGTAGTACCAGATTTCAAGCTACAGTTATCTCTTCCATATCACAAGGGTTATAGGCATGGTGCCATACGATCTGCAAAATCTGTGTAAAATGTTTTGGCCCTCCCTTTATACTAGAAAAGAAATCTGAATTATTATCGTACTAAAAGATAAATTGATATTATACAATACCATACA
Source organism: Phalanger gymnotis (assembly GCA_028646595.1). Lineage (NCBI taxonomy): Eukaryota > Metazoa > Chordata > Mammalia > Diprotodontia > Phalangeridae > Phalanger > Phalanger gymnotis. The sequence goes on from CM053622.1 coordinate 459,416,359, forward strand.
TGTATTTTATGCATTTCTGAGTTTCCATACTTTTTATGTGCCATCTGCTGGTCTTTGTGCGTTGTCTGTGGCTTCTAGAAAGCTCCCTCCCAATTTCCACTTAATATCTTATGCTGACCCACAATATATTGAAACTGTGATGGGGAAAATTGCAATGTGGAAGGGATAACTGTACATTACAAAGTGGTAATCATGAAAACAATCTGGTACTGGCTAGAAAATAAATTTGGGGGTCAGTGCTATAGATTAGGTATACAATACACAGTAGCAAATGACTAAATTAATTTAGTGTTCAATCAACCCAAAGATCCAATATTTTGATATAAAACCTCACCATTTGACAAAAATTGCTGGGAAAACTGGAAAGCACTTTGGCAAAAACTAGACATATACCAGTATGTTTGTTGTTAAGCAAAATTGTGTCCTTAGCATGGCTTTTGTTTCTTTTGAGTGCAAGTACTTTCAGCTGTTAAGTGCTAAGCCCCAGGCCCAAAGCCCTATCAGGTGTGAAACCTGTGTGGGTGTAGATTAATGACTTAAGAGGGGCCAACTCGGGAACCAATGGTCTCTGGTCATTGAGGCAGGGCTTGAGAACGCCAGAGGCTTGGCTGCGAAGAAAGGCGAGCCAAGAGACAACTACAGTGGAGGCAGGAAGCTGTGGAAGCAGAGCTGACCCCTGTGTAGACCCAGGAGTGCGAGCATGAGGCCAGTAAAAATGATTTGGCTAAATACTATCTTGTTTTTCTGTGGCTTCCTGGTTACTCTTGTGAGGTGGGCTTACTGAGCTTGGAGTCTTTTTGATGTTGGAATGGGGAGGCTGGTTCACGGATAAGCTGCGGTGGGGCCTAAATAAATGTTTTGTTGTTTTCTACTTAGAGAATCTCTCATACCTTGCAATTTCGAACCATTCAAACATATACATGATTATATTTGAGATTATAAATTCGGCCTTCCTACTACAGTATGTTACACTGTATGCCAGTATAAGATCAAAATAGATGAATGATTGTAATGGTAAGAAGGGTAGAACTTTTTTTTACTGTTTTCTCTTTTGGAATGCTAAGGCACTCAAGTGCCTTTAATGAGTCTCACCTTTGTTTGAATCAGGTAGGTAAAGGGCGATCTTTTGTCTTTTGTTTTGGAGTGCTTCTCAGCACTGAGTTAATCAAGTACCTTTGATGAGTCTTGCCTTTCAAATGTAATGGCAAGCAAAGTGTGACTTTTTGATGTCTTTTATTTGAGTGCTTCTCAGCACTAACACAATCAAGTGCCTTTGATTGAGTCTTGCCTTTGTTTCAATCAAGAAGCTTTGAATCAGGAGTCTCTGATGACCTGCTTAAGTCACAAGAAAGCCTAGTTCACATGGGTTTGAGTCTCATGGTTGTGATGCCCTCTGACCCTGAAGAAGTGTATATAAGCTCTGAGGTTGGTGTTTTGTTTTGGGGGCACACTTATTGGAAGAGTGTTGGTGAGACTCTGGGTAGATGTCAAGGAGCCCCCAACTTTGAAAACCCATATGTTGTTGCTTCTTTCTCTCTGGTAACTATGTATGGATGTATGCTATGATCAGACAGAAACCTGTCTGTTGTTGTTTTTTTTTTTTGTCTCTGTTTGTAATTTCTGTTTGTATTTGCTCTGAAGTTCAGGATGCTGACTTTCTCCCCTGAACTAAGTGAATGATATGTGTATGTTTAATTAAAGTAAGATTGTAAACCCCTTAAAGTTGCTTTCCTTAGAAAAGCAGATTAAAGAACCTGTGCTAGCAGCCCTCCTGTGTGTTCTTGTTGTTGGTTTTTCACCTCCACAGCAGCTGCTAGCAACATCGTTGTTAGAATGATTTAGATAGAAAAGGTCATATCATAAGCAAATTAGGGAATATAGAAAATTTTACCTGTCAGATCTATTCATAGGAGAAGAATTTATGACCAAATAAGAGATAGGGAGGATCATGGGGAGTAAAATGAATAATTTTGATTACATTAAATTAAAAAATGTTTGCACAAACAAAACTAATGAAGCCAAGATTAGAAGCAAAGCAGGAAGGGGAAGGGGGAGGTGGGCAGATTTTTATAGCTAGTTTCTCTGAAAAAGGCCTCATTTCTCTGATATGTAAAGCATTGATTAAAATTTATAAAAACGTGAGTCATTCCTCAATTGATAAATGATTAAAGAATATTAATAGGCAGTTCTCAGAAGAAGAAAGCAATGCCATCTTTAGGCACATGAAAATACTGTGAATCATTAATGATTAGAGAAATGAAAATTTAAACAATTCTGAGATACCATCTCGCATCTATCATATTGAATAACAAGATAAAAAACAAAAATGCAGGAGGAGTTGTGGAAAAATTTGTGGTATGAACTAGTCTAATTACTCTGGAAAACAATTTAGGACTATGCCCAATGGGCTATAAAACTGTGCATATCTTTTGACCCAATAATACCATTACTAGGTCTGTATCTCAAAGAGATCAAAGGAAAAAGAAAAAAGACTGATTTGTACAAAAACACTTATAACAATTCTTTTTTGTAGTGGCAAAGAATTGCAAATTGAGGAGATTCCTGTCACATACAGGGTGGCTGAACAAGTTGTGATGTGTGGTTGTGATGAATGCTATTAAAATTATGAAGGGGATGGTTTCAGAAAAATATTGGAAGACTTATTTGAACTGATGCCAAGTGAAGCGAGCAGAAGCAAGAGAACACTACACAGTAACAGTGATATTGTAAGGATAATCGATTGTGAAAGGCTTGGCTATTCTGATGAATATAGTGATCCAACACAATTCTGAAGGACTTACAATGAAAAATACTATCTACCTCTACTTCTGTAGTGACTATATAATATCTGAGAGGTGTGAGGGCTGCTGAGCCTTTTTCAGGGCTACTTTCCACCTTTCGTGTCCATCTGACTCACCTAGCTCTCACTTTTGGCTCCAATAAACTGTAGCATATGCAGCAGCCACCCTCTGCTAAGCCTTTGAGCCAGATGGACCAAACCAAGTTGAGGGTAACCAAGGGTTTTCAAACCACTTGATGAGTTAGAGGGGGTCTCTACTGCAAGCATCTGAAGACTTCCCTCAATAGAATGGGTGGAATAGAACAATTTGTTCCAATGGCCAAGAGGCAACTGAAATAATCCCTATGAAGTGCTTTGCTTAAAACTTGGTTAGACAATGAAGATATCAAGGTCATCTACTGCATCTTGAGCCATCACTAATCATCTTGATTTTTTTTTGTGTGTGTGACTGGACTTTGATGACTCTGGAAGAAAGAATGAGGGGGATGACTTCATGCAACTCTGCCTCACTTATATTGAATTTATAGGAAAATCAAGAGATATCACCCATAGCATTTTGCCATTTTACCTATCTCAAATTCCTGTGGCAACAGGGCAAGTGACAAAGTAACAGGTGCAGATATAATGGGATCTGTAGTCACAACTCTGCACACAGGCAGCCCAGGCCATATACTCATCTTACTGAACTGAAGCAGGAATGGGATTAGGCAGCCCCCCTGGGTGTCTGAACAGCCTTTCTTAAAGGACCACTTGCATAAGGAGGGGTCTAGAAAAAGTACCCTAAAAATTGTCTAAGTCACTCAAACCTTGCCCTACTTACTGCAGTAGGTGGGGGATTACTTCTCTGTGGTTAAAACCCACAAAAAATACACAAAAGCTTTTGAAGTGATTCCACTCACCAGTGGTTCTGGGAATGTGTTCATACTTAAGGACACCACAAAATCTAGTAGATCCTGAAAGATGAATAACTCTTATGAGAGAACTCAGTAGGTATCACATTCAAATAACAGCCCTGAGTGAAACTATACTGGCAAATGAAAGCCAGCTTACTGAAGTCAAAGCTGGATACATGTTTTTCTGGAGTGCCTGCAGTTATGGGGAGCACTGCAAAGGTGGCATAGGTTTTGAAGTCAGTGAAGGACAGGCTCATGATAATGTAATTGCCCCTTGCAGCAAAACAGCATGCCACCATCATCAGTGCATATGTTTCCGCCATGACAAACTGTAATGGTAATGTAAATTTGAAGATCTTCCCCATCCATTAACAGGCCCATGTAACCTGCTTGCATCGCAGGAAGCCTAAGTCACATGTGGTGGGAGGAGCTTGCTGAATGAGAGGAACAGGAAAGAATGGAGCAGGAAATGCTCAGAGCAGCTAGAGCTGAGGGAGAGAGAGGTGTGCTAGCTGTGCTGTGAGTGTGTTTGTGGGAAGACCCCAGCAGGGGGGAAGGCTACTGAGATGGCAAGACTCCATGCTGTGATACTGTGTTTTAAGTTCTTTGTTATTATGATGCAGTGGGCTTACTGGTTTTGGGAGTTGATTGCTGCTTGGATGGGTTGGACTTATTGGTTTTGGGATTTAGTTCTTTGGTGTCTGAATCTATGTTTTACTTCTACCTTCTATATGGAGAGTCTCTTATATTTTGTGATACAGAACTACACAGGTATATTCACAATTATCTTCGATGTTGTGACTGTTGCCTTGCTGATACACAAACCCTGATGAAGTCAAAGAAAAAGTTTATGAAGACCTGGAGATCTTCATCATCAACGTGCCAAAAAAGGACAAGCTTATAATTCTGGGTGACTTTAATGCCAGAGTAGGCACAGACTATCAGATATGGCAGGGAGTCCTTGGGAGGAATGGGGTTGGAAACAGCAACAGCAATGGTTCCTTATTGCTTAAGATTTATGTGTCATGACCTTCTCATCATCAACATTGTCTTCTGTTTACCTAAATACAATAAAACTGTGGATGTACCCTCGCAGCAAATACTGGCATTTTAAGAAGAAACAGAGAGGATGTGAGAGTGATGAGGGCTACGTGTGGTGTGTGGTGTAGAGTGCTGGACTGGTCCTCTCCAAGCTAAATATTCACATTCAACAAAAGTAGCAGCCTCAAAGCAAGAAGACTACCAGAAGACTTAATGCTAACAGATCGGAGTGCTTCTCCAAGTGTGAACAACTTGGAGGGAAACTTGGAGGGAAAGCTGAGCCAACACAAAGTTTGCAATAGGGGAGAAGAAAGGAAGTGGGCAGCTTTCAGAGATTTGTTGTACAGCACCGCATTTGCTCATCTGGGCCAGAACACTTGCAAACATCAAGATTGGTTTGATGAAAATGATGGGGAAATTCAGAAGCTGCTAAATGAGAAATAAGAACTCTACAGTGTTTACCAGCAGGATAGTTCATCCATCTCTAAGAAGGCAGTGTTTAATTCTATCAAGAGTAAAGTGCAAGCAAAGCTTAGAGAGATGTAAGATTCTTTGCTCAGTAAGAAGGCAGGTGAAATTCAGTTTCACACTGACAGTAACAATTCAAAGAACTTTTATGATGCCCTGAAGGCTATTTATGGACAAAAGACCTATGTTGCACCTCAGTGACTCAGTGTTGATGGAACCATATTGATTAGTGATTGTAACAACAATGCTACTTGCCGCTACTGTGACTGTAAGGCCAATAACATCAGCATACAGAAGAGCTACTAGCACAAGTTCTTTGATCTGCTTTTCTAAGGAAAGCAACTTTAAGGGGTTTACAATATCACTTTAATTAAACATACATATATGATTCACTTAGTTCATGGGGAAAAGTCAACACCCTGAACTTCAGAGAAAATACAAACAGGAAGTACAAGCAGGAATTACAAACAGAAAAATAACACAAATCAACAGACAGGCTTCTAACCATCTGACCATATCAATACATACATAGTTACCAGAGACAGAAGCATCAGCATCTGGGTTTTCAAAGCTGGGGGCTCCTTCACATCTACCCAGAGTCTCCACACCAACACTTTTCCAATAAGTGTGCCCCCAGCAAAATGCGAACCTCAAAACATATATATATATATATACATGCATATATGCATATATATGTATGTGTGTGTGTGTGTGTGTGTGTGTATGTATACTTTTTCAGGGTCAGGTGGCGTGATAACCATGTGACTCAAACACATGTGACCTAAGCTTCCCCATGACTTAAGCAGGTCATCAAATACTCCAAATTCAATCAAAAACTCTTGATTGAAATAAAGGCAAGACTCAAAGGCACTTGATTTTCTTAGTGCTGAGAAGCAATCCAAAAGAAAAAAAAACAGCAAAAAATCCTACCCTGCTTGCCATTACAGTGATAAGAACATGATCTTCTAGAGATGGGCTGAACATTTCCATAGTGTACTTGGTAGACTGTCATCAACAAATGCTAAAGCCATTGACCTTATAAACCTCTGGTTGAAGTCAGTCCCTCTCTGGCCAAACTTCTAACTGAAGAAGAGGTTTTCTTTTCTTTTAAATGGTGTTTTATTTTTTCCAGTTACATGCAAAGACAATTTTAATATTCTTTTTTAAATAAAATTTTGAGTTCCAATTTTTCTCCAGCCCTCTCCCTCCTACCTAAAATGGTAAAGAATTTTATATAGGTTATATATGTATACTCATGTAAAGCATATTTCCATATCAGTTATGCTGTGAAAAAAAGAAACAGAACAGAAGGAAAAAGCTACAAAAATAATAAAGTGAAAACAGTATGCTTCAGTGTACACTCAGACTTCCCAGTTCTTTCTCTGGATGTGCAGAGCACTTTTCATCATGAGTTTTTTGGAATTGTCTTGGATCATTATATTGCTGAGAAGAGCTAAGTCAATCATAGTTGATCATCTTACAATGTTGTTACTGTGTACAATGTTCTGGTTCTGCTCACTTCACTTTGCATCAGTTCATGTAAATCTTTCCAGTTTTTTTTCTGAAATCTGCCTGCTTGTCATTTCTTATAGCACAATAGTATTCCATTACATTCATTCTTTTTTTTGAGGGGGGAAAGGAAGGCAATTAGGGTTAGGACTTGTCTATGGTCATGCAGCTAGTAAGTGTGTCAGGTGTCTGAGGTCAGATTTGAACTCAGGAACCCCTGACTCCAGGGCTGGTGCTCTACTCACTGCGCCACCTAGTTGCCCCTCCATTACATTCCTATACAACTTATTCAGCCATTCCCCAATTGATGGGCATCCTCTCAATTTCAAATTTTTTGCCACTACAAAAAGAGCTGCTATAAACATTTTTTAACATGTGGGTCCTTTTCCCTTTTTTATGATCTCTTTAATATACAGACCTAGTAGTGGTATTGCTGGGTCAAAGGGCATTCACAGTTTTATAGCCCTTAGGGTGTAGTTCTAAATTGCTTTCTAGAATGGTTGAATCAGTTAGAAACTCCACCAACAGTGTATTAGTGTCCCAATTTTCCCGCATCTTGAAGAAGAGGTTTTGAATGACATTAGGCTCCTCTCATGTGGCAAAGCCCTGCTGCTGATTCTAGTCCAGCATCCACTGCTCATACAAAAGCTGATAGAAATTTTCCAGGTAATATTGTGAGAGGAGGTTATTGCCAAGAAGTTCAAGAATGCTTTCACTGTCCATCTCTATAAAGGAAAGGGAATAGGTTGTCCTGTGACATTCACAGTGGTGTCTCTCTCTTAGTCATTGTCAACAAGATTCTTGCCAGTGTCTTCCTTAATAGACTGATTCTTCACCTGAAGATGATCATCTACCTGAGAGCCAGCATGGCATCAGAAAGGGCCGAGGAAGAGTTGATACGGTGTTTACTGCTTGACAGCTCCAGGGGAAATACAAGGAGCAGAACAAGTCTGTACACAACATTTGTCAATCTAAGCAAGACCTTTGAAACTGTTAGTCATGAGGGCTTGAAAGTTATGTTAAAATTTGGCTGCCCAGAGAAGTTCATCAGTTTTGTACATCAGTTTCATGACAGCATGCTTGCATGGGTTCTAGATAATGGACAATGCTGTAGCATTTTTCTAATCACCAGTGGAGTGAAGCAGTGCTCTGAGCTCGCTCCCATGCTCGTCAGCATCATGTTTTCAGTGATGTCATCAGATGCCTTCAATGGGGATGAAAATGGCATCAAGGTCAGATAGTGTACTGATAGTAAATTATTTAACTTGAAAAGGCTACAATGCAACACTAATATGGAGGGAGGGTTGGTGTGTGACTTTTTGTTTGCAGATGATGGTGCACTCAGTGCAGCCTCTGAGGCTGAGATGCAACAAAGTATGGATCAATTCTCTGCTGCTTGTGCTAATTTTGGCTTAACAATTAACATCAAGAAAACAGCCAGTGCTACACCATCCATACATGGAATCTTTATTTACAGTAAATGGAGAAATTTTGAATGCTGTGGATAAGTTAACTTACCTTGGCAATATACTTTCTAGGAATGTACAAATAGATGATGAGGTTGACACACGTATTGCCAGAGCTAGCTCAGTACTTGGAATCCTCCAAAGGAAAAGTGTAGGAGAGAAGAGGTATTAGACTGACTACCAAAATAAAGGGCAAGAATTCATGTTCTCTTTGACTTGGAACTATTACAAGGGCCCCTATTTCCTTGCGACCAACTTCCAGTGCTCCTCTCCACTCTGAAACTTCAACCCAGAACTGCATATGGGCAGTAGATTTGCAAATCAATGCCAGCTGTACCAATTGCCAGCAAAGAGTCCCATCTAATTTTCCTGACCGACTGTCTAATCCCCTTACCATATCTGGGCTGAGAGCTTCAAAAGCTGCTGCTGCTGCTGCTGTGGCCACTTTTGCTGCCACCACATGTACATGTTCCAAGTAGGCCTCCACACTGGTTTCACAAACTTCTGATGACTTGCTTTCTTAGGCAGGAAAAATGTGTCACTCTGACCTTTTGTTGGTGCTGCCTCTCTGCAATTTGATTCGAGGCACTATTTCAAAGTTGTTTGGAGGGAAATGTTGAGAAAGTTCAGCTGAGTTGCCTCTAATCTGCCATCTTGGCTTCAGGCCACTCCATTCATTTCTTATAGCACAATATTATTCCATCACAATCATATGCCATACAGTCATTCCCCAATTGATGGGATTTTCTTGAATTTCCAATTCTTTGATACTTTGCTACAAATATTTTGTACATGCAGGCCTTTTCCTCTTTCTTTGATCTCTTTGAGATACAGATCTACTAGTGGTATAGCTGGATCAGTGGATATGCACAGTTTTCTAGCCCTTTTTTGCATAGTTCTAAATTAGTGGACCTCATTTTTACAATATTTTGGTGACTGTATTTTAATACAATTTATTTCCTTGGAAAGGCAATGTATTTCATTTCATGCCTTTAAAAACATTATTCTGAGAAGGATTCTCTAGGCTTCACCAGATGTGTCTATACTCAAAGAGTTTATGAAAAGTGTTCAGGACCCCTCTGCTACTCAAAAGGACTTGCAATGTTAGTGTCATCCTTAACTTCTTGTGTTCCCTCATCTCATAGTTGCCAAAAGTTGCAATTTCTATCTCTACATCTCTCACATTTGTCCCTTACTCTTCAGACCTACAACTACCATTCTTGTTTAGGCCCTCGTAATCTCACCTAGACTGTTAATCTCTTAATTGGTTTTCCTACCTAAAGTCTCTGTACTCCATCCATCTTCCAATAAATGCCAAAATGATTTTTCAGATGCACAGGCCTGACCATATTTTGACTCCTTTGCTCAGGAATCTCCACCTCTAAAATCAAATCAGCATAAATTCTTTACTAATATGGTTTCACCCTACTTTTCCTAGCCTTACACATTACTCCTCTTCATACACACGAAGATCTAGCTAAATGCAACTTGTCATAATAGTTCCTTATACACTCCACTCCACCTCCCCTCTCTGTACTTTCTGTTTTTCATGCCCATGAATACATTCCCTGTTTACCTTATCCTCTTAGAATCCAAAGTGGTTTTGTGGTTAAAGTGGTGTTAGACTTTAAGGCAGGAAGCCCTATATTCAAGTATCTCCTCTGAAACTTGTTAGCTATGTGAATACTGGTTAATTCTATCACCTCTTTGAGCTCCAGTTTCCTTAATCTAATAACAAAGGGGTTAGATTTCCATCCCTAAATCTATAATGATATGACCCCTGCAAGACTCAGTTCAAATATATAAATCTCAATCAGCCTAGTGGCTGTTGTCTTCCCCTTTACCCACCCCAAATTATCCTTCATCTATTTTAAATATGTTTGTTTGTATGTCTATGATGGGTTTGTCAGGCAAGAGTGGGGACTATGCTGCTTCTTCAAACCTTCATTTCACGCAGTGTCAAACACACAATAAATGTTTGTAGTTAATTCGGACGATTACCAGTTATTCTCAGTGTTATTTTATATACTTTAAAATGGCTTCAGTTTGAGTGGTGTCTAAGGAATTCTCAAAATGCAAAAAAAAATGAGCTTCAGATTCCAAAAATGGCCCTTTTTTAACCTGGAGAAGTATGAAGTTGGCACACAGAGGGGACACATTTCAGTACCAAACACCAGAGAAATCCAGCTCCCAAAGATGATTATTATCAATTGTATTCTCTTGTATGATTCACATTAAGGTCTGTAGTACACTGGACTTGGTGAGATTGGCTGAGATTAAATAATGAAAGAGCCTGTACCTGTCTTCACAGAGAATTTACATGCTTTGTAGATGTTATCTCAAGTGGGACACGAACTAGCACTTTGTGCCAATGAAGAGAAATCTTGAGTCTTGTATTAAAAAAGCAACCAAATTGTTAAGAATCACTGGGAAATTTTAAACATACCTAAAATTTGAGGCTGGTTTTCATCCATTTCTCATGAAAATTCATATGACAAGTGTCACTGCTTAAGTCCCCATTACAAGTGACTCCAAGTGACAATGGACAAGTGGTACTCTGTGATGTCAGGCTCATGTGTCAGATCTCCATCTGGGCTGGGACCATAGGATTCAGTCCTAATGAGTGTTTTAAAAAGCATATTATTGCTCTATATTTCTGGCATCTCTGTATGCAGTTCTCTTAGGAAAAACTTTGTCTGAAGTAACTAATTTATTTTTGCTTTGTTTTCATTTGGTTTGTTCTCTCCTAATTAGAGGAGGCTTCTGGCCCCTGAGGCTACTGCGAATTTGCCTGATGCACTGACCTCATATTTATACATTTAACTGGCTTTGATTCTTACTTTTCTTACTGCTCCTAATGATAAGAGACTCTTTTTTTGGGACTGTGTGAGCTGGACAGTGAAGGTAAGGTGGAGACAGAGGAGAGAGAATTTAGCAGTCAGGGGTGGGGAACCTGTGGCCTTAAGGCCTTCTGTGTCCTCAGGTGTGGCCTTTTGACTGAGTCCAAGTTTTACAGAAGAAATCCTTTTATTAAGGGAATTTGTTCTGTGAAGTTTGGATTCAGTCAAAGGGCTGCACTTGAAGACCTAGAGAGCCACATGTGGCCTAGAGGCTGCTGGTTCTCCACCTCTGTAAACTGATCTAAATTTGTGCTTGTGACGTGGGTTTATCACAATCCTGTTTCTTTCCAATTCCCTTAGTAAACATCACAAAATTTTCCATTAGTACAAAATAACATTTTATGTCCTTTAATTGAAAATTAAATAAATGCATACAGGAAAACGCTTTTTAAAGATAGTGTTGCTGGGATTTGAGCCTATAGGCCTAAGGGAAATTTTTGCAAGAACATTTGCAAAGCTGGCCTTAGAAGCCTGGAAAAGAATACTTACCACAAAAAAGATAACAGTGACTAAGATTCACTCTAAAGAAGATATATGATGAGAAGGCGCTTTCTCACCCTTCTTTGTAGAAGTGGGCAACTATAGGTGTAAAACAGTGTGCCTCATATCAGCCTATTTTGATATGATGTTAATTTTGAAGAACAAAATAGCTCATTTTTTTTCATTCTTTGTAGTAAGGGAGATAGATGGTTCTTAGTGGGGGTGGAGTGAGGAATGCATTAGGAAGGTAGGGGATGTAAACACAACAGATAAAAATAATAATTGTATTTTTAAAATAGAAACTGAGATCAAGGAGTAAAAAAATGAAAATATCATGGAAATCACTGGATAATATTTAGGATTCTGCCTTAGAGTTCCATTCTTTTAATTTAGAAAAATTGACATGCAAAAGCTGATTGTTGATTTTTTCCCCTTAGTTGCTTATATCTTTACAAAAATTTACATACCATTCCCTTTTTAAAAATGTTAATAAAGGCGAGGGAAATGGGCATGATAAAGAGAGATGAAGATTTGAAAAAGAGAAGGACCAGGAAGGCAATGACTAGTTTCACATATTAGACTAATTATATTGAGGGCTAGTGAAGTAAAGATATATAATAGCTCTCTGAACATTAACAGTTCTGCAGTATGAGGATATTAGGAACTTGGTTTGAAACAGAGGTTCTCAATTTATAGTCGAGAGTCCCCCAAAGGTCGACTTTGCTTTTCAGGCGATTAATACAAACATCAATATTTTTGCTAAACTCTTCAATTAAAATTTAGCATTTTCCTCATTACTTAAAAAAAAATTATTCTGAGAAGGAGGTCTGTAGGCTTTAGCAGACTGCCAAAGTGGGGAGTCCAAGACAAAAAGCAAAGTTTACAAGTTTAACACTTTGTTTAAAAACAGACGTACCTGGGCAGCAGAAGTCACATGAAGGTTTGTGTTTTGATAGTCTTTTTTAGAATTATCCCACAATTATTGCCATTGGCTTTTAATATATTATCTTTTCAAGGATATCCTTCCATGGAAAAATGAGGAAAACAGTCGGGACATTTCCAAAAAGTGAGAACTTTGATTTTTATTAATTTCAATTAGAATCCATCCTATATCCCTTTGTGACTTGTGTATATGTGTGTATTTGTGTGGGGTGTGTGTGTGAGTGAGATAGTCTTCCATCTGAACCTGTTCTCAGGACCAATTGGTCCTTTGGAAAGAGTGCATGGTTCAAGAAATCAGAAAACCTGGGTTCTAGCCTTGTCTTTGTCATTTAATATTTTTTTGTGGGCAAATAAATCTTTTAATCATCCTACCTTAACATTCTGGATTTAAGTTCTGGCTTTATAATTTAAATATTAGCCATATCTATGATGTCATGCACAATTCCATATGTGTCTTTTTTCTCATGTGTAAGCCACGGCAGCTGGTGATGTAGAGGACAGAACACTAGGCCTACAGTCTGGAAGATCTGAGTACAAATCTGGGCTCAGACCCCTAACTGGCTATGTGACCCTGGGCATTAGCCTCTATTTACCTCAGTTTTCTCCTACTGTAAAATTGAGATGATAATAGCACCTACTTCCTAGAGTTGTCATGAGGGTCAAATGAGATAATATTTAGCTTAGCATACTGCCTGTTGGCTAGTAGCTACTATATGAATGTTAGCTAATTTTATTATTATTAATATTACTAATATTTATACTACCTCTGCCTCACAGGTTGTTTCAGGAAAGCACATTAGGTATACAAGTTGTAATGGATAAATAATTATTTCTTTTCACATCTGTCCAACGGGGATAATAAGATGTAGCTGCAAGGATCTCTGGTGTGGATCTAATGAAACAGCTTAGATGAAGACACTTCGAAAAGCTTGAAATGGGATGGAAGGCTTTCCACATGTTTGACCCCAGACTATCATCTCTTCCCCTGATCCCTGTGCTGCTTTTCCCTTCTCCCAGGGTTTATGGTAACTCCTTTCCCTCACTTTCACTGTCTCTTCTTCACCTTCAGCCTTGGTCCTGGTACCTCCAAAAAATGTTTCTTACCAGACCCAGCCAGTGCTAATACCATGTCCACCACATCGGATTGCACCGTTGTCTGAATTTGGTCTGGATTACCACCAGAGTGAGGCTGACCAGATGGTTTGTTTAAAACAACAGGTCATCATTGGCAAGTCCTCACAATCACCTGACTCAGGCCACCAGGAAAAAGCTGTGCCCCTTGCGAATAAGAAAAACACAGATAAATCATCCCAACAAAACAACCATGAAAGCTACTCAAATGTGCTCTTCAGGAATAGGACTCCACACACTACAGTTCTGTATCCTGGGGATCACCAGACCAACAAATTTGTAACCTTAAGGTCTGATTGCAATGAGGTCAGAGGCCTAGATGGGCCAGCAATCTCCAGTTACAAGGCTACAGCTGAGCCAAATCTCAGGCCCTCAAAAGCAGAGAAGGGCATATCCCAGTTACGAGGCAAAAAGCTGAACAAGGCCACAGTTACAATGGCATACGATCCTGATCCTTGCTCCAAAGATACAGCTATTAAGAGACAGTCACCAATTCTAAACCCAGTTGCTAGGGACCAAGCATGGAAGAGATTGTCTTCTGGCCATAAGGATAAACATAATTTGGGTTCCAGTGAGCAAGCCAAACTCAAAGTTGCTTCCCAGCACCAGGCTAACATTCAATTGAACCCTGAAGACCAGTCCACATACCTACTCAGTGAACACACAAAGATACCAGCACTAGGCCATGAAAGCAAGGCAAAAAAACACAAGAGAAACTGGGCAAAGTTCCTCCTTGACTGTAATCATGAGGCCATAGTTCCACTGAGTCACCAACATCAGGCACAGGTTGACTTGGACCTTATATCTGAGGTTTCACTTCCCCTAAACCACACACATGTAAAATCTGAGAGACCCATGCACAGGAGCATGATCTGTGGATGTCAAAGAAAATCTCAGCCCTTTATTTTCCAACAAGCCAGGAGTCCACCTTGCTGTATCTGTTCCAAGCCTCAACTGATGAAGTCTAGCTCTGATTGCTGGACGACTGTGCCTCTACCAGCGCTTGAGCACCACCCAAAGGCTGCACTTCATCTTAATGTCCAAGACATACCAGTTCACAAAAAGTTTCCTTTACATTTAACTGAGGCTCCAAAAAGCCAGTACTACCCAACTAGGGCCACACAGAACTCTGACCACCGAGATAAGGAATACCACCAGATCCAGACTGAGCAGAATAGAGACATATCCAGGTGTTTACATGACATCAAACCGTACACCATTGAGGAGCTTACTCACACTACAAAATTTACTGATGACATCATAAACTCCATCCACAAGGAAAAAATAAGGAGTGATTTCTCTATTCCAGTTCACACGTGGCAGATGAAGGAATGTCCCAGCCATACCTGTTGGCCTAGTCAACATATGTCTGCTAATGATAACAGCAGTTTAGTTTGTCCCTCATGCATCCCAAATGACTCTCCTTATGTTGACCGAAGGGTAACTGTACCAACACCCTTCCCTGGTCCAGAGAAGAAGAGTGTCAGAATTCTCATGGAAGAGCCCCAGTTGAAGGCAAACTCCAGTTCTAAGGCCCTAGGTGCCCTTTCTTCAAAATTCAGGCCTGTATACCCTTCACCAGACTTTCCATCATGGTGTCACTTAGACCCTGTACCTCTGAAACCATTAAGACCCAAGCTGACTTGGCTTGATTTTATACGTTACAAATATCACCAGCCGAAGAAGGAGAAAACATCTCCAAGTCAAAATCTGTTTTGGGGAGAAATACCCTTTTCAAGCAAGAACATCATAGATGATGTGTCAGTGAGACAAAACACATGTCCTATGTCTCTGTTAAAGAAATTTGAAAGAAGGGTCAACAATTAAAACACGATCTTTTCTTTTGTATATCAATTGACCCCTCATATGCTGTCTCTTAAGCTTGGGCCTGAGCTTGTGTGTTATATGTCATTTTAAATATAGAATCATCACACCTTTCTTTTCTTTTCTTTTTTTATTTAATTTATTTAATATATTTAGTTTTCAGCACTAATTTTCACAAGAGTTTGAATTACAAATTTTCTCCCCATTTCTACCCTTCCCCCCACTCCAAGATAGCATATATTCTGGTTGCCCTGTTCCTCAGTCAGCCCTCCCTTCTGTCACTCCACTCCCCTCTCATCCCCTTTTCCCTTACTTTCTTGTAGGGCAAAATAAATTTCTGTGCCCCATTTCCTGTGTATCTTATTTCCTAGTTGCATGCAAAAACTTTTTTTGTTTGTTTTCGAACATCTGTTTTTAAAACTCTGAGTTCCACATTCTCTCTCCTCTTTCCTCCCCACTCACCCTCCCTAAGAAGGCAAGCAATTCAACCTAGTCCACATGTGTATCACTATGTAAAACCCTTCCACAATACTCATGTTGTGAAAGGCTATGTTTTGCTCCTTCCTAACCTATCCCCCTTTATTGAATTTTCTCCCTTCACTCTGTCCCTTTTTGAAAGTGTTTGTTTTTGATTACCTCCTCCCCCTATGTGCCGTCCCTTCTATATCCCTCTTTTTTTATCTTCTTCCTCCTTCTTTTCTGTGGGGTAAGATACCCAACTGAGTGTGTATGGTATTCCCTCCTCAGGTCAGATCCAATGAGAGGAAGATTTACTCATTCCCCCTCACCTGCCCCCTCTTCCCTTCCTACAGAACTGCTTTTTCTTGCCCCATTCCATCTCTCCCTTTCTCCCTCTCTCGGTATATTCCTCTCTCATCCCTTAATTTGATTTGATTTTTTTAGATATCATCCCTTCATATTCAACATACCCTGTGCCCTCTGTCTATATATATATACACATACATATATACATACATACACACACACACACACATATATATATACGTATATATATGTACACACACACACACACACACACACACACACACATATATATGCATATTCCCTTCAGCTACCCTAATAATGAGGTCTCATGAATACACATCATCTTTTCAAGTAGGAATATAAACAAAGGAGTTCAACTTTAGTCCCTTGGGATTTCTCTTTGTTGTTTACCTTTTCATGCTTCTCTTCATTCTTGTGTTTGAAAGTCAAATTTTCTATTTAGCTCTGGTCTTTTCACCAAGAAAGCTTGAAAGTCTTCTATTTTGTTGAAAATCCATATTTTTCCTTGGAGCATGATACTCAGGTTTGCTGGGTAGGTGATTCTTGGTTTTAATCCTAGCTTCATTGACCTCTGGAATATTTTATCCCGAGCTGTTCGATCCCTTAAAGTAGAAGCTTCTAGATCTTTTGTTATTCTGATAGTATTTCCACAATACTCAAACTGTTTCTTTCTGGCTGCTTGCAGTATTTTCTCCTTGATCTGGGAGCTCTGGAATTTGGCAACAATATTCCGAGGAGTTTTCTTTTTGGGATCTTTTTGAGTAGGCATTCTGTGGATTCTTTCAATTTCTATTTTACCCTCTGGCTCTAGAATATCAGGGCAGTTCTCCTTGATAATTTCTTGAAAGATGATATCTAGGCTCTTTTTTTGATCCTGGCTTTCAGGTAGACCAATAATTTTTAAATTATCTTTCTTGGATCTATTTTCCAGGTCAGTGGTTTTTCCAATGAGATATTTCACATTGTCTTCCACTTTTTCATTCCTTTGCTTCTGTTTTATAATATCTTGATTTCTCATCAAGTCACTAGCTTCTACT
>CM053622.1:459434135-459450291 GCA_028646595.1 Phalanger gymnotis
GAGGTCCGTGTGGGACCGACCTTACCCAGAGACCATCCAGGCTGTCCTGGGGTGGGGCCCTGCTTCCCTCTGCCACTTTGTGGGTTCTGCAGCTCTAGAATTGGTTCAGAGCCATTGTTTTATAGGTTTTTGGAGGAACTTGGTGGGGAGCTCACGCCAGTCACTGCTTCCCAGCCGCCATCTTGGCTCCGCCCCCCCTAAAGGATCATTCTACAACATCTTCACAATCCACCTCCAGGGATCAGTGTGGAGAAAGAAGAAAGTCTCAAAGGTTAGCATTAAGCTCAGAACGGTAATGTTGAAATAGGTGGGAAATAAGTCTAATTAAAGTGGCTTCTTGGATTCTTCACAGCAATGCTCCAACTGGTTATCCTTACTCTGGGAGGGGCACAGATTTCTTCCAACCTTGATTGGAGGCAACAGAAAACAGAGATTAAGAACTAGGAGAAAAATACAATCATTCTGGGCCATCAGAAGGAAAATAATTAAAAATAAGAAGAAGCCTTACTACAAGCATTCCGTGGGGGAAAAATAAGCAAAGAAGGATAAAAACCAATGAAATCTGAGAAGAGGCATTCAAAGAAAAGAGTCACCTCAATGAATAAGTGCTTTCTGACAGAGAAAATTTAGTCAGAATCCCTTGAGGAAAGTGAAGATTTTTTTTTCAGTTTTGTGAGAGCTTTAATGGCACAAAATGTTTTTAACATACAGCTTATACACATATTGTAAACTGTATATAATGTTACAAAGTAGTAATAACTAAATCGATGAAGAATGCAGGATCACTTTGGTTCAGTTGATTCTAATCATTTCATCAAATGGTTCAATTTGTTGAAAGAGTCTGAATGGGGGTCTTCGATTTACAGTCAATTGCTTTGCTTTGCTACAGCAAGCTAACTTGCTCCATTTTTCATTGTGCAAGTGTATGCATCTTTGCTCTTGATCCTATTTACAAATATTTTAAGCCATTTTTCATTAAACATAAGAAAAATGAAGCCTACATTTGTTTCCAAAGTTGTAAGGTATAAAGCTTTTAAAACAACATTTATCTTTACAAAACTCCAACTGTTAACAGTTGAAATCCTTTTCAGATCACCCACGGATCTGTTTTTGTTCACTCAAAGTTTGGGAGACCAAGACTTCCAGCCCAAACCTCTAGCAAGCTTATCAATAAATATTGCCTTGTATTGCCTCTACAAGCTCTAGCCATTTTTATTTCAGTAAGATTCCAAGAACAGTTGATTTCACAGCTACTTGAGGAATTATAAGACAGAGATGGATTTATTTTCAATGGTCAAAAAGCTGTAAAGATAATTGAGTTTTAAACATACTGCTGATAAAAACCAACTATTTAACCTGTAAGTGGGTAATGCATTTATTTCTCTTAAAAAGATGTGCCCAATTTTAAACCGAAATCTTCTCCTCCCCTCACCCTTGAACTGTGCCAATTTTAATGCAAAACCAGGTGCCATTAACTAGTTCTTATGAGTAAACTAGCCTTTTCAATTTAAATAAGTTTTAAACCGTGTGTTCAATGCCATCTCAGTGAACAGCCTCATTAGACTTCTCAATCACCTCCAAATGAAATCCAAGATATATACTTGAAATAAATAGGCTATAGAAGGCAAAGCAAGCGTTACCACATTCAGAATTCAGATGGAGAAGAGAAATAACAAAGACATCTAAAAAGAATTAATTGTTGCTTTTATTTGGGCTGTGGCTTGTGCCTTACAATGTTTTCTCAAATGATAGGAGAAAACAAATTCAAGCATAAGTAAGGAGTTATTCCATACTTGCCATGGCCAATTTTACTAATACAAACAAATCAGTTAAGAATTAAATTCTGTGTTTAGACTGTTCATTGCTGCCATAACATATTTACTTTATAAAATGTGATGCAGGAAAGTTTGATGGAACAGTTTCTGCAAACTGGCCAAACTGGCTGTCTTAGTGTTTTACTCACATCATCCTAATGCACCAATTAAATGAACAAATCACTAGTTTTCGAAGTAACAATGGTTCTCCAAATAGCCAATATTAAAATCTATGTCACAAACAGTAATTATTTATATATCAAACATATAGTAATATCCTTCAGAGTTCATGCTACATGTTCTGAAATCTGATAATATCTACTTGAGGACACTGGAAATCCTGTTGCTTCCTAACAGTTTGTTACTAAAGCTTCACATTTTGAAGAAGGAAAGTGTCACTGAAGGAGAGGCTGTGTTCTCCAAATGAAGAGTTCAGTAACCTAGAGCAGGATGCTTTGGAGGAATCCAGCTTGAGGGGTCCCTGGTATTACCCTAGGGAAGATTGTACAGTAAACAGTAACAAGTGGGAGCTCTGGGAGGACATCAAAAGGGACAACATTTCAGGACTCGGTCAATTGCTCCCCACCCCCAGGACCACTCCACAGAGTAGCGCAACTGCTTGGAATAGCTCTGGAAGCTTGGGGGAGGTGGACAGTCTTTAAAGGGCTCCAGAAGAAACAAAATTTCCAATAACAAGAAGCCTGTAAATGCACCAAATACACTAGAACTCATTCAAAAGCTTTGCTTTAAAGAGGAAAAAAAAAAAGGAAAACAATCCTTTAAGAAAAGATGTGAAAAATGAAAACTTCACACATAGCGGGAAAAACTCCCAACACCCAAAGTCCCAAATGCCATCTCTCTTCCTTCCCCTAGGCCTGAGACTCTCCCTCTTAGAAGTAAGGGCTCTGCATCAAAGAAAAGCCAACATTCTGATCACACTCTGGTTGTCACACTTCAGGGCTCACCCTACTTAGTCTCCATCATTTATTTGTGCAGCCAGCCTCCTGCAAATTTCCAATGTGCCAGTAAACACCAGGAGGCTTGGAGAGAAAATTGCCCCAAAGCTGGTTTTAAATACCTTTTTTATTGCAACAGAATACTTTTTAAATTTCTTTTTTCTTGTTTTTGTTATAACTATAAATTGTGAGCTTACGAGAGATTGTCTTTGTCTTGAAAAATCCAAGTTTGATAGGATACTTGCTAGCCTTTTTTTTCAGACTGATGGTCCTTGTCCCAAAGCAGTCAATATTTCTATGGGGATGCTGTAGCTCTAACTCGGGTGGGATTAAAAAGGAGGCAACAAACAGGGAAAATGGAGAGAAAAAACACTTGCTGGTGGCATCTTCGTTGAAAAGAAGACTTTGAAAATTTCTAGACAACGGTAAACTCTGTGAGGAAACTTTGAGGGTCTTACAGGCCCAAAAGGGAATGAGGTCATGAAAATGCCTCCCAAGAGTTGGAATAAAATACTGAATCCCAAGAGGAGCTGGAACGTGGATATGTAAAAAGAGGGTAGAGGACTGGGGCATGCTTAGAATGGTCTCAAGTTCAAATACACTAGCGTGAGAGCACTGGGCAGGCCCAGGTGCAGCAGACGCAGAACTCAGTCGTTTTCCAATCTGGATGCCTAGTCCCAAAGCCAAAACACGAGAGATGAACAGCGATGGAATGAAAACTTTGAGAAATTCTGCAGAGAAAATGCCCCCTTTCTTCATGGCTCCACTTTTCCTCATACTTAAAAAAACGGAACGTTTAGGGTGCCAGAAGTGCTATTCCTTGTGGGGGAAGAAAGGGGGTTGTTCTCAGGCAGACTGGACCAGTCTGATACCCAGGCCACACTTTTCTGCAAAGCTTCCGCTTCTTTTTCTCCTTCTCCAGCTTCTTCTTCAGAAAGCTGAGAGCTATGGTCCCTGCTGGCCTGAATGTCCACAACAAACATTATCTGACCATCTTCTGGTGGGAAAGAGCTGTCACAGCCACAACTGCCTCTGGAGCTGCTCTAGCTGACTCGTGCTGGGCGGGCGCATTTCCAGGAGGACGATGAGGGCACATGCTCCAGACCCCTGTTTTTTTCCATTTCCATTCGTGTGGTCTTTCATCTGGTGCTCCACCCAGGGACTGCTGATGCCCGTGGGCTGGGCCAGTGGCTACTCGTCCTCATGGTTGTGGTTGTTGAAGGGCAGCGGGCGGCGGCTGCTCTACCTAATGACACGGAGACTACGTGGTATGGATGCCAGAGATGCGGTGGCTGCAGCGTTGGAGGAAGCTCTGGAGGCGACGACCGCCGAAGATATGTTTTTAAAAATTGTGCAAGGGCCCCTTAACTTGCCTTGGAGCAATCCCTGGAACTGCCAAAATGATTTAAAGAGCAGTCAAAGAATTAAGTGAAAATATCAATGAAATAAAATCATAAATTAGATATATTCAAGGCCTCTGGAAGAGACATGTTATAGCCGTGGCCATGGGCAGATAACAAGCAGAGGTTCGGGGGTACTAGGTCTCCCTCTGTCTTTAGACCATCTATGAGCATGATTTGTGTGGTTAACATTCTTCCTGTATAATCTGAGTGGAGACATGGAGTGGTGGGGTAAAGGACCTGGCTCTGGAGAGCAGCAACAATGAGGTGCTGGATGTCCAATGCAGACTGAGGCCCATGATTTTGGAAACAGCCAGTGTCAGAATTTGATTTGCCTGACATCTTATGTTCACTGCAAGGATTTCTTTCCAACTGGGAGAGGGGGAAAATCAGTGGAATGATCACTCACAGACTTCCCTTGGAGAAGACAAGTCAGCCTTAAGAATTGGATTTTATCACATTTTCAAGACAACAAGAAAGCCCCAAAGTTCTACTCACAAGGAGCATGATCATAAGCATAAGAATAAGCAATGAGCATGATAAGGAAACACCATTTTTACAGATGGCAAAGAAAGTCTATAAGGAATCTGATAATATCATTTTGTCCTTGTGACCCCAACACCCAGCACAGGAGTTTATCAGTGTTGATTGATTGGAATCGTACGCATTCCACAAATCAACGTGCAAGAGAAGAAGACACTAATACAATTTGTCAGTAAGAGAGTCCTTAGATACAAGATACTTGGTCGGCACCAGAAGACATCATGAAGAAAACAAGAACAGACCATGTTCACAGGATAAGAAATACTGGTTACATAAGTCATTTTAGCATCCAACATCAGATCAGTGACTGAGCCCAACAAAGGTCAAAATCAAGAGCAAATCAGAAGAAAGAGGGACGAAAAAGGAGTAGGAGACACAGTACAGATCCAACAGCTCCATTCCTTCTTGTTCAGATGTGTTAACAAGTCATGCACGGACAAAAGCAACACTGACTCATTGCATGCTTTCCCAAGGATGATTGACTACTGCCTCAAAACACCACATTTCAGTGAGAAGGCCAGCAAGCCTGGAGGCTGCCTGTGTCAGAGACCAGCTGCTCTTTGCCAAGCAAAGAAGTCATGGCAGCAAAAGGCAAGACTGTGTTTGAGGACAGGCCACTGGCAAAAGAGAAGAGACTAGTGAATAAAGAATACAAACAGTGACCTCATGAAACAACAAAGAGCAGGAAGGCATCTCAGCCTCCCTATTTAGCTTAGTCCTGAGAATGGGGGCCCTGGACCTCCTGAGGTAGCTCCTTCCCCTTTTAGCGAATTGCCTTATTAGAAAGTTATCTTCGCCTCTGATATGTGCATGATTTCTGTCCAGCTGGGGCAAGCTAAACAAGTCTCATCACCTGTCCACAAAAGTCTGGAAACAGTTTTCATGCCCCTTTGTTGTTTTTATACATTTGCCGATTTGTTTCCAAAACCGTTCTTGATTTCTTTTGTTTTTACATAACCTACCTTTCCCAGTGTAGCTTCTCTCCTCAGAGAGGAGATGCAGGTAATTTGGAAAATACCTGAAAAGTTTTTGTGATTTATTAGTGCAAAAAACTGAGAGTTAGATATATCTTTATACATATATATGTATGATATGCATTTATATATGTATATGGATATATTTTGTGTATATATATACATTTGTATCTATATTTCCATCTATCTCTCTCTCTATCTATCTATCCATCTATCTATCTCTATATATCTACGTGATTTTAAAGACTTGTTTCTAGCTTTTGCTTGTACGTCACCCACCTTTCTCAATATATCCTTCCCATCTCCCCCTCCCACAGAGCCATCCCTTAAACAAAAGAATAAAAAAAAAGAAGGGAAGGAAACAGTTCAGCAAAACCAACCAACTTAGCATCCAAGTCCAGCATTACATGCAGGATCCATCCCAGTAGTACCCCACCCCTGCAAAGAAGGGAAGGGAAGAACAAACTCACTGGTCATCTTTGGGGCTACTCTTCAGCCTGATCTTTTCACAACATTCCGTTTCAGTTCATGGTTGTTCTTTTTATTTCCATAGCTGTCTGCGGTTCTTCTTTATCATTCATTTATTTCACTTTGTCCCAGTTCATCTAAGTCTTTTCATGTTTAGCTGTATTCCTCAGAATCATGGTTTCCTACCATTGTAATATTTCATTGTATCCATAAGGCACCCTCCCCCTCTATGGGTATCTACTTTGTTTCCGGTTCTTTGCTACCAAAGAACTTTTGTGGTAGTTTGTTTGGTATGGCACTGAATAAGAAAGTGAATGTAGGTAATATTGTCATTTTTATTCTATTGGCTTGAGCAATGAATATGTCTCCAATTGTTGAGATCGCTGTCTGTGAAGATTGTTTTGTCATTGTGTTCATATAGTTCCTGTGCATGTCCTGTGCATGCAAGTAAACTCCCAGGTATTCTATACTGCCCACAGATATTTTCGATGGAATTTCTCTTTCTAGCTCTTGCTGCTGGACTTTGTTGTTGATATCTAGGAATGCTAATGGTTTTATGTATTTATTTTTTATCCTGCATCTTTGTTGAAGTAATGGTTTTAACTGGTTTTTAATTGACTCACTAGGCTTCTCTAGGTGAAGCATCATATCATGTACAAAAAGGGATAGTTTCATTGCTTCATTGTATATTTTATCCCTTCAGTTTCTTTTTCTTGTCTTATTGCTATATCTAGGAATTGCTATAGTTAATACAATATTGAATATTTAAGTGGTAAGGGACAGGCTTGCTTCACCCTGATCTTATTGGAAAGGCATCTAGCTTATCCCCATTACACATCATGGTTTTAGCTAGATAATACCTAACATTTTACAGATGACTCCATTCATTCCTGCACCTTCTAGTGTTTTTGACAGGAATGGGTGTTGTATTTTGCCAACAGCTTTTTTGACATCTTTTGAGATCATAAAAATTTTGTTCTTTTTGTTATTGATATAGTCAGTTATGTTTATAGTTTTCCTCATAATTGTCCCAGCCCTAAGTTTCTCGTATAAATCCATCCTGGTCACAGTGAATGATCCTTCTGATATATTCCTGTAATCCCCTTTCTAGAATTCAAGTTTTTTTCATTAATACTCATTAGTAAAATTGATCTATAGTTTTCTTTCTCAGGGACAGTTGACTCCCTTTGGTTTGGGTATCAAGACCATACTTGTGTCATAGAATGAATTTGCTAAGATTTTATTTACCTATTTTTTCAAACAGTTTATGCAATATTGGAATTAATTATTCTTTAAATGAGTAATGGTATTTGTTCATCAATTTATCTAGTCATGGGTTTTTTCTTAAGGAGATCCTTTATAGCGTGTTCCTTTTCTTTTTCTAAGATGGGGATATTTATGTGTTCTGTTTCCTCTTTTGTTGACCAGGAATATTTATGTTTGTCAATATTAATTTCATTTGGATTTTCAGTTTTATTATTTGCACAAAGTAGAGCAAAATAGCTCTTAATAATTACATTTATTTCATCTTTGCTGGCTGTGAATTCACTTTTTTCACTTTTTTGATACTAGCAATTTGGTTTTCTTCCTTTTTAAAAAAATAAATTGTCCAAGGATTATTTATTTATTTATTAATCATTTCTTAAGGCTTATAATTTTATATATTAGTTCAGTGTGGTTTTTTTCTTTCAATTTTGTTAATCATCCCTTTGATTCAGGATTTCAATGCTGATGTTTAAGTGGAAATGGATTAATTTGTTAGTTTTCCAATTTTTTGAGTTGCATGCCTAATTTTTTAATCAATTTTTCTCTCTCTTTTACTGATACAAGCATTTCAAGATACACATTTTCTGCTCATTACTGCATTGGCTCCATCCCCAAAATTTTATGTCATTGTTGTCATTATCTGTAATGAAATTATTGATCATTCCTATGATTTGTTCTTTGACCTTTCCATTCTTTAGGATTCATTCTTGAAGATCCATTCTTTTGCCTCAACTCCTTCTCTGTTTGTGTATCATTCTGTTTCAAGTGTATTTCTTGTAAAGACCATATTGTTGGATTCTGATTTCTAATCCATTCTACTATACTCTTTCATTCTTTCATCCCATTCCCATTCATAGTCCCATTCATGATCACTAAATGTATATTTTGCTCCATCCTACTCTTTGCATTTATCCTTTTCTTTTGACCCTGGCCCCTCTTCTTGCCCTTTTGCTTCTGACTATTGCCTCCCTTAATCTACCCTCTCTCTCATTCTTCCCTCCCCCTCACCTTTCTCTTAACCCCTTTTCCTCTTTCTTTCCTTTGGGTAAGATGAATTTCCATATGTAATTGTATGTGCGTGTGTATTCTTACCTCCTTCCACCAGTTCAGATGAGCATAAGGTTCAAGTGTTGCCTGTTCCTCTCTTCTCTCATCCATTGTATAATCTCTTCCTTATGGATGAGATCAGTTTCCCCATTCTTTCTCTCCTTCCCCCTCTTCCAGTACATTTCTCTGCCTCACCCTTCCATTTTTTGTAGATCATCACAACAGAATAGAATCATTCCTGGACTGCTATCTAATTAGACTCCCTCAAAGGCCCCTGGTAACATTAACTTCTGAAGGGGTTCCATCTATCATCTAGACACAAGAGACTCAGACAATTTACACTTGTTGATTTCCTTGTCATTTCTCATTCTTGTTGATCTTATTATGCTTCTCTTGAGTTCTGTGTCTGAATGTCAGATTTTCTATTTCTCTCTAGTCTTTTCATAAGGAATGCTTGAAAGTTCTGTATTCGTGAAGTGTTCCTATTCCTCTATGGGAATATGCTCATATTCTTGCAATATGCTTGGCTCTAATCCCAGACCTTTTGCATTCCAGAATATCATATACTAAGCCCTGTACTCCTTTAGGGAGGAAGCTGCTAAATCACATGTGCCCTGACAGTATTTGGATAATTTCCTCTGGCTGTGAGCAGGATTTTCTCCTTGACTTGGGAGCTCTGGATTGCATACAATTCCTGGGGGTTTCATTTGGGGGTTTCTTTCAAGAAATGATTGGTGGGTTCTTTCCAGTTTTGCTTTGACCTCCGGTTTTAAGATATTTGGGCACTTTTGCTTGATAATATCTTAAAAAATATTAAGTGGAGCACCACTCCCTTTATTGTTCCTGGCTTTTAGGTAGAGCAATGACTCTTAAATTATCTCTCCTCAATTCATTTCTATGTCATTGTTTTTTATATGAGATATTGCACATTTTCTCTTATTTTTCATTCTTTCGAATCTAATTTACTTTTTCCCTTGCTGTCTCATAGTTATTTATCTTCTGTTTGTTCAGTTTTAATTTTGAAGGATCTTTCATCAGTATTTTTGTGCTACATTTACCAAACTCTTAGTTCTTTCTTGCACTGCTCTTTTTTTTTTTAATTTTTCCTCTTCCACTCTTATTTAGTGTCTAAAATCATTCTTTTTGCTCATTTTTATCTTGTTGTTTAGTTTTTCTGGGAATTTTTGTTAATCTTGTGTCAATGTGCACTTTTTCTTTGAGGCTTTCCTTGAAGATGCTTTCAAGTCACCGTCTTCTGTCTTTTTGTCTTGAGCTTCCTTGTCACCATAGAAGCTCTTAATGGTCACGTTCATTTTTTGGTGTACTCATTCTTTCAGCATATTTCTTCATTATGAACTTTATGGTGGTGTTGGGATCTGCTCACCTCTGAGCTTTCTCAGAATGCTGCAAGAAACTCTGCAAGGTTTCAGTGCTTCCAAAGTGATGTGATCTGTTCACTGTTCTCCTAGTCTGAGCTGTGCAATTTCCTGACTCCTGTTTGGGTCTACTGGCTTGTGGGTGGTTTAGTTTCCGTAGAACGTTATTGGAGTCAGTCACTGTTAGCCCACTCTGAAGTTCTGCAGGGACCAAGCTTATTGACTGTCCTTGTGTGTGTGCATCTCCTCCCCCAAGTATCCCACTACAGGCTTACATGCAGTACTAAAGGTTATCACTGAGCAACCCGCTGTGCTCTGGGCTCAGGCCCTGCAGAACTTGTGGATCCCTGGCTCACTCATGACTGCTCCTCTCTGCCCTATGTCTGTGGCCCAGAGGTGCCACTGGCCCCATTCCTGCTCCCAGCCCTCCTACAGGGTCCTCCAGGACCTGCTCCTGCCCAGGGATTCAATCCCAGCCCTTTTGCCATCCTTGGGCACTGAAATACTTCCCACTGTCCCAGCTGCCTTTATGCTGGTCTCCTGTCCAGCTCCCACCCCAGTGTACTCAGCCCTCTCTTGCTTTTACAGCTTCCCTGGCCTGGAAAAAATGACTCATGGGGATTTTTTCTTGGCTTTCCTGATCAGAATATTATCTGGCATATTTTCTAGATGGTTAGAGGGGAGGTGGACTGGGCTCAGCTAAATTGCTGAGCCTCCCTGTGCTATCTTGGCTCTGTCCCGGTTCTGTATAAATACTAGTGCTTGGAGAGGGTGAACCTTCTACATGCTTGGCCTCCTTTGCACCTCTTGGGGAGGTCACTGACCCAGACTTTTGCCATGAGCTCTCTAGCTTCTTTGCCACCCCAGTTCAGGCCCTCATCACTCTCTCCTGGGTGTTAGAAATACACTTGACACTGAAATTCAGGGATCAAGGGCAATTTATTCTTAATGAGGAATCCAAAGGAATTGGTAAACATTCCTAGCTAGGAGTGGACTCCTCTCTTCTTTAGGAAGAGGAAGTTGGGAATACAGGAGCAAGGTCATCTTTATTCTGTTAGACTGACACAGATAGATGCAGCATCAGCTCAGTACCTCCCTTCAGAGGATGGATTGGTCTGCTCCCTTCTGGGTTACAATCTTCTCTACATGCCCCTCACATGCAACTCCTTGGTATGTTATCCCCCCACAACATACTTCCCATGTTCAAAAATGGTGGAAAACTCCTCTCTGTGGGTGTATAAAGTAATATTCAATTAACCAATTAAGCATACATGGTAGCCAGTTGACCTAGTTCTCCCTTCATCCCTGACTGTTGTCTGCCTGGTTTAGTCCAGTTTTTAATAAACATCCTGAGGCTGCCATTTATGCAAAACTGTAAACTTTATTTGGATTGTTTGAGGACCTTCATCCTAGTTAATTTTTACTTTGTTCAAGGTGACACTTAATGAATTATTCTTTGGAACTTAATGACCTCTTCTATGGAAACCTAACTTTGCCTAACTTTTGCCAGTCTCTCACATGGGTCACTGAAGCAGACTCCTGAGTGGCCTCCCTGCCTCCACTCCATTCTTCACTCTGCTCTCAAAGGAACTTTCCTTAAGGACAGAGAATCTTGGTGGTAATTTCCCTCCTCAGCCAACTCCAGGGGCTCCCCTTTGCCTCTGGGCAAAAATAGCTCCACTCTCTCTTTCCAGGCTTAGCCTTACTGGGTCTCAGTCCTTCCATACTTGGTGACCTGGCCAAAATGGCTGCCTCCATGATGAGAATTCATTCTGTGTTCCCTTCCCTCTTTTAGTTCTGCTCTCCTCCCCACAAGCTGGTACCCTTTCTCCAATTAACATGTTCATCCACAGGCCTTTATTAAGCACTTATTACATGCCAGATCTTCGCCTCAGTCTTTCAGGTACAAAGAATCAAACAATTCCCATTTGCAGGGAATGTCTATTCTAATGGGAGGGGCCAAAACAGTATCCAAAAATGTAAACAGCATAAATGTAAAACAAAGAATTCCACACATGGCAGTTAAATACCTGGCGGTTTGGAATGTTCTTGTCTCCGCCAATAGGATGGAAGTTCCCAGTGTGTAACAAAGGTTCCTTTCTTGGTGCTTGTGTGCTTAGTAAATGTGGGAGTCTCTAATGCCCAGCGTTCCTTGTTCATCTTCCTAAGAGACTTTTCATCTTTGTGTGTTTTTCTTCTTGTTCCCAAGGCAGAACAACATGTCCTGTCAAGGGTTCATTGTTTAGGAAGACGACTGGAGACTCTGACATCAGATTACTCTGCTCATTGGCAGAAGGAGGCTGCCAGGCTGGAACACCTGCAGCTACAGCCAGGGGCCATTGGGAATGGAGATGGGAAATGCCTGAGCCAGGAAGACATTTTGACTGTCCTGGAGGCCCGGTGAGCCGATGGGAAGCCACTATGAAGGAAGACTCCTGCAGGGACAGTACGGCCTACATCCAGGTGAGGAGAAAGCAGGAGCTGCTCACCTGCTCTCCTGCTGAGACCAGTTCACCAGGACTGGCCTCTCTCAGTTTGACCAACAGGGGCAGTGGGGGGCATGGAGGTCTTGAGGTGAGGCAGTACTCTGGGCTCTCCAGAGCATGCCAAGTTCCCTGGGTCTTGTTGAAGGCTTGTCTCCTTTTCTGTGCTCCTCAGGAAGCAATGGCCCGGCTCAGGGCTGAAAATCATCAAGATTTGAATAACATCTTAAAGAAGATTACTCGGGTGTGCCAGGTAATCCAGAAACTCAGCTTCTTCAGGAGGCAGAGACAGTGGGGGTGGGCATCTCAGGAGACGCCTCTCAGGGGGCCTGGCACTTGTCTGCAGTTCTGGCCACATTCCATACCTGTCTTGGAGCATCTTAGATTGACAAAGACTCTGGTTATGCTAAGAGATGGCCACTTGCTAAACAGAGCTGCCTGAAGACCCTGGACCCTGTTGTCTGAAGGATGAGCAGGCCCTTACTGACTAGACCTCCTCCTGCAGCAAGTCTCTGAGACCTGTCCCATGTGCTGAGCACATCCATGCAGGAAGACCAGGGAGGGATAAGACTGTGAAGGAGAAGAATGGGACTTAAGAGCTAAGTTTGAAACTTTCTTCAAGGGACCAAGAAATAACCTTACCACTCTGGGGAAAGTGGTTGATGCCTAATCCTGGCTGAGCTTGGATCTTTCTAAGGTGCCTCCTCTTGGTGGCATGGTAGGAGAGGAGGCCAGTCTCTGAAAGGTCTAGCCTGGACCCAAGATCAAGATTTCTGGAGCCCAACAGCTTGTAGAGAATAGGATTCTCCTCAGCAGACAGAGGGCCTACCTAGAGAAGACCACAAGTCCCCAAAATGAGGAGCTGATATTTTTATCATTCTCAATGTAGCCTCATTTTCCTTATAGGAGCTAGAAAATGGATGCTCCAGCTCAAGTTGGAGTGGCAGAAGTAAGGTTCCAAACTGACTCCCAAAGTGAAAGAGATGGAAGGAGGGCTAGCATGCTAGAGCAGAGAAGTTAAAACTGAGATTCTGGGTGGGGGTAGAGGGCAATGGGAGTGGGGGTGGTCAGTGGAGCCAGAATACTTGGGTTAGCATGTCCATAAGATCAATCATAGATGGTGAGGTCTTCAAAGAGCAGATGAAGGTACTGAGGCCTGGGAGGAAAATGACCTGCCCAGGGTGACCCAGGGAGTAAAAGGGAAGACTTGAAGCCAGGTCTCTGTCTCTGTTCTTTCCATTGGGTGGTGGCTTTGTTCAAGTGAGCCTGTTCCATTTCCTGGCCTCTGCTTGAAGCCATCCTCCATGACTATCCAGTGGTTGACCTTGACCTTTCCTTTTGTCACTGGCTAGTTTGGCCCAAGGAGCTGTCCAGGAAAACATTGTCAAGGAGATGGGCCCACTGCAGGCCCAGCTGGCTGGCATGAGGCAGGAGCTGGTGGCTTTGAGCCAGAGACAAGCAGCAGTGGCAGAGGAAATAGACCTTTGGCGACAGAAGATGGCAGCCCTGCAAAGTGACATGAGTCCCCCCAGTATCCCAGTTAGGCCGCCCATGCCCCTCAATTCAATATGGGCTGCTGCCGCCTGAGCATCTGCCCAGGGAGGTTCAACCCTCTAAGGTGCCCACTGGGTGCTTCTCCATGATTGGGCCTATTGGGTGGACTTTGTGACAGGGTGGGAACATTTCTCATCTGTCAAGTGGGACAAGAACAAGCCCCAGAGGGACCAATGAGATCCTGTTTGCAGACCCCAAAGCAGTGGAGAAATGCCAGTTAGTTGGGTCACAACCTTGTCTTCCCTGGCACCAGGCAGGCACATGTAGGCTCTGAGCTTTCAGAGTCTCTGTGGGCACCCCAAGGCCCCTGTTGAGGCTCTCTTCCTTCCTCACCTCTGCTGTTTCTCAGGTGTTTGCTGAACTCTCTCCTCTGCTGGGTTCTAGGTGGAGCCTCATTTCCCAGCCAGGATAAATCAGTTTCTTGTTGGAGACAAGAGCACTGAGTCAGGGTTCCTTCAACTAGAGGCGGTACAGGCCCAGCTTCGGGACCTGGAGCAGAGAATCCTTACTCAAGTGGCAGAGGGGCAGGTCAAGTCTGCCAGTGAAGCTGCTGCCAGCCTGAGGCTGAGCCTTCTCAAGGAAGGAGTGAGAGGGGTGACAAAACAGGTGAGAGACCTGCCCCACTCCCTGAGTGGCTGGTGGGAAGCCCAGGTTTGCGCTGAGAGGAGACTCTCGGGAAGAAGGAGGAAGCCCTGGCCCAGCAAGTAGCATGCTTGCCCCTCCCTCACAAGGAGTGGACAGGTCTTGCAGGCAGTCAGGCCCATAAGTCCATGCCTGTGTTTTAGGAAGTGCGCCAGATGGTGAAATAGGCTCTGAAGTTGTATAGTGAAGACCGCATTGGGCTGGTGGATTACGCCCTGGAATCCTCATGTAGGCAGCTTGCAGAAAGCCAGAGGGCTTGAGACATGAGGTTTTAGAAAATTGGGATGTAATTCTAGGACAGGAGGAATGGAGAATTGGGGATAGCCCTTAGGGGACAGGGCAGTAAGAAGGGCTGATTCCCCTGCAGTGCCCCGTAGCCTTGAGAACTGCCCTAGGCTACACTGGTGTCCTGCCAGCCTGAGGCTTCCACCTCCTCCCCTATCCTCATTTTCTTGTTGCTCTTTCAGGGGCCAGCATCATCAGCAGCCACCGCTCAGCCACCTATGACACCAGGATAGCTGTTCTAAGTCTGTTTGGTATCCCCTTGTGGTATTATTCCCACTCCCCAAGAGCCATCCTCCAGGTAGGGCTGAAAAAATGATCCTCAGCTTACCTCTCTTAGCCTGTCATCTCCTGCCCTCCTCTGTGGGGGCTGGGCTCTTCAGGAGCTGTTCTATGGGCTGCCTGCCTTTCACCTGATTTGCCTTCTTCCCACAGCCAGACGTCTACCCTGGCAACTGCTGGGCCTTCCGGGGCCCGCAGGGCTTTGTCAATATTCGATTGTCTGCCAGCATCCACCTCACTGCTGTCAACTTGGAGCATGTACCCAAAGCTCTGCCCCCATCAGCAACATCCTCAGTGCCCCCAAAGACTTGGTCATTTTGGTGAGTATCAGAGCCTGGCAGCTCTTTCTAGAAAGGCTGAAAACTGTTTCTTTTTTTTTCAATTCTTTTTTTTTTATTATATTTTTATTTTTAGTTTGCAACAAACAGTTCTACATAATTTTGAGTTCCAAATTTTGTTCCCTCTCTCTCCCCCTCCCTCCCAAAAAAGGCATGGAATCCCATATAACGTCCAGGTATAACCTGGCATTGAATTAATTTACACACTAGTCAAGTTGTGGAGAAGAACCATGACCAATGGAATGACTCATGAGAAAGAAGAAACAGAACCAAAAAAACAAAACAAAACAAAAAAAAACACAACCCAACAACAAACACAAAAGAGAGAAAATAAAGTGGGGGGGGGAGGCGAGTATGAAGTGTGCCTCGATTTGCATTCATACTTCATAGTTCTTTCTCTGGATGTAGACAGCCCTCTCCATCATGAGTCCTTTAGAGCTTTCTCTGCATATTGTGTTGCTGAGAAGAGCAAAGTCTGTCAGGGTTAGTCATCACACAAACCATATATCTGTGGTTGTGTATAATGTTCTCCTGGCTCTGCTCCGCTCACTCAGCATTACTTCGTGTAGGTTCATCCAGGTTGTTATGAAGACCATATCATCCCCGTTTCTTATAGCACAATAGTATTCCATTACCTTCATATACCACAGCTTGTTCAGCCATTCCCCAATTGATGGGCATCCCTTTGATTTCCAATTCTTAGCTACCACAAAAAGAGCTGCTATAAATAT
>CM053622.1:459450791-459468300 GCA_028646595.1 Phalanger gymnotis
GCAGAATAATTAGAAAGGAATGTGGCCAATATTCAATTAATAGGCAAGATCAACTGATCACTGAATCTGGAGTCACAGGACCTGAACTAGAACCCATTCTCTGACCTTTGTGACCTGAATTATTGGCCTTTTCAGCATTTTTATTTCTAAGTATATTTTATATGAATTTACCATGCATGTTTTACCACTTCCGCTTTCCGTTGATCCATAAAAACACTCATCACAGGTGTTCATAGTTCATAAAATAAAGACGTTCTGGCTGTAGGCATACATAAAAGTCTATTATTGCATTCTAAGTTCATTATTTCTGTGGAGGGAGTTGAGTGGTGTATTTCTTCTTCAGTTCTCTTGATTCATGATTTATCATTGCATTGATCGAGTTTCTAGAATCTTTCAAAGTTGGTGTATCTATAACCTCATTGTATAAATTGGTTTAGTTCTCATTGTGCTCGGAACTCATTCATAGAAGAGTTTCCAGTTTCCTGGAAAAATTACATCTTCATTTAAAATTTCAAAATAGTAATCCATTCTAGTAATATAATGCACTTTGTAGGCATTCCCCAAAAGAAGGAAACTCCTTTAGCTTCCAGGTTAAGACTACTATGTTATGAGTAGCTAGATATGTTTGTGTACAGGTATAATCTTTTTCCATCTCTTTGGAATATAGACTTAGTACTGGTATAGGGGGCTCAAATGATAAACAAAGACAAATCATTTGGGGAGCACAGTTCCAAATTTCTATCTGAAATAGCCAGACCAATCCCTAGCTGGAAGAGTGCTTTATTATTCCTATTTTCCTGAAACCCATACAACAATTATCATTTTTCTCTTTCATTTATATTAACCATGGTGAATAGTTTGAGGTGAAAGCACTGAGCTCTTTCAGAACTGTATCATCATCTTTTCCCAGAGGGCCAAGCAGTATTTTTGGACTTGGGAGTCACTCACTATTAGAACAAAGGAGCTGCAAGCTGGAAAACAGGCAGCCAGGAAGGCAGAGATATGAACAAGGCAGGAAAAAGTTTTCACATAGTGAATACATAAAAACAGGATAGAATTCAGAGAGTAAAAGGAGACAAATAGAATGATAAGAAGCAGGATAGCTCTGGGTAGCTCTGGCCTCAGGGAAACCACCGAGTTTGAGACTGTTGCCATGAAGGTACTGTACTCTCTGATGGTGTCTATACAAGACAAAATCTATATACCCACTGGTGCCCACCATGATTCCTACATATGAAACATCAGGAATGGAGAATAGGAGTATATATAGTAAAATATAATGTGAAACATGAAATGTAGCAGAACAGTGAATGAAATCATTTATACCTGTGATGTTATTGCTTCCCTTTGGGCCTTTCATATATAAAAGAATCATGTAATTTTTCAGGAGATTGAAGGTCCAGCACAAGAGAAACAATGGGACAATGCACTTTGAAACTCTACCTTTAAGTTTTTCCCACCAGGAGCTTCTAGGACTTAAAGTGAAGACTTGGAAGCTACTCAGGAGGCAGGTGGTACAGAGGGAAAGATCCCAGGCCACTCTGTGAAAGTAAAAGACAAGTTTACATCCCACATCATCCAAGAAATTGGTGAGCCCCAAATTAGCCATGATCTGAGGAATCTCTTTGGAAAGAAGCACCAAGTCATTAGTAAAGACCAAGTGACATAGAAGCAATTCAATGGGCCTCATCCTGGGACCAGTGAAGAAGGTGATGGTATATAGGCCCAAGAGGAAGGAGTTCCCCAGGGCCCCAAATCCAGTCTGAAAAAGAAAAAGGAGCTCCAGTGCTATGTCCTTAGAAATCATTCTCTTTTTGTTACTAGAAGTATATAGCAATCAAAACCACTTAATCCACAATCATTCAGAAATACAAAGTAGAAGATTTTTCCTGAGATGAGGGAGACACTTTCCATTTCCAGTCACTGTTCATTCCCGTCCAGAAAACCCATGGAGAATGTCTCTTTTATTATTGACAGATGGGTATTCAGGAACATAGTATTGATGGGGAAATTTCTAATATGTTTTGACCTTCATTTGTAGAGAGTCCTTCTTTAAAACACTGATTGGTTGAGTTCTTTGGTGAAAGAGCTAAATTGGAAGAATCCCTATAATACAGTACTTAACACACTTGAATATACTGATGACAGAAAGACCACTTGGTGGAGAACTTAATGTACAGAACTCTTAAAGTCTCAAATATACCGTACTATACACACACACACACACACACACACACACACACACACACACGTGTATGTGTGTGGGGGGGGGGTGTGCCTTTGAATAGGATGTCACTGCAACCAATAACTGAACATTAAAAAAAATTTGTCATCTCCATCTCCAAAGGACATAGAAAAAAGATTTAATATATGATTTGCCAGCCTGTTTCTGATGTTATTGTTAAATATATTCTATCTGTTGGGGTGAACATATATATTTATATAACAATTAGAGTTATTTATATAACATATATTTGGATTATATTTGTATATTGGGATTACATATATATTTCTATAAGCTTTTTTTGTAGTAACCAAACCTTTGAAAACAAAGGAGAATCTTCCTATTGGGTAATGGATAAACCACTATGTTATAAGACTATAATTGACTACTATTTTATAATAGGAAATGACATAGAAGTTTCTGAAGACATTTTGAAGAGTTGCATGTACTAATACAGAGCAAAGTTAGCAGAATTAGGAGAAGAATTTGTCAAATTTGATTATAGGGAAAACAACTTGGACAGACTTTGGAAGTCATCAATGCAATAATAAAATATGAATCCAGAAAAGTGAAGATAAAATCTACTTACCTGCCTACCCATATTAAATTGTGTATATATTTACATATACTGTAGTTCCTTTTGTTCGTTTTTTGACCTCTTCAGGCTCTAAATCTAGTATTTGTATATCGGTGTCAAAGGGCACTCATACTTTAATAATTTGTAGACTTAATTCTGAATTGATTTCCAGAATAATCAAACCAATTCACAGCTCTGCCATCTTTGCATTATTTTTTCTTTTTTCCTACAGTATCTCCAACATTTGTCATTTTCCTCTTTCTTCATATTAGCTACTCTGATGAGTGGGAGGGTAAATCTCAATTCCTTTATTCTGTATTTTCCTAATTAAGAGTGATATTGATCATTTGTCCATATGGTTGTCCATCATTCGGATTTTGCTCTTTGGAATCTGCCTATTTATTATCATTTAAAGTATCTATCTGTCGTGAAATGGATTCATCTTATAAATTTGCATCAGTTCCTTATGTCTTTTATATGAAACTTTTATGGGAGAAACTTCCTGTAAATGTGTCTTTCTCCATTCATTTCCTTTCTAATTTTAACTTCATTAGATTGTTTTTGTAAAAAATATTTCAATTTTATATGATCAAAAATAAACATCTAGTCATCCTCTTTGCCAATTTTTAACTCTTCCCGTATAGATTTTAAGGATAATTTATTTCTTGTTTCTCTAATTTGTTCATGACGTGACGTTTTATAGGTAGATCACGTATCTATTTGAACATCCTCTAGGTATAAATTCCATTACATACATATTCCGCTCTGCATCTGTTGCTCTACCTCCTTTTAACTTCATGGAACAAGGTGCCCCTTCCAGGTTAAAATCATCTCATATAATCTCATCATCATACTACTAACTCAGGCCTTGATTGACAGGACCTCCTCAGCCTCCTCTTTCCTCTGATTGGAGGCCTGGAGGGTAGAGTGCCAAACTCTTTCCAGTGGTTTTCTTTATGAAGAGCAGAAACAAAATGTTTGAATCACTTCACTCTACATTTGCTCCTCTGCCTGGTTTCAACCCCACAGAAGCCCACTGGTGTCCCATTCTCCTCCCCTGTCCACTAACAACCTCCTTTACTACCTCCCATACTTTGCAATCCTCTTTATGGTATGTTGTCTCTCTTCCTCCATTAGATTGCAAGGTCCTGGAGGGCAAGGATTGTCTTTCTTTTTCTTAATTGTAGTCCTAGTGCTTAGCACAGTTCCTGGCCCATAGAAAATATTATTAAAGTTGATTGGATGGGATTGAATTGGATTGGAGTTATTATGAAGTGTTGATTTTAACCTGAATTCTGCCAGATGGTTGTCCAGTTGTGCCATGAGTTATTATGAAATACTGATTCCTTCAAATAACTTATCTTTTGATTTTACTGAACACTGTGTTACTATGGTTGTTTGCTTTTCTGCTCCACTGATAACTGATGTTCTTTATAATTCTCTCTCTCTCTCTCTCTTTCTCTCTCTCTCTTTCTCTCCTTCTCTCTGTCTGTCCATCACTCCCTTTTTCTGTCCCTCTCATGACTCAATTGATTACTGCTTATGATATTATGGTACAGTTTGGGCTATTATAATGATATAACCATTTCTTTTCCTACTTTTTAAAAAAATTTTCCACTTGAGAGTCTTGACCTCCTTTTCTTCCCTTTCAAGAGTATGGTTCAGAATAGTAAATTAAATAGGTGGAAAAATTATTATCTTACTTATAATCAATCAGTGTGTGCTTGAGCAAATAATGTTTCTCCTACCATTGATTTTTTTTCCAATCTCTGTAAAGTGGATATCCAAGACAGAGATGGATATCCAAAATTCAGAGATATACTCACTTCTTTGCTTCTTTAGTTATTTTACATGGAATTTCATTTTCTAGCTCTTCCATCACCCCCCCTTGTCTTTAACTAAGACTTAGCTGCCTTCTCATTGTAGAACTTTTTGCCATCATTCCAGCCACTTTCTTGCAGTGATGAATGTCTTCTGTGGGCCTCAATACTTTTGCAATAAGAAGAGACTGTATATGCATCATTCCCCTCCTGGTTACAGTTATGACTCTCATAATTTGCAACCAAAAGACTCACATGCCTACCAATTCATAATATGCACTTTTCAGCTTCCTTCATATGTTGCATTCACCTTTATGATGTAGTCTCCTGGGGGCAGAAATTGTCATTTTTGCCTTTATTTGAATCACACCTATGTAATGGTAGGAATAAGACAAGACACTATCATCTATCTCCTGTGCTTCTTCATGATGGTTGCCTTGCTTTACCTGATTTGTGACATCCCTCTTGATTCACCACTGGTGACACAGTTTGCCATGAGGATTGAGGATTGATATTGAAGATTATGATACCCCTGGTGTCAACCCTGCCTGGTGCCTTTCAGTGAACTCTATCACAAACTTATGATGTATTCATGAAACTAACTCAGGTTGTTGCCTGAGCCAGGATCTTCATGACCAGCTCATATACCACTTGGACAAATGCAAACTTTTCCATTTAATTCACCACACATGCACACACACACACACACACACACACACACACACACACACACACACACATATCAAGAATTTCTCCTGTAGGTTATGACCCAAGAGAGCCAAAGAAACAGGATGTCAGTCCTGTACTACCCTGATATGTGGCAGAATAACGAAATCTTCTTGGTATATAGTTAGCTGGTATTTCTATAAAAATGAATATATGATTTGTAAATGGTTCTGCATAAATGGAATCTTTGAAATACCAAAAAATGTCTCAGGCCAATTTGGACACTTTCTTCTCTCATTCCTCCGCTTCCACTTTAAGGAAATTTAAGTCAGAACTGAGAGACTGTCCTGCTGGCTTCCCAACCAAGCACTCCCAATTCTGGAACTGCTCAGGCAAAATGGAGAGATCTCTGCCCTCAAATTACGGCCATCATGTATATCTTCTTGGAATGAGTTATAGGAAAATTTATTATCCTGGCAAACACCTAATGTAACCTTTTGAGTCCCAACAACATTGACCTATGTCGTGCTGATAGAAAAAAAAAACATTCCGAGGACTGTTTCAGACACTGAGTTCCACAGATTTGTTGTGTTCTTCCTCAGAAAAGAATATATGCATGAGGGTTGGAGCCAAGATGGCAGAGTGAAGGCAGGGACTCTACTGAGTTCTCTCAGAAATCCTTTCAGATACTTCTAAAAAAGGTGAATCTGAACAAATTCGAGTGTGGTAGAATCCACTAGGAGACAGAATGTGGCAGCTTCCCAGCCCAGGAGAGTCTGGAATGTCAATGGGAAGGATCTGTTACAAGATGGTGGGATTATGCCAGTCCAGAACCATCCATAATAAAGTGGGAGTAGTCCCTGCAATTTGAACCACTGGTGGCAGTGGTGATTACTAAACCTCTTAGCTCAGGGCTCTTTTGGAGCTGAGTGAGAGAAGCAGAGGGTCTGGGGGAGTGGCAGCAGCTACTCCTGGGGCTATAAATTCACAGACTAAATGTTTGAAAGCCACCTACTTGAACTCCCTGGATCCATATGTTGCAACAGTTCGGCTAGCAGTTGTTGTGGGTTGAAAAGCCAAAGAAGCCCAGCTGCAAGCACAGGGTCTTTTGATCTGCTTTACTAAGGAAAGCAACATTAAGGGCTTAACAATCTTACTTTAATCCAGCATACAAATATTTACTTAGTTCAGGGGGGAAAGCCAGCACCCTGAACTTCAGAGCAAATACAAACAAATTACAAACATCAACAAAAAGAACTTGTCTGATTCAAATCTCAATGCTTAGTTACCAGAGTTTAACAAAGTCTGAACATCCGGGTTTTCTCCAAAGCTGGAAAACTCATAACAACAGCTGGCCCAGAGTCACACCACTCCTGCTGTGGCTCAGAGCTCTCAAAAAGAAAGCCAACCCCTGGATTTATACATCAAAGGTGAGTCACACATGGGACTCACTCACGTGACCTAAAAGTCTCACAAAAATGTGACTTAAACCCACATGGTCTAAAAGCCTCTGATGTCACAAACTTGTGACTCAAACCCACGTAAACTTAGGCTTTCCCTTGAGGCAAGGAAGTCATCAAGGACTCTTAATTTAATCAAGGAAATAAAGGTCGAACTCTTCAAGGGCACTTGGTTGAATAAGTGCTAAGAGCCCATCTTGATTGCCAATACACCATGATGATGGAGTAAACTGTAAGTGCTCTCTTCCTTCTTTTGTTGACCTTGAATAACCTCAAGAATTTTGCCCTAGGAAAAATGCTGGAATAGAGGAACCTGAATAGGTGTGTAGTAGTCTTTTAGCTCAGGAAGCTAGGGGAGAAGGATCCCTCTAGCAGCAGCTAAAGAGAATCAGTGCAGAATGGGAGGTGTCCCAGCAAACCCCACCTCAGTAGACTAGCTGGAGTTCCTGAGCCCCAGGGGGTGAAGCTGGCATGCACAAACACCAGGAGCCCAGGCATGCCTTGACATAGCCAGGGGAATTGGTAGACACCAGTGCAGATGAAGGCTGAGGCCACCTGTGCTATACCACAGCCCTAGGGGAAGAGGACACTTCCCACAGTCAGACCACCCCTTCCCCATACCTCACTTGTGAGCTCCAGCTCACAGTGGAAACTCAGAAAGATTTCACTGGGCCTCCATCTTTGGCACACACCAGTCAGAACCAGCACAGAACCAGGTGAGCTGCAGCATCATATAGCTTCTAGCTGACAAAACCAAAGGCCACAAGACACAAAGCCAGTAACCAAGCCCCTAGCTCCCAACTCAAGTAAATGGGGACAGTGCTCCCTGTGCCCCAGAAGCAGAGATCCACTTTAAAAGCCAAGAGAAAGACAATCACAATGAAGAAGCAAACTACAAAACCAAAGTCCATAGAATCTTACTATGGGGACAAGGAAGATCAAAATATGAATTCCGATGAGGACAGCATTGACACTATACCCACATCTGAAACTTCGAAAAGGAATATGAAAAGGTCTCAAGCCCAAAAAGCATACTTAGAAGAGTTCAAGGAGGATTTTAAAAGCCAAATTGGATAGGTAAAAGAAAATTTACCAATTCTTTTAAAAATACAATGGAAAAAATGGAAAAAAAATTCACTGATGAGTACAAATCTTTCAAAAGTAAAATTGGCCAGATGGATAAGGCAGTACAGAACCTAATGGGAGAAAATAACTCTTTGAAAAGTAAAATTTGCCAAGTGGAAAAGGAGGTACAGAAGTTAACTGAAGAAAACAATGTATTAAAAAATCACAGGAAAGTAGAAGCTAATGACTCTATGAGACATCAAGACCCAGTCAAACAAAATCTAAAGAATGAAAAAAATAGAACAAAACATAAATTTCTCATTGGAAAAACAACTGACCTGGAAAATAGATCTAGGAGAGATAATCTAAGAATTATTGGTCTATCTGAAAGCCATGATGAACAAAAGAGCCTGGACAGTATCTTCCAATAAATCATCAAGGAAAACTGCCCCAAGGTCCTAGAACCAGAGGGTAAAATAGTTGTTGAAAAAATCCACTGATCATCTCCTGAACGAGATCCCAAATTGAAAAGTCCAAGGAATATTGTAGCCGAATTCCAGAATTATCAGGTCAAGGAGAAAATATTGCAAGCAGCCAGAAAGAAACAATTCAAATATCACAGAACTACAGTCAGGATCACACAGGAACTTACAGCTTCTACCTTAAATGATAGGAAGGATTGGAATATGATATCCTCTAGGGCAAAGGAGCTTGGACAACAACCAAGGATCCCAGCAAAACTTGAGCATAATTTTTCAGGCAAGGAGATAGACATTCAATAAAATAAGGGATTTCTAGACTTCCTGATAAAAAAAGCAGGAGCTCAATAGAAAATTTGATATTCAAATACAAGACTCAAGAGTGGCATAAAAGGCAAACAGGGAAAAAAAGAGGAAAACTTTATTATTCAATGAGGGCAAATTGTTTGCATCCCTATATAGAAGGATGATACTTGTTAATCTTGAGAAGATGTATTTATTACAACATTTATATATATGCACATATATATACATATATATATAATATGTGTGTTTGTGTGTGTATAGATAGATACATAGATACATAGATACATAGACATAGATATAGATATATAGACAAATGGTGTTGGTATAAATATTTCCAGATGTGATGACACAAAACCTAATTAAGAGATGCAAAGGTATTATAATGGGAGGAGAGGTAACAAGGAGGCAGAAAAGGGAAAATTACATCACATTAAGAGGCATAAAAACATATTATATTAAAGAGAAAGAAGGGAGGGAGAAGATCATTGTTTGAGCTTTACTCTTGTTGGATTTGATTCAAGGAAGGAATAACACACTCTGTCAAGGATAGAAATGTAACCTGCCCTACAGGCAGTTGGAGGGGAAAGGTGAAAGAAAAGGAGGGGTGGTTAGAAGAGAGGGAAGAAGTAGTAAGGGGAAAGGGTAAGATAAGGGAGGGGACCTGATAGGAAGGGAAAATTGAGGGAGGCAGTCATCAAAAGCAAGACTTTTTTGAGAGGGGGGAAGGGAGAAATAAATGCATAAATGGTGTGTGGGGGAGAAATAGGATGGAGAGAAAGACACAGATCGTAATCATAACTATGAATGTGAATAGGATAAACACTCCCATAAAATGGAGGCAGATAGCAGAATGGATTAAAAACCATAACACTACAGTATGTTGTTTACAAGAAGCACTTTTGGGCAGAGCCAAGATGGAGGCTGAAAAGCAGGGACTTGCTTAAGCTTTCCCCCAAATCCCTCCAAACAACTGTAAAAAATATGTCTGAACATATTCTAGAGCGGCAGAACCCATGAAATAGCAGAGGGAAACAGGTCTCCAGCCCAGGAGAGCCTGGATGGTGGCCGGGTAGGGTCTATCGCATGGTGTTAGGAGCAGAGTGCAGCCCAAAATGGGCCCTGCAAGGACAGACCACACCAAGAGTTTATTTTATATCCTACAACTTTGCTAAAGTTGTTTATTATTTCAAGTCGGTTTTTTTGCCTGATTCTCTAGGGTTCTCTAATGAAATCATCACATCATCTGCAAAAAGTGAAAATTTAGTTTCTTCTTTGCCTGTTCTAATTCCTTCAATTTCCTTTCCTTCTCTTATTGCTACAGCTAACATTTCTAGTACCAAATTGAATAATAGGGGTGATAATGGACAACCTTGTTTCACCCCTGATCTTATTGGGAACATATCTAGCTTATCCCTATTACAAATAATGCTTGATGATGGCTTTAGGTATATACTATTTATAATTTTAAGGCAGGTTCCATTTATTCCTATGCTTTCTAGTGTTTTAATAGGAATTGGTGTTGTGTTTTGTCAAAGACTTTCTCTGCATTTATCAAGATGATCATATAGTTTCTGCTAGTTTTGTTGTGGATATGATCAATTATGCTGATGGTTTTCCTAATATTGAACCAGCCTTGCATTCCTATATGAAATCCTACCTGGTTGTTGTGTATTGTTCTCGTGATAAGTTGGTGCCATCTTTTTGCTAATATTTTATTTGAAATATTTGCATCAATATTCATTAGGGAAATTGGTCTATGATTTTCTTTCTCTGTTTTGACTCTTCCTGATTTATGTATTAGTACCATATTTGTGTCATAAAAAGAATTTGGTAGGACTCATTCACCTATTTTCCCAAATTGTCTATAAATTATAGGAATTAATTGTTCTTTAAACGTTTGATAAAATTCACATGTAAAACCATCTGGCCTGGGAGAGTTTTTCCTAGGCAGTTCATTGATGGCTTGCTCAATTTCTTTTTCTGAGATGGGGTTATTTAAGAATTTTACTTCCTCTTCTGTTAACCTGAGCAATTTATTTTTGTAGATATTCATCCATATCCCTAAGGTTATCACATTTATGGGCATATAATTGGGTAAAATAATTTCTAATTATTGTTTTAATTTCCTCTTTGTTGGAGGTGAATTCACCCTTTTCATTTTTGATACTGGTAGTTTTATTTTCTTCTTTCTTTTTTTAATCAAATTGACCAAATGTTTATCAGTATTGTTAGTTTTTTTTTTTCATAAAAACAGCTCTTGGA
The DNA here is from genome assembly GCA_028646595.1 of Phalanger gymnotis. Taxonomy (NCBI): domain Eukaryota; kingdom Metazoa; phylum Chordata; class Mammalia; order Diprotodontia; family Phalangeridae; genus Phalanger; species Phalanger gymnotis. The sequence continues at coordinate 459,461,651 of CM053622.1, forward strand.
CTTATTTGTTGACTCAATAGTTTCCTTGATTTCAGTTTTATTACTCTCTCATTTGAATTTTGGTATTTCCAATTTGGTATTTAATTGGGGATTGTCAATTTGTTCTTTTTCTTGCTTTTTCAGTTGCATGCCCAATTCATTGATCTCCTTTTTCTCTATTTTATTCATGTGAGCATTTAGAGATATAAAACTTCCCCTAAGAACTGCTTTTGCTGCATCCCATAAGTTTTGCAGTGTTGTCTCATTATTGTCATTCCTTTGAAAGAAGTTATTAATTGTTTTAATGTCTTGTTCTTTGGCCCACTCATTCTTTAGAAGTAGATTATTTAGTTTCCAGTTAATTTTTAGCTTATTTTTTCCATGGTTCTTTGTGACAATTTATATTGCACCGTGATCGAGGAAGAATAAATTGACTGTTTCTGGCTTTCTACACTGGATTGTGAGGTTTTTATGCCCTAGCGCATGGTCAATTTTTGGGTATCTGCCATGTACCACTGAGAAAAAAAAGCTTATTTCTTTTTATCCTCATTCAGTTTTCTCCAGAGCTCTATCATATCTGCCCTTTCTAAAATTCTGTTCACCTCCTTAACTTCTTTCTTGTTTATTTTGAGGTTAGATTTATCAAGTTCAGAGAGAGGGAGGTTGAAGTCCCTCATTATTATAGTTTTGCTGTCTACTTCTTCCTGTAACTCCCTTAAGCTCTCCTCTAATAATCTGCATGATATACCACTTGGTGCACATATATTAAATGATGATATTGCTTCATTGTTTATGGTGCCTTTTAGCAGGATGTAGTGTCCTTCCTTAGCTCTTTTAATTAGATCTACCTTTGCTTTTGTTTTGTCTGAGATTAGGATTGCTACCCCTGCTTATTTTCACTTTAGCTGAAGCACAATATATTTTACTCCAGCCTTTTTCCTTTACGCTGTGTGTATCCCCTTGTTTCAAATGTGTTTCTTGTAAACAGCATATTGTAGGATTATGGTTTTTAATCCATTCTACTATCTGCTTCCCTTTTATAGGAGAGTTCATCTCATTCACATTCACACTTATGATTACTATCTGTGTGTTTTTCTCTATCTTATTTCCCCCCTCTTTATGCTTTTGTTTCTTCTTTTCCCCTTCCACTCCTCAACAAAGTGGTGACTTTGACCACCACCTTCCTCTGTTTACCCTCCCTCTTTATTCCTCTCCCTTATCTTACCATTTTCCCATGAACTGAAAATAAATAAATACATTTTTTAAAAAAGAATGTGTACAGGCTGGTAGAGGAGACCAGAAAGGAGAGATGTGAAGCAGTCATAAAGAAGGCATCTCAAATGGACATGCAATGCTGAAACAGAAGGCAGTGAGTAAAAGAAGACAAACTATACCAACCACCAGGAGCACAGTTTGGTGTGGCTCTTGTCTCAGGGCAACCACAGTGAGATGGCTGCCATGAATGTACCATATTCTCCCATTCTATCTGTGCAGGAAAAACTTTGTATCCTTTAGTCTACACTGTGATTCCTACATAGACAACATTACAAAGGGAGGTTAAGAAAATGAAGAGGGAAATATTAACCTAAATGAAAATATAGCAGGAAATAAATTAAATCCTATACTTCACTCCTTTTCCTGCTCCCTTTTGGACTTTTCACAATACACAAAAAATGCAATTTGGCAGCAAGTGGAATATTCAAGAGAAGAGACAGAAGGGGAAAATGAATTTTGGTGCTTTGGCTTTGAGAAATAATTAAATAATATAATCTACAAGGTCATAGTAACTACCTTAAAGCCAGTGCACTCATGTTTATGATACATACGTGTGCACGAATGCATTGTGTGTATTTATGTGTATGTGTGTATATATGTGTATGTATGTATGTATACATACAGATATACATATACATACATACACATATATGCATACACACACATGAGAGAGAGAGCACGTAGGAATCTTTGACTTTCCTCTGAGTTACCTTTTTTCTTCCCCTTTGGTGTTGCTGGGGATTCCCTTCCATTATAAGAATAGAAGTGTTTGCTTTTTACATTACCTTTCAATACAATTTAAAAGTATTGAGTTGCTCCTTAATTCACTATCATTTGTTTGACTTAGGATTCTTATTTCATTGACACCTGGGATGCTGTGTAGACATCTCCAGTGGAGTTTGGTGGTGAAGAGAGAGTGAGGAGATGTTGAAGACTGAAGGAAGAGAGGATGAAGAGAGACAACATCTGTCCTGCTATTTCTGCTGTGGCTGATATTCCCTTTATTCCCCTTCTTGTTCCAAGTGGCAGAGTAATTAGAAAGGAGATTGGCTAATATTCAATTAAAAGGCATGGTCCACAGATCACTGAACTTGGAGTCACAGACCTGTACTGGAACTCATACTCTGATCATTGGGACATGAATGATTGATGTTTTCAGACTTTTCATTTTTAAGTATATTATGTATATATTAATCATGCATGTATTACCACTACCCCTTCCCATTAAACCATTAAAAAAAACCATTACAAATGTACATACTTCATGCAAAAAAAGTTCTGGCTTTGGGCACAATTGAGAGTCTGTTAATTGCATTCTAAGTACATTATTCCTATAGAAGGAGTTGAGTAGTTTATTTCTTCTTCAGTTCTCTGGATTCATGATTTATCATAGCATTGATCAAGTTTCTATAATCTTTCAAAGTTGTTATATTTATAACATCATAATATGAATTGATTTAGTTGTTATTTGTGCTCTGAAATCATTCACAGAAGATTTTCCATTTTACTGTAAAACCATTACATCATCATTGATTATTTTAAAAGGACAATCCATTCCAGTAGTAGGATATACTTTGTAGGCATTCCCCAATAGAAGGAAACTCCTTTAGTTCCCGGATTAAGACTACTATGGAATGAGTTTCTAGATATGTTTGTGTACAGATAGGATCTTTTTCCATCTCTTTGGGATATAGGCCTACTATTGGTATAGGGGGGTCAAATGGTATACAAAGGCAAATAATTTGAGGAGCACATTTCCAAATGTTGATCTGAAATAGCCACTCTTCCTAGGTGGAAGAGTGCATTGTTGTACCTATTTTCCTGTACACATATAACAATTATCAATTTCCTCCTTCATTTACATTAGCCATGGTCAATAGTTTGAGTTGAAACCACTGACCTTTTTCCAAACTGTATCATCATCCTTTCACAAAATGCTAAGCAGTATTTTCAAACTTGGGAGTCACTGGCTATTACAACGGAGGAGCTACAAGCTGGAAAGCAGGAAGCCAGGAAGGGAGAGAGGTGAACCAGCCAGGAAGAAGGTTTCCCATATTGAAGATATAATAACAAGATAGAATTCAGAGAGTTACAGGAGACAAACAGGATGACAAGCAGTAGGACACTTTTGGTGGCTCTAGTCTCAGGGGAACCACTAGGTTTGAGACTGTTGCCATGAATGTACTGGACTTTCTGACGGCGTTTGTGGAAGACAAAAACCATATATCCACTGGTCCCCACAATGATTCCTACACACAAAATATCAGGAAGGGAGAAGATGAGAACATATAGTAAAATATAAAGAGAAACTGGAAATGCAGCAGTGCAGTAAATGAAATTCTGTCCTTCAGTGATGTTATTTCTTCCCTTTGGGCCCTCCACATATAAAACAATCATGTAATTTTTCAGGAGATTGAAGATCCAGCACAAGAAATATAATGGGACAATGCACTTTGTCACTCTAGCTATAAGTTTTGCCCACCAGGAGCTTCTAGGACTTAAAGTGAAGGCTTGGAAGCTACTCAGGAGGCAGGTAGTACAGATATAACCAAGGAGAACTGGGTACTTAGGAGTATGACTAGGAGAGCAATATTAAAGATAGAGCTGACTGGAAGAAGATACAGAAGAAAGAATGTCAAGGTCTATGAATATAAAATGGAAGTAATGAGAGGTGGTGGAGAAAAGAACATTTAAGATGTTTTTCTCAAATTCCTTCTTTGAAGGAGAAAATGATTTCCTTCCCCCTCCCCTCATCTCCCTACTGAGAGAGAGAACTGTTGAGAACAAAGAGTTCTCATTTGGGGAGTGTGACCTAGAGCAGTGGAATCAAACTCAAATGGAAACAGGGACCACAAACCATATAAATTGACATTTGCTTTGTTTTAATGTATTTTTATTTATTTTGGTACTATTTCTCAGTGACATCTTGAACTCCTTTGGGCTGCACTCAGGAATGTTGCAGCAGCATGTTTGACATCTCTCTCAACATGCCACCTCCATCTTAGCCTCAAGATTTGTGAAGCTATAGATGACATTTCAGGGTTGCCCATGACCTAGGATGCTTTGGATGAAGCAATCTTTAATCCTGGAGTTGGAGTAGAGAATTCATGACTTTATTTAAGCAGGAACTTCTCAATTCTGGTGTTTTCAGGTTAACCACCTCTGTATCAATAGCCTTGTCTTACTCCTTGCAAAAAGCAATGGGATTTGTAGATTGACCAGAGATTACTGGACATGAAAAAAAGAGTTTACTCCTTGGATCTTGCTGTCCCTACAACTCTGACTACGATAGAAATGATAATGGCTATCCCTGTGAACTGATACACAATGATTTTTTTTTTTGATGATTACTTTTCTTTCAGTCCAGTTTCAGGTAGAGGACCAGGATGACTTTGCCTTTCCCAGTTTACCTAAGCATTCAATACATTTTAATGGCCTGTCCATGGGGATGGTTTAAAAACCCTGCAATATGGAATCATTACCACAACAAAGATCTAAAGACACAGGACCCCACAATAGGCTTGAAAGGCTCTATCAATGGATTCCCAAGACCAGTCTTTACCCTCAACCCAGCAGTTGGGAGAATGAGTCACCTCTCGTCTCCTTGAACATACACTATGTGGTGAGGGCAGAAAGAGTGAAGAGAAAAACACAAATAATAGTTACTGAGACTCATAGCTGGGAGGACAGCAATTCTTAGATGTTTAAATCCACAGCCAAAGACTCCTCTCTTTTTTTTCCACCAAGACTAACGAAAAAGAGGGGACAGACCTTGGATACAGTGGGCTCCACAAATACCATGGGCAACTATATCATACTAGATGCCTTGAGCCTTTAAAACTTCTTGTTGCTCTCATTCCTAAATGGCTGGTATCCATAGTGGTTTTGTTTTTATCAGACCAGTTTTTTTTCCCCACAAGCACCAAATCTGAGAGAAATGGAACCAAGATGGAATCTGCGACAAGTAAAGACATCAGAGGCCATGTTTATTCCTCTACTCTCAGAGGATGGCAGAACAATGTGGTAGATAGATTCAGGGTTCCTATGGAGAGAATGTCTAAGGTATAGACAACGACAAAAGTGTTTCTGTGAATAATGAAAAGAGAGGAGATGTAAAGATTAGAGGGATGGCTGACAAGTCACTGGACCCAAAACATAACAGACAGATAAAGAATGGAGGGTAGCAGAGCCATTATCAAGTCTTGTCTGTGGCTGTTTCTGTTTCTGTATCTCTACTGTTAAGGTAGGTTAGACCTAACTAATGGTAGGAAAAAGTCAAGACACTATCATCTGTCTCTTGCATTTCCTCATGATGGCTGCCTTGCTTCACCTGATTTATGGCATCAAATTGGATTCATCACTGGCAACAAGACTGCCATGAGGACTGAGGATTGAGGATTGATACTGAGGATTATGATACTCCTGGTGCGAATCTGACCTCAGCACTCCAGTGGGCACTACCACAAAACTTTATTATACCAGTGAAAAAAATTTTAGTAGTTAGTTGCTTCAGGTAGGGACTTTCAGGTAGGGACTTTATGACCCGCTGTCAAAAATGGGTGGACTGAATAATCAAAGGAGTCATTGTCCCTACTGTCCTAAACCTGGTTCCTATACATGTTTGTGACTTCACTGAATCTAGTTCTAGTTAGAACCAGAACCTCAAACTCTCCCACAAGCATACTGATGCAGGACTATGGTAATGCTACCTTCCTCATTCTGAATATATCTTTGTTATTGTTTAAAGACCCGCTTCCCTTTTTCTACTAGTGCAAAGGAGGGAGAGAATTTGTAACTCAGATTTTTTAAAAAAATTTTTATTATTTAATATATTTAGTTTTCAGCATTGATTTTCACAGGAGTTTGAATTACAAATTTTCTCCCCATTTCAACCCTCCCCCCCACTCCAAGATGGCATATATTCTGGTCATCCTGTTCCCCAATCAGCCCTCCCTTCTGTCACCCCACTCCCCTCCCATCCCCTTTTCCCTTTCTTTCTGGTAGGGCAAGATAAATTTCTATGCCCCATTGCCTGTGTATCTTATTTCTTAGTTGCATGCAAAAACTTTTTTGTTTTTGTTTTTGAACATCTATTTTTTAAAACTTTGAGTTCCAGATTCTCTTCCCTCCTCCCTTCCCACCCACCTTCCCTAAGAAGGCAAGCAATTCAACATCAGCCACATGTATCATTATGTATAACCCTTCCACAACACTCATGTTGTGAAAGACTAACTATATTTTGCTTCTTCCTAATCTATCCCCCTTTATTGAATTTTCTCCCTTGACCCTGTCCCTTTTCAAAAGTGTTTGTTTTTGATTACCTCCACCCCCATCTGCCCTCCCTTCTATCATCCTCCCTTTTTTATCTTCTTCCTCCTTCTTTCCTGTGGGGTAAG
>CM053622.1:459468800-459496208 GCA_028646595.1 Phalanger gymnotis
CAAAGTTTTAAAAACATGTTTAAAACCAAAAAAAAATATTTTTTTTTGCATGCAACTAGGAAATAAGATACACAGGCAATGGGGCATAGAAATTTATCTTGCCCTACAAGAAAGGAAGGGAAAAGGGGATGAGAGGGGAGTGGTGTGACACAAGAGAGGGCTGAGTAGGGAATGGGGCAACCAGAATATACGCCATCTTGTAGTGGGTGGAAGGGTAGAAATGGGGAGAAAATTTGTAATTCAAACTCTTATGAAAATCAATGCTGAAAACTAAATATATGAAATAAATTAAATAAACAAATTAAAAAAAAAGAAATTCCTCTATCATATTAAGGTTAATACATATGAAGACTTTAATTTTGTTTGACACAGGCATCCTGAGTTAGGGATTGCTCTAAGTATATTAAGGGTCCCCTTTAGGTGTTTACCTCTGAGTTCGGAATTATTTTCTGACTCCCATACATGCATGATTCTCTAGCTTAAGGAGAATAAATAAGCATATTATAGCACATGTACAGCCTGATTCTTTTTCTTCCTTAGTCAAAACTTTGGTAAGGTGAACCCCATTCTATTTGTTCTTCAACAAACCTTTTGTAAGGCGGAACCCCATTCTGTTTGTTTTTAGGACAAACTTTTTGCTTCAGGTGGAGACTGATTCACTTTGTTTCTTTCAATCAAATCTTTGGTAAAACGTTGACACTATTCAGTTGTTAAAGTCACAGAATCATATAATTTCAGAAGTGGTAGAGACCTGGAAACCATTTCCTTCCACAGGATTCTTCCTTAGATTTGTTCTCTAGGCTTTCTGGGAAGAATTCTAGTGAAGGGAAACCCACCTCTTTCAAAAGCAGTCCATTTTGTGTTGGTAATGCTATAATTGGTTGGAGGTTTTCCTTTTATCAGTGTGAAAACAGTGTGTTTATAATGTCCAACAAGAGCTCCAAATTCTACCCTCCGGAAACAAGTCAAAGAAACACAATCATTTTTTTTTCAAAATCCTTAAAATATCTAAAGACATGTAGCATGGTATCCTGTAAATCTACTCATTCCCAGGCTAAATACTAACAAATTATTCATCTGATTCTCTTATAATAGAGACTTAAGAGATGTTAAATAAGTTTTCCAGGGTCTTAAAAGTGCTAAGTGTTTGGGCTCAGCCTTCTTGACTTCCATGTCCAACACTATTCACTACACCAATTAACTTTTCCGTACACTAAGTATAGTTTCTGTTGTCCTGGTAACTTAAATTTATCAACAGTATCTAAATATTTTCTCACCAACTCTATTTTTCATGGGTTTCATCTCCCTGTTAGCCATTTTCTTCATAACTTTTTCCTGTTCATAGGTCCCTGTGGTGGAGAAACAATTAAACAAAAGAATTCAGCCAGTGAATCTTCTCTCCATCTGGAATTATCACAATCCCAAGCCCCAAGAATTTATCTTAGCCCTTCTCTGCTTTTCTCTTTACCCCAAAAGAGAAAATCAACCAAACAGGATCATTTTCTTTTTCCTCTTCTTAAAAACTAGAGTTATCTAGCTTTGGCTCATTAATTGAATTCATGCTCAAATTTTCTAATGCACTGAGGATTTTTTTAATCTGAGGAGGGATAGGGGGATTCCCATTGCTACCTACTCTCTGATCTCACTGTCTCTGGATTTAGAGTTTTCAGGCTGTCTGGCTCTGACCAGTTACTGGGAGTGCTTGGAGCTATGGACTTGCTCGTTTTCTGGAGCAGAGGTGCCAACTTTGCTGGTGGATCATATCCGTTGCCCATAAATTTATGACTCATTTGTATAGTTTTAAGTGAGGTTAAGCCACTTAGTATATTTGTTAACTGGATTTCATGCAGTGTTGTTCATTCTAGTGCTATTTTTCAGTTTTTGCAGGAATAGGAAAAAGAGGCTGCTGGTTTCCTTTCAGAATGCCAGCTTGGATAGAAGTGCCTCCCCATACTTCCTCTCTGCTTTCAAATTATTCCTCTTCTGCACAAAATTTCAGATTCCGTAATTTTGCTTTTTAGATTGCTTTTGTCATTGTCTTTTCTGCCCATATTAGTCACCAGAAAGAAGTAATAATAATCTAGTTTGAAAATTACTTAATGTTCCTGTAACATTTCCTGGAAAACCAAACTTTCTCTCCGCAATTGTCAGGTTAACATAAACTTCTCTAAGCAAGGTTCTAGCACCTTACTCAGTTTTCTTACCTCTGACTTTTGCTGATCTCTCCCTGATAGCACTTATGGATTCTCATCCTCAATTCTTAGCAGGCAGTCTGATCTGTCCTCCACACAGAGACCACAGTTGATTTTCTTTAAGCACAGTTCATCTTATATCTCTACATACCTCCAACTTTTCTGATATTCGTTGTTCCTCACAACCTTGCCCAAACCTACTTTTTTCTGTCTTTCTTCATATTTTTCCCCTTCACACATTCTATGGGCCAGGCATACTGGCCTTATTGGTGACCATCAATATTCTGTCCCCAGTTCTCTTATCTGTCTCTCCCTCAGGCCTGAAATGCTCTCGACTAACACGGCTTCTTAGAAACCATAGTTTTCTAGTTTCAGGAATCTTCTTTTGTATGAGAGTTTTCCTGATTCCTCCAGTTTTGTTCCTTCCCCTTCAAAGTTGTCTTTTATTTGCTCAGTTCATAATGCTATTATATATATATATATGTATATGTATATGTGTATATATATATATATATATGGATATTTCAAACAAGTCTTGAGAGATTAGAAAAAAAGAGTCATACAGATAGTGAGTAAGAGAGCCATGATTCAGATTTTTGTCCTCTGTACACAAATCCAGGCAATATTCTGCTGTATCATCTTGGCTTTCTCATTTCCACGATCAAGTTAGGTTATTCTCCTCCTGAGTCTGATCAACTTGTATTCTTTATTTAGTTATCTGCTTCTTATTTAAATGTAAATCTTGTCCTATTGGTGATCTTGCCTTACCAAGCCTTAGCCTTATATCACTCCTACCATCTACTGCCTTTGTAGCACTTCTGATAATCAACAAAGTTGGAGAATATCATGAAACCCTGCTGACTGTGTCCAGCCCAAATTTATACTACATAATCTTACCTTTAACCTCACAAAGAAAATCTTTATATTTTTTAAAATCTTAACCAGTTTGGTATCCCACTCAGCACAGCAGCTTTTCCAAAACATTTCATCTACTTCCCATATCCTATGATTCCCTTTGCTAATTCCTCTTAGCTGAGGAGCTTTACCTCAGACTGAATTGGAAAATTTGAGGGCCATTCTCCCAGAGGTCCCATTTATTCCCTCCTCCTCTTCTCACATCACTTAGATATCTTTTGCCACTCTCTTCTTTTCCACATGAAGAGATGGTCCTGAATACATTTTTGTATGCCAATGAAACCTGGACAATCTACTAGTTCCTTCTATTTGAATTGTCTTAGTAAGATTCTGAAGATTACCTGGCAAGATAAGGTATTGGACACTGCGGTATTCTGAGCTGAACTACCAAGCATTCAAACTCTGCTTTGGACAGTACAACTCTGATGCACTGGCTACTTAGTCCGAATGTCAAACATATATTTATCTAAGAAATTATTTTAAGGAGAACTCACCCAAGGCAGGCACTCAAAGAGAGGTCAAAAGAAGTAATACATGGATACTGTCAAGGTCTCTCTAAAGAACTTTATTATTGATTGTCTGACATGGGAGATGCTGGCATAGGACTGCCTAAATCTGTGAGCAAAGCAGAATCTCTGCATCTCCCAAGAAATATGAGATATGCAAATCTTGGGACTTTAACATTCCAAATACTCTCATGGACTATTTGTGCTTGACCTATGGCAGAGCCTTCTGAGCTAATATTGATCTTATTAGCCACAGTGAGATGATTGTACCTTGACACTAACATCTTCATGTCACTTTGTCCTTTTAAAACACAAAGGATGAACAAGAACATTTTGCTTGGTAATCTCATCCCCCATGAATTCCACTTTCATTTCTATGTTAATGATTCCCAGATCTCCTTATCCAATCCCTACATCTATCCTGACCTCTAGTCTAATATACCCACTGACTTTTTGGGCATTCTGAATTGGATATCTTACAGGCATCTTAAACATAACATATCCCAAACTGATCTCATTATCTCCCACACAACAATAGCTTCTCTTCTTTTTGCCTATTACTCTTGTAGATACCACTATCCTCTAAAGTCACACAGCATTGGAACAAGGTGTCATCCTCCAGTCTCCCTTCCCTTGCCCCAATACTATATTTGTTGTTAAGCCTTTTGAGGCTACCTTTGTGACATCTCTTTTACTCATTCCTTTTCTTGTCTAATAATACCACCACCTTGGTATACTTCTTCATCACCTCATTCCTGGAGAATTGTAATATCCTGTTAGTTGGTTCCCCCTGTTTACAATCTCTCCTCATTTCAATCCACCTAACACTCAGCTGTCAGAATGATCTTTTTAATGAACAAGTCTTAGGCCAATAAACTCTATAGGTTCTCCCACATCAGATACAAAATCATCCATTTTGCTTTGAAGTCTGTCATATCCTAGCCATTCCTGTGTTACCAGCCTCCTTATACCTCGACACTTCCACCTATTCTACATTCCAGTGACAACGTACTTGCTGTTCCTCAAAGAAAACATGTCATCTTCCAACTCTAGACATTTTCATTGGCTGAATTTCATGGCTGAAATTTTCTATTTCTTTACCCCCAAATGCAGGATTTTCTGTCCTCTGTCATGTCCCAAATAACATGCTATTTTCTGCAAGAAACCTTTCCTAGTTCCCCTTAATAATACTGCTTTTCATTTGTTTATTATCTCCAATTTGTCCTGTAACTATCTTCTTTGTGTGTACTTGTTTGAATGTTTTATCCTGAAGTAGCCTGTGAGCTCCATGAGAACAGGGATTGTTTTTGGCTTTGTACTCCCAGTGCTTAGTAGAGTGGCTACACATTGTATATGCTTAATACATGTTTGTTGGTTGACTGATGACTTCATCCCTTTCCTTCATCTAATGTCACTGGTTTTCTACATTGACTTCTATTTGCATCCTTCTCTATCTTACATTCTCTGTTCTTGTCATCTCCTGCTATTTTTCATCCTTCTCCTACATTATTCCTCACTTACTTTCAAATCAAATCCTTATATTTCTTCTCTTCCATTAGTTTGTTCTCAAGATCTATTAAACTTGACTTAAGATCAAATAATATAAGTAGTTCTATGAACCTAGCAGAACATAACAATGAGGATTGAATAAGAAACTGTGGATCTCTCTTACATTAACTATGGCTTCCATTATTTATACATTGTAAATTTAGTCTATAATGTTTATATATCTCATATCTCTAGTTCTTTCTTGCGTTCCTTATCTTCTGCATATTTTCACCAAAAGATGCTTCAGTGAACCTATTTTTTATTTTCCGTGCTGTTATCTAGACTATACTTATCCTGACTCCTCCTATGACCCACTTCTTAATAAGAGGGAAAAATAAATACATAGCAAAAACCCTTATGGCAAGTATGTATTGTCTAACCAAATAATTTCCAAAATCATTTATGTCTCAATATAAATTATTTTTCACCATCGAGTCCATTCCCTGTCTTTCACAAGGAGAGCAACATGCTTCATCTTCAATCCTCTAAAATTCTTGTTGGACGTTGGACTGATGTGAGCCATAAAGTCTTTAAAAGTTGTCTTTCTTTATAATATTTTCATATTATACATTGTTCTCTTTGTTCTGCTTAAGTCAGTTCTGAATCAGTTCATTCAACTTTCCCCAGCTTTCTCTAAAATGTTTTATTTTGTTATTTCTTTTATAAAATAATTTTTCATTACATCCTTATATCATGATTTGTTTAACTATTTTCAAATTGATGGGAAACCTGTTTACTTTTTGAGTTCTCTGTTGTATCAAATAGAACTAATCATATATGTATGTATAAGTGCATACGTGTGTCTATGTATGTATATATGTATATATATACTTTTGTGCATATACCAATGCATATTTGTATATTTACATTTTCATTACATATGTTGATACAACACACACATTTTATATGTATCCACACACATATCATACATAATATTTATGTCTACACATAATACATATGGGGACCGTATCCCATCATCCTGATCTATGTCTTGCCACTGGACCCAGATGGATCCTGAGAAGAAAGTGAGGCTGGTGACTGCGCACAGCACTCTGTCATTTAAATCTGATTCACTTGCAAATCATGATATCACCTTCCGTTTGTCATGGTCCTCTTTGAGAAAAAAGAAGAAAAAAGATAATATATATATGTATATGTTTTGTGTGTGTATATGTGTTTGTGTACGTACATAGATAGATAGAGACAGAGAGAGAGAGACAAGGAGAGATAGAAAGACAGAGAAACAGAGAAATAGCTTAGAAAGGTAGGAGATATAGAAATTTCACTTCATACAAACATTTCTTCCTACTGTACAGCATCCTTTTATATTGGTTTGTTTGCCCCTTTAGACGCACAAGAAGTCACATACCTTTCTTCAGGTTTTTAATTAGTGTTCATCACCATCAATGTCAGGAAAGTAAACAGAGGACTCGATGCAACAAGCTAAAGGAAAGCTCTAGGTTTAAAATTTCTGATGATAAACATTGTTTCTAAGATTCCATTAAATATCTGCAAAATAGTATTTTACATTTTTTTTTGCAACGTCAGCTTATGTTCTTTCACAAAACAAATGTCATTTCTCTGGATATCAACCACCCCTACTGTGTGCTTTTTTTCCTAATTTACAATTTAGGGATAATTAATACATGCTTATTGAAGCCACTTCCTGCATGGCACATTCTCAATTACAAAACTAATTTCACTCAAAAGCCATATTCTAGCTAGTCCAGAGTCAAGTGGAAATGTCAAACTTCATAAAACTTTCTTTTTTCCCTTCTTTAGATAGAACCATCCATTTGTATTGATTTTATGATTATTATAAACAGAGCAATGGATTTATTACCTAATCAATTTGTGTCTCTGAAAACACATCTAAGATCATTCATTGATATCTTCTCATCCTTGAAGGCAAGTGTCCTTGCTCTGCCAAAAACAACTGGAGAATTCACTCAGTATGCTTTGCACTTTCTTTTATTTTCATATCCATTGCAAAATACCCATGTATCATGTGGAATGTTCATTAGTTAATGTCTAATCTGAGTACATAATATCATTTTATTTTCTAGGAGTGTTTGGATCTCATAACACCATTGATAATTCTTGTCTTGGACTATTCTTTGTTGCAAACATGTTATCATTTCTTTCTCTCCAACATAAACATCTCTATCATCACTTGGATAAATCACAATTTAAATTATCTCAATATCACAGTATTCTACGACTTATAAGAAGGTAGCCAATCTAGAATTAATTTGATATTAAAAACATTAGAAGTGTTTCTTAAGCACCAAGTATGAGGTATTTGATCTTCATTTCATGGAAAATCTTAAGATCATCAAAGGCAAAGAGCTATATCCCCAAGGCTACCCATTCAACATGCCTTTTCCTGTGTAATTGTATCCCCAGTCTCTATCCATTTATAATATCTGTGAAATATTTATAACTTGTGAGATAAGCTTTGTGGGAAGTTAAGTTCTTTAGTTCCTATTCTGTCTAGAACTTCATACTTTGTGCCAGATTTTTCCGCACTCAGGAGGCCTTGAAAATAAAATAGTCTTATTTTTTTCTTTTTTTTACTTAGATTTATAGGATCATGGAATAATTTGCAGGCTTGGAAGGGATATTACAAGCATTTTGCTTCAACCCATTCATTTTTTTCTTTTTCTTTTGATTTTCTTAGTACTATTTTATTAATTCCTATCACATGTAAAGATAGTTTTCAACATTCATTCACTCACTTTGATACCAAAAGAGAGAGACAAAACAGAGAAAGGGAATTATAGAACAATATCCCTATGGAATTTTGGTACAAAATAATTAATAGAAATTAACATGTAGGCTACAGTAATGCATTAAGTTACATAGTATGATCAGGTTATGTTTATATCAGGAATGCAGTATTGGTTCAACACAATGATAATTATAAACATAAATTTAGAAGCTAAAAAGGTGACTGAGAAATTACACTACCATTAAATTATAATTATAATATGAAGTATAATTATAACATAATTATAGCACTATTAAAAAGTTAAAAAGCAGTTAAAAATTAACTTTTCCCTAGTATAGTGAATATCATCTACCAAACTCCAAGAAGAAACATCATATGTTATGGAGAAAAGTTAGAGGCCTTTTCAATAAGTTCAAGGGTAAAGCAAGGATGTCTATTATCAGCACTACTATTTAACAAAATGCTAAAAATGCCAGCCATAGTAATGGGATGAGAAATCAAGAACTAAAACAATAAGCACAGGCAAAGAAGTTATTAAAATATTACTTTTATATATGATATTATTTAATTTGGATAGTCTAGGTATTAACAAAATTAAACAACTAATGAATTTAATAAGTTGCAGGACACAGAATAAATTTACATAAATTAGTCACATTCCTGTATATTGCCACTTAAAGCTGTAATGCACTAAAAATAAATATTTAAGAGTTCACTACATGCTAAGTGCTGGGGGCACAAAGGCAAGCAAAAAAAAAATAGGAAGTTGCTGTTCTTGAGAAACTTAGATTCTAATGGGAAAGACAACATATGAAAGGGAACTGAAAAGATTGATTGGGAGAAGTACCCATGTTTGACCCGGTTGTAAGGTCTTGAGAGACTGAATCATAATTTCTGGTGGTCTGGGGTTAAATGATAAACAGACTTTGCCCATTGCTAAAAATGAGGGCCTGAGAAAGAAGCTGAGGGCTGTCATGAGGTGGTGATGTTTGAGCATGAGAAAGGTCAAAGTATTCAGGAAATTTCCAGAATAAGAATGGAACAAAATAATGTTGGCAGAGTGAAAAACAGAGTCAGGAGGGGAATGAGGAAAGAATTAGAAATAGAAATTCCATTCAAAATAACTCCAGAAGGTAAAAGTCCTAAAATATTTAGGAGTTCCTCTATGAATATTCACTCAGGAATGATAGGAATCTAGCAACGAGACATTCTTGGAAGAAATGAAAACAGACTATTTTATGTTTCAGTGGAGGAACATTAATTATTATGGATAAGAAGAGTGAATATAATAAAAATGAGAGTACAACCAAATTAACTTACTCATTCTATGCCATATCAATCATACTATCACAGAGCCATTTTTTATAGTCAGAAAAAATAGTAGTGAAAATAATATGAATGGACAAAGATCAAGAATCTCAAGCATAATAATAAAAACCCACAAATTGAAAAGGAAGATCTATCAATATTATATATCAAGCCGTATTATAAGAAGTAATAATGAAAGCAACCAAACTGGCTGAGAAGAGAGAAAGAGATCAGAATGAAAATGCCAGATTCTTCTTCTTTCAATCATCTGTACAAAAATATAACAAAATGTAATATTATTGAACAAAGTGACTGCCATCAAGCACAAAGACACAAACATGAACCCTATTAGATACAGGACTATGAAACCTAACACATGAGATGGATAGAATTCATAAGGTCACATCTGTAACTAATTATTCTCTCTATAACAGTTGCTTTTTAGATACTGATCCCTTCTAGGCACTAAGGTACCAGCTAGCACCTTGTAGGGATTATATAATTTAACTATTTCACCAAAGAAGAACTCAACCTAAATGTTCCAAAGAAGAATCTTCTAGAAAGGAAGGGCAAAAAAGACATCAGAAACTTTCCAATACATACTATCCTCTCAACAATCCATCAGGCAGCACTAAAAGAGATATTTTCATTATATTCTTTTAGATGGAATGAATGGTTCATGGTGACATATACTGACTGGACAAGCAAAGTTTCTTCCTCATCTCAGAAAATGTTTTCTACCAGTTATATTTCTGAACAAGCAAGGATCAATTTGTTTGGACAGCTATTTACCTCCCAGCATCAAAAAGGAAATGATTTCTAATGACATGGCATTGGGGCTCCTTCTGTTTCAGACTGGATTTGGGGCACTGGGGAACTCCTTCCTCCTAGACCTTTATACCATCACTTTCTTCATTGGTCCCAGGCTGAGGCCCATAAACTTGTTTCTCTCCCACTTGGCCTTTGTTAATGACTTGGTGCTTCTCCCCAAAGGGATCCCTCAGAAAATGGCTGCATTTGGGCTCAAAAATTTCCTGGATGATGTGGGATATAAACTTGGATTTTACTTTCACCGAGTGGCCTGGGGCCTTTCTCTCAGCACCACTTGCCTCCTGAGTGGTTTCCACACCATCACTTTAAGGCCTAGAAACTCCAGGTGGGCAGAAATCAAAACAAGACTACCACAGCTCCTTGTCTCATTCTGTTCCTTGTGCTGGAATTTTCATCTGCTGACAAATGGCTTTATTCTTTTAAATGGACCAACAGGAATCAAAAACATCACTGAAAGCATTGGTTTAATTTATTGTTTTGCTACATTTGATATTCCATTTAATGTTCCTCTATATCCATATTTTCCCTTCCCGATGTTTTATGTGGAGAAATTATGGTGGGAACAACTGGATATATGTTTTTTGTCTTGCACAGACATCACCAGACAGTTCAGTACATTCATGGCAATAATCGCACACCACATAGCTCCCGAGACCAGAGCCACCCAAACGATACTGCTGTTGGCCAGCATGTTTGTATCTTTTTACCCCTTGAATTCTGTTTTAACATTGTTTATGCAGTTGGGGAAGCTGACTTTCTGGCTGGTTCAAATCTCTGCCTTCTTAGATGCCTGCTTTTCCACTTTAGCCCCTTGGTTCTAATTGTCAGTGACTCTCAAATCCCTAAGTACTCTTTGGCTCCGTGGGATAGAATAAAGCTTCCAGTCTAATAAAATCCTGAAAAAATACAGATAGGTGATGCAGCACTTGGAGTTCTGCACCTTACAGTCTAGAAGATCTCAGTAAAACTTCTGCCTCAGATACTTGGTAGTTACATGAAGCACGGCAATTCACTTCACCTCACTCTGCCTCAGAATCATCATTCGTGAAATGCGGATAATAATAATACTGACCCACCAGGATTTCTGTGAAGATCACAAGAGATAATTGCAAACTGATTTCTGAATCTTAAAATTATATCTATCTATCTATCTATCTATCTATCTATCTATCTATCTATCTATCTATCATATGCATATATATGTATACATACACACATGTATATAAACATATATATGTATAAGGTTTAATTATTGTTGTTTTTGTTATTATTATTATTAATCACATTCACCTTCTCTCATCTCTCAGAGGAGAGGAATCCTGAAGAAGTCATTAATATGAAATAGCAAACTGTGCCATGGATTTGAACTCAAACTGCCTACTTGTGAAGACCTGACATTCTGTGTGAGTGGTGAGACATTCATCAATTGGATTAAACCCATTGAACTCTGTATTCCCTTCCATCTATGAAATTCTATGATTTATTAAGACAGCACTCAGCCCTGTTGACCCTAACACCACTCATTCTAACATCACAATGGTGAATATACTTCCTACAACCTCTATGAAATTCCCTACTTTGTTTGTTTAATTATCAGTACAAAAGACCTAGATATTCTACACTTTCTAAGACTTAGGCCCTTGCATTCTCATATGTAATCTCGTGAAACTATAAAGTGCCCAAAATTTTACATATTATCTCATCTGGTTCTCTTCAACATGAATTGTCTTTTCTTTAATACCCATTCCTTTCTCTTATGCCAACTTTTCCTTTTCCTCTTTTCCCTAGATATTTTACATATTAAAGCCTATGGAGTGAAGTAAAACTCTCTTTTGGTGAACATCTTTAGTTATAGAGATAAAATTTAGGTCAAATAATGTCCCATGGAGATCTTAGTTGACAGAAATTCTTCTAAATTAATTCATGGTTGCAAGAGTAAGAATTAATGTCTTAAAGTTTGAACTAGGGAGATGACGGAGCCAAGATGCCAGAGTTAGACAGGAACTTCCCTGAGCTCTCCTAAATTCACATCCAGACAAATATAAAATAATGCCTCAAAATGAATTCTGGAAGAGGAAGCCCTATAAAAAGATGGGGTTAAAAAATTTTCCACTCCAGGACAATTTAAAAAGTCAGTAGGAAAAGTGAAGCTCAGGTAAAAGGGAAGTATAGTCCAGAGCAGGTGGCATATATGCAAGACAGCAGCCAGTCACAGTCTATCAAGCCATCAGAGAGGTGTCAAACCCCAAGATAGGCCAGCAGCAAGGCCATGTATCTCCCCGCTGCTGACACACACCATCAGTGAACCACCAGCATAGGCCAACACTAAGGCTTTACACCCATCGCACAGGAAGCTTGGGGCTTAATTCCAGTACTATATAATACTATTACTGTACAAAAAATTTGGAAAAATAGGCCGTGAAGGAGTCCTACAAAATATCTTATGACATAATTATGGTGCTGATATATAACCCTAATTAATATTATTCAAAAATTTCAAATAAAATGCTAGCAAGATGATTACAGCAATATATTACAAGGATCATACAGTATAACCAGGTGGGATTTATACAAAGAATGCAAAGCAGGTTGAATATTAGAAAAACTATCAGCATAATTGACCATTTCAATAGCAAAACCACCAGAAAGCATATGATTATCTTAATAGATGAAGAACAAAAAGTTTTGACAAAATGCAACACCCATTCCTATTAAAATCACTAGAGAGCGTAGGATTAAATAGAGCTTTTCCTTATTGTAATTTCTTTTCCTTTTAAACATAAATACCAAATAAGTAGCGAAAAAAATAATTAATTAATTAATACAAAATAAGAAAAGGAAAAAATAAAACATTGCCATGTGCATAGCAGAAGGTGAGAGAGCATTCAAAATAAATTTACATTTCACAAAATCCCATATAATAAATACTATGCATTATGTCAAGTGCTGTCTATTTTTGCTTCTTTGTTAAGTATTCTTTTGTTCTCTGCTGTTCACTTTAAAATGGAGCTATTCTTTAAATGATAACTAATATCTACCTAAAACAATCAACAAGCAATATTTGTAATGGGAATAACCTGGAAGCCTTCCCAATACCATCAAGGGGGAAGCAAGGATGCTCATTGTCACCACTGTTATTCAATAGTGTACTATACTTGTCAGCCAATGCAATAAGTGATAAAATGAAACTAAAGGAATTAGAATAGGTAATGAGGAAACACATCTATCATTCTATAAAAAAATATATGTTATACTTTAGAGAATCAACTTAAACTGGTTTAAATTATTAATAAATTTAGCAAATTTCACAGGCAGTCATTATGGGAAAAAAAATGACCTTCAAGTTCCTGATAGAGGCCTTTATTTTGTCCTCAGTCAATAATTTGTCAATAAATATTTATTAAGCATTTATTATATGCCAAGCATTGTTCTAAGTTCTAGGGATACAAATAAGAAAAATAAAGACATTTCCTATATAGTCTCAAATAAAGTGAGAATTAAGTCAAATTTATAATATTACGAATCATTTCTCCATTTATAAATGGTCAAAGGATCTGAACAGGCAGTTTTCAGATAAAGTAATGAAAGCAATCTATAGTCATTAAAATGTTCTACATAACTATTGAGTAGAGAAGTGCAAATTAAAACTCTGAGGTACCCCTTCACAATTATCAGATTGGCAAATATGAGAGAAAATTAAAACGCTAGATATTGGAAGTGATGTTGGAAATTTGGGACACTAATGCACCGTTGTTAGATCGGAGGAGCTGTGAACTGCTCCAACCATTTTGGAGAACAATTTGGAACTTTGCCTAAAGGGCTATAGAATATGCCTATTCTTTGATCCAGCAATACCACTACTAGGTCTCTATCCCAAAGCAATTTTGGAGAAAAGGGGAAACGACCTATCTATACAAAATATTTATAGCAATTCTTTTAGTGGTGGCAAAGAATTGGAAATTGAGGGGATGTTCCTCAATTGGGAAATGGTTGAACAAGTCAAGTGGTCTATGACTGTAATCAAATACTCTTGTGCTATAAGAAGTGATGAGCAGGATACTTTCAGAAGGATCTCAAAAAACTTAGATGAACTGATTTAAAATGAAGGGAGCACAACCAGTAGACTATTGCATGTAATAACAGGAATATTGTTTAATGATCAACTATGAATGAATTAACTCTTCTCAGCAATACCATAATCCAAGACAATTCCAAAGGACTAATGATGAAAAATGCTATCAGCCTCCAGAGCAAAATGATTGGGTCTGAATGCAGATAGAAGCATACTGTGTCTTTTTTCTTTTTTAATAGTCACATTTTTCCTATTACATATAAAAACAATTTTTAGCATTTGTTTTCACAAATTTGGAGTTCCAAATTTGTAATCCTTCCCTATCTCCCAGTCCTTCCTAAAATGGCAAGCAATTTGATATAGCCTACATATGTGCAATTATATAAAATGTATTTCCATATTAGTCATAAGAGTGAAAGAAAAAAAGCAAAAGAAAAAAACACAATAAAAATGAAGAAAGCAAAAAATAATATGCCTTGATTCTGCATTCAGTGTTAATGAGCTCTTTTTCTGGATGTGACTACCATTTTCCATCAAAAGTCCTTTGTAATTGTCTTGGATCAATGTATTGTTGAGAATGCTAAGTCATTCATAGTTGATCATTACACTCTGGTGCAGAATGTTTTCAGTGCATATTATTTTTAATTTTACTTTTTGGGGTTTTTCTTTGTTTCTTTTTTCACTACATGACTAAAATGTAAATATGTTTGATATGATTGTATGTACATTATATCAAAATGCTTACTCTTGCAGGGAAGGAGCAGATAAGGGAAAGAACTTGCAACTCAAAGTTTTAAAAGACAAATGTTAATTTTTTTTACTTTTAGATGGGGAAAATAAAATATTATTTAAAAATGAACTCTCTGAAACTGTGGCTGATTGCTACTTTAAAATTCAGAGGAACCATTACTGGGGGCAAATAGCTTTCAAGCTCCTTAGAGAGACCTTTATTTTATTCTTAGTTTAAAAAAATAGTCAGTAAATATTTATTAAGCACTGACTATGAGTCAGGCACTGAGCTGTTTTAAAGATACAAATAAAGAAAACAAAGACATTCTCTGACCTCAAGGAATTGGAGAAAAAGATTGCAGGAAAGAAAGCTGAAAAGAGGTGTGGCAAGAGAAATTATGTGGGATGGCAGCATGATGTCAATGGAATTAAAATCAAGGAAAACTTCTGCTGGGAAATCAAAATGTTGTCTCCTGTTATCAAGAGGGTGAAGAATTTTCCCCTTCTCTCTTCTATCCACTGTAATTACTCCAGTCAAGGTTTTCTTGTTCCTCTTACTTGGTCTATTGTACTGACATTCTTAACTTCCTTCCTACTCATGTTTTTCACCACTCAAACCTACCCTTTACACCTTTGTAGTAGGAAATCTCTTTGTGAACTCTTCTGATCATCTAATTTATCTCCTTGAAAACTGAAGTTCAGGCCCTTCATTGCCCATCAAGAAAAGCATCACCTCCATCTCATGAGATAAAAGTCCTCCATGGTCTGATTCTGAGCCTCTTCTCCCAACCTTGCCTCGCACTACTCTCATTCAAGTATTCAATATTCCAAAAAAAGGAGATTCCTTACCTTAGATCATTCTTGTCCCATCACTCTCATATTTAGGACTTTCTTAGTGTCATTTCCCATACCTGAAATGTGATTAAATTCTTACTATTTTATTCTTAAGTCCCAATCAAGTTACTACTCCATCCCTAAAGCCTCTCAGGAAGCAGCCAGCTGAAAGTGATCTCACTCTTCTTAAATTAGGAAAATGCAAGGGGTTTTTTTTTGTAGTTTTTGCAATTACTTTGAGTTTAACTACCTATATGCATGTAGTAAGCTCCAGTAAAGTTGAATCTCCTCAAAAGCAAGAACTGTTGAATTGTTATTATTTTTGTTATCACCATTATCATCTGTGTCTAGTGCAGTGATTTGCCTGTAGTAGATATTGATGAAATCATTTAAAATTAATATCGAATTGAAGTAAACTTTGGGCCCTTTGTTTGCACTTACCATTGCAGATCCACAGGGTTTTAGAGTTTGAAAGATTTTCAAAGGCTACACAGAATAAATCTAGTCCCTTCTCTAGGTGACAGTCTTTCAAAAGCTTGACTAAAACAGGTTGCTCACCCTCCCCAGATGTTTCCCTGCAATAAACAGACCCAGTTCATTCAACTGATTCACCTATAACTTCCACTCAAGGCCTTTCACCATCTTGGTTGAACAACTTGGTTTGCCTTCTAAATTTGTGTTACAACTGAATACCATTCCCTAGATGTGACCTGACCGGAAAACAATATTGAGAAAGCAAGCATCTCTTAATTATTATCAAGATCCCATTACTTTAGGTGGAGCCAAGATGGCAGCTGCAAAGCAGGGACTTGCCAAAAGCTGTCCCCCAGGACCATCCAAACACCTATGAAAATGGCTCTGAACAAATTCTAGAACTGAAGAACCCATAAAATAGCAGAAGGAAGCAGGGCTTCAGCCCAGCACAACCTGGATGGTCACTGGGTAAGGTCTATCACACTGAACTGGGAGTGGAGCGGAGCAGAGCCCAGTGTGGGATGCTCCTGGACAAACCAAACTGGGAGCTGGGCAGAACAGGCCCTAGTGCCCTGAATCAGTGAGCTGTGGCAGTTTCCAGACTTCTCAACCCACAAACACCAAAGACAACAGAGAAGGTTAGTGGGAAAAACTGCGGGGACAGAGTGAAAGGAATTTGCAGTTCAGCCACCACCCCAGGGGTGGCAGAGGTGGTGCAGCTCTGAGGATAGAACTACAGCTGCAGTTGCTTCCAGCCCCAGGCCCATCTGGTGGGAGGAATTAAGTGGCAGATCCCAGTGGGAGTGCAGAGCCTGTTTAGAGCTGAGTAGAGGTCCAGGTTGGCAGTTCTTGGGGGAGGAAGAACACTGGTGTGGAAGAGCTTGCTCCATAGAAATAGCTCCAAAAACAACAGTGCAGCCCTTCAAGCTTGGGACAAAGTACTCTCTACTCTACAAGAAGTTATACCCTGACGAGAAACTCAAAGTTCAAGTAGTTGGCTGGGAACACGGCCAGGCAGCGATAATGGGATCAGATTCAGACTCAATTCTTTAGTGACAAAGAAGACCTATACATACAGCCAGAAAAAGTCAACAAAGTCAAACAGCCTATATCAAAAGCCTCCAAGAAAAACATGAATTGGTCTCAGGCCATGGAAGAGATCACAAGCGATTTGGAAAAGCAAGTTAGAGAAGTAGAGGAAAAATTGGGAAGAGAAATGAGAGTGATGCAAGAAAACCATGAAAAACAAGCCAATGACTTACTAAAGGAGATTCAAAAAAATACTGAAGAAAATAACACCTTAAAAATAGACTATCTCAAATGGCAAAAGAGCTCTAAAAAGACAATGAGGAGAAGAATAACTTGAAAGGCAGAATTGCCGAAATGGAAAAGGAGGTCCAAAAGATCACTAAAGAAAATACTACCTTAAAAATTAGATTGGAACAAGTGTAAGCTAGTGAACTTACAAGCAATCATGATATTATAAAACAGAAACAAAGGAATGGAAAAATGGAAGACAATGTGAAATATCTCATTGGAAAAACCACTGACATGGAAAATAGATCCAGGAGAGATAATTTTAAAATTATTGGACTACCTGAAAGCCATGATCAAATAAGGAGCCTAGATATCATCTTTCAGGGAATAATCAAGGAAAACTTCCCTGATATTCTAGAGCCAGAGGGTAAAATAGAAATTGAAAGAATCCACAGATCATATCCTCAAAAAGATCCCAAAATGAAAACTCCTAGGAATATTGTCACCAAATTCCAGAGCTCCCAGATCAAGGAGAAAATACTGCAAGCAGCCAGAAAGAAACAATTTGAGTATTGTGGAAACACAATCAGAATAACCCAAGATCTAGCAGCTTCTACATTAAGGGATCGAAGGGCTTGGAATATGATATTCTGGAGGTCAGTGGAGCTAGGATTAAAACCAAGAATCCCCTACCCAGTAAAACTGAGTATAATGCTCCAAGGCAAAATGTGGATTTTCAATAGCATAGAGGACTTTCAAGCTTTCTCAGTGAAAAGACCAGAGATAAATAGAAAATTTGACTTTCAAACACAAGAATCAAGAGAAGCATGAAAAGGTAAACAAGAAAGAGAAATCATAAGGGGCTTCCTAAAGTTGAACTGTTTTATTTATATTCCTACATGGAAATATGATATATGTAATTCATGAGACCTCAGTATTACGGTAGCTCAAGGAAATACACACACACACACACACACACACACACACATATATACACATACATATACATACACATATTCATATATGTATGTATGTATAGATATATATATGTATGTGTATGTGTGTATATATATAGACAGAGGGCACTGGGTGAGTTGAATATGAAGGGATGATATCTAAAAAAATAAAATTAAATTAAGGGATGAGAGAGGAATATATTGAAAGAGGGAGAAAGGGAGAGATAGAATGGGGTAAATTATCTCATATACATAAGTGGCAAGAAAAAGCAGTTCTGTAGGAAGTGAAGAGGGGGCGGTGAGGGGGAATGAGTGAATCTTGCTCTCATTGGATTTGACTTGAGGAGGGAATAACATATACACTCAATTGGGTATCTTACCCCACAGGAAAGAAGGAGGGAGGAGATAAAAAGGGGGAATGATAGAAGGGAGGGCAGATAGGGGGAGGATGTAATCAAAAGGAAACACTTTTGAAAAGGGACATGGTCAAGGGAGAAAATTGAATAAAGGGGAATAGGATAGGAAGGAGTAAAATATAGTTAGTCTTTCACAACATGAGTATTGTGGAAGGGTTTTGAATAATGATGTACATGTGGCCTATGCTGAATTATTTGCCTTCTTAGGGAGGGTGGGTGGGGAGGGAAGAGGGGAGAGAATTTGGAACTCAAAGTTTTAAAAGCAGGTGTTCAAAAAAAAGTTTTTGCATGCAACTAGGAAATAATATATACAGGCAATGGGGCATAGAATTCTATCTTGCCCTACAACAAAGTAAGGGAAAAGGGGATGGGGGCGAGTTGGGTGACAGAAGGGAAGGCTGACTGAGGAACAGGGCAAACAGAATATATGCCATCTTGGAGTGGGGGAGGGTAGAAATAGGGAGAAAATTTGTAATTCGAACTCTTGTGAAAATCAATGCTGAATGTTGAATATGAAGGTAATGGAATTCTATTGTGCAATAAGAAATGGGGATGATACAGACTTCATAATAACATGGAAAAGCCTACACAATATAATGCTGAGTAAGCAGAGCAGAACCAGGAAAACATTATACACAACCACAGATATATGGATTCTGTGATGACCAGCCCTAAGAGACTTTGTGCTTCTCAGCAATGCAACGTGCAAGGACAACTCCAAAGGATTCATGATGGAGAGAGCTATCTACATCCATAGAAGGAACTATGAAGTATGAGTGCAGATTGAGGTACACTGTTTGCTCTCCTTTTTTTGTTTTCCCTCCGTTGTTTTTTTCTCTTTTGTTTCTTTTTTGTTTTTGTTTGTTTTTTTTTCTTCTTCCTCCTGATCCATTCCATTGGTCATAATTCTTCTTTACAACTTGACTATTGTGTAAATAAGTTCAATGTGAAGTTATATGTAGAAGATATATCTTATTCCATGCCATCTTGGGGTGGGGGAGAGAAAATCTGGAACTCAAAATTATGTGGAACTGAGCATTGTAAACTAAAAATAAAAAATCTTAGTTGTAAAAAAAAGTCAATGCTGAAAACTAAAAACATTACATAAATAAATAATGATTTTAAAAGACCCCATTGTTTTTATCTGCCTTGTTGCAACATTATCTCAAAATGCCTTCACATTAAGTTAAAGTAACAATCTTTTTCAGATAAAATGCTTAAGCATTGCTTTCAGCATCTTGATTTTTTTAAAATCAGGTATTAATACTTCTCTTTATTACATTTCATTTCATTCAGCATGATATTTATCCCTCTCACCTTTATGGCACCTGCAAATGTGATAATTCATTGATGTAATTTCATACATATTTCAACATCACAAGGCCAAGCAGAGGGGCCTTGAAATTATACTGTCCACCTCCTATCAAGTCAGTCAAACCATAAACAATAATTCATAGAGTCAACCATTCAACATGTTATTAATCAATTTCTTATTCCCATCTTTGCATCTTTTCTACTAGAAGAGCATGAATTATTCCATTAAACAGTTTGCTTCAGTATACATCTGTACCATATCCATCTATGTAATCTCTACCTTTAATTATCTCTCTGTATATACTTATATACACACACAAACATACATACATACATATATATATATATATATCTACATGTGTGTATACATATAGAACATGAAGAAAGGAAATAGTGATCACAAAGATTACGTACAAAATACACATGTAGGTACATGTGTGTATACATATATAAATGGGCACAAATAAATCCAATATGTATGAATGTATATTTATATATATGCATTTGCACATATATGTATAACAAGTATGAATATATGTATATGAATACATATGTGTGTACATATATGTGAGCCTCTGTACACATGTGCATGCATGTTTGCGTATATGATCTTTGTGATCACTATTTCCTTCTCTACATGTTCAGTAATCCTCTCTTAAGGAATACATTCTTGATTTCCCCCAGGAATTGATGTTAAACTCACAGACACGGTTTACAGACTTTAATCTGTCACCTGCTTAGAAACACTAGGTATGATTTGTCCTTCTTCTGACTGCCTCTTCTCTCTAATCTTTCTTTCTTATATCCTTTAGAGTAGCTCTGTACTCTCTTCAGCTAATTCTTTTAGTACCTGGTAATGTAGTTTATCTTGTTCAGTTGTTTTTATATCACTGAGCAAACAGTGCTTCTTTATTATCTCTGTATTTCTCATGATTATCAATGCTCTGTTAATCATCCCACCCATCTAATATTTCAACATAATGATCATTCCTACTTTGCAGAGAATTAACAGCAAAACACCATTGAAGCAGCCCTATCTTTGCTCTGTGACAATTAACCTCCTAGTCAATCAGCATAATGACCCTGTACCTTCATGGATCTTCCTCTTTTCTCTAAAAGAAAACAATCCAGAAACTTTTTTTGTTTTGGTTGCCCCTTGCTTTCCTTTAAAGTTTCCAACCTTTTAGAACTTTCATGTGGAAGAATCTATTTTTATAGTACCAAGTCATTCTTATACACTAATCCTCTATGACCGTCCCATTCTACCACCTTCTACACCAAGGGTTCTTAACCTTGTGCGTATACACATATGTGCACATAAGTGTATTTTTGCTAGCATTTGGGATGGGTCCCTTTGGCAGAATGATGAAGCCTATGGCCACCTCCTCAGGTTAATACTATTAAATATGTGTGTGTGCGTATGTGTGTGTATGTGTGTGAGAGAGAGTGTGTGTATAAATTGTGTTACAAAGAGAAATAGTTATATGGAAATACAATTATATATATATATGTGTAGATAAATATATACATTTGCACATGTATATATATACATATATGTATATACATATATATGTGTGTGTGTATATATATATGTATATATATGCATATATATACATATATATATACATATGAGTGTGTATAGAAACCTCTGTGGTAGAACCACCACTTAAAACTCTAGTTGATAGGTGAGTTTCCTTTGTGCATCCCCACATCCGTGACTGTATTCAGCTTCCATTTTACCCTGTTGTCATTGTGATTATTTCCCTTCAGGTCTTCATAATTCAATCTTGATCATTTCTCATCCCAGCTAAGACATCTTCCACCACAGACATTGGTTCCCTAGGATCCTACCCATGTGTTCTCTGAACGCTGTGAAATCTGCTGTCCCCAAATCTTAGCAGCCTCTAGCAGCCTCTTTGACTGGGCTCTGCTTCTACTTTCTATAGTGCAAGAGGCTAGAAAGGGGATTAAGGCATTTGTGTTGTTTTCTTTCATTAAGAATTTTTCTGGTGTAATGGCAAGTAAAATGGGACTATTTGTTTTCTTTTGTTTTGGACTGCTTCTCACCACTAAGGCAATCAAGTGCCTTTGAGTCTTGCCTTTGTCTCAATCATGAGTCTTTGATTGAATCGAGAGTTTTTGATGACCTGCTTAAGTCACTGAAAGGTGTAGGTCCTGTTGGTTTCACCACATAGTTGTGATTCCCTGAAGAAGTGTATATATACTCTGAGGTTAGTATTTTGCTTGGGGCTCACTCACTGGAAGAGTGTTGTGTGATTTGATCAGGTGAGACTCTGGGTAGCCAAAGCAGCCCTCCAGCTTTGAAAACCCAGATGTTGGTGCTTCTCTTACTTTTAATTGTTTGTGCATTGCTTGGACGAACAAATAGAAACCTGTCTGCTGATTTGTGTTTCTTTGCTCTGTTTATATAATGTATGCTTTTAATTTCTCTTTGTATTCTCTCTGAAGTTCAGGGTGCTGGAATTTTCCCCTGAACTAAGTGAACGATATATGTATGTTTAATTAAACTAAGAAGAACCTGTGCTGGCAGCCCTTCTGTATGCTGGTGTCGTTGGTCTTACACAGCCACAGTAGCTGCTAGCAACATTGCTGTTACAAGTCCTTTGTAAAAGGTAGGTCCTTGATTCATATTTTCTGATGATGAATGTATTGAAGATTTTCAGATTTTCTCAGCAAAAAATAGATCCATCAACTCATCTCTGTATATACTTAGGAAAATTAATATTTAATTAATTGATATAAATTAAAATATTATATAAAAATTAAATTATTAATATCAATTAGACAAAGTAATATCTAATTAGTGAATTAGTATTCTCTGTGATCTACCATATTCCTCATTTTCACAGAATCCACTTCTGAAGGGCATGCAGTTTCTGAAGGATATGATTGAATAAGGTGGTCCACTGCTAGTCTCAAGGCATCTGGCCAGCTCCCCACCACCTTTGGTGCAATTAGGTGGTACAGTGGATAAAGCACTGGGCTTGAAATCAATTAAGACTCATCTGAATGAGCTCAAATCTGGCTTCACACATTTAATACTCATGTGACCTTGGACAAGTCACTTATCTCTTTCTCAGTTCTTCATCTTTACAATGATCTTGGGAAGGAAATGGCAAACTACTCCAATATCTTTGCCACAAAAACCCAAAAATGGGGTCATGAAGAGTTGGAAACACTCTACCAACAACAAACCTCCCAAGTGAGAGCCTTGCTTCTGTTAACCCTATAAGCTCAGAAACCACTTTGTGCTAGGCCATCCCCATAAAATAACTATTGAGTTCTTACTTTTCCTAATCAAAATTAGGGATCACCTGGTCAACTTGGGGGAGAACAAACCATAGAGAAGCCAATTGAGATGTTTTATGTTTTTTTCTAGGCAAGCTTGCTAGAGGCAGCTGAGAGTCATTAAGAAACTAGTATTTCCTAAGTGTCAAAGGGCAATAATCCACCACATCTGAAGATCATCCCACTTTCCTTAGCATCAGATTAATCCTTTCTCTTGAGGATTAATTCTACTCAACCCTCCCCTACCATCCCCAGTGATGAAGTAATACAGAGGAGCTGAGAACTCTTAACCAACATTCTCACTATAATATCTATTAATTGGGAATTCCTTACCTTCCTAGAGTAAATCCAAGTGATGTAACTTCAATCCTGACTATCATTAAAAGCTTACAACAAGAATATCATCTTAGAATCTCTAAAGGGAAGAACAGGGGAAAGTCTGATTGCCTTAACTAGGAGTTAATGATTGTGGAGTCAATGCTGATTTAAAGAAGCACTTTTCAAGTTAGCTTACTTGTCTACTTTGGTAAATATTAACTCTTTAATATCATAAAAATAATAAATATAAACATATACAAAAATGTTTATAGCAGTTCTTTTTGTGGTGGCCAATAATTGGAAATTGAGGAGATGCCCAGTAACTGGGGAGTGTCTGAATAAGTTATGTTATATGAATATAATGGAATATTATGGTTCCATAAGAAATGGTGAACAGACAGACTTCAGAAAAATCCAGAAATACTTACATGAACTGATGCTGAATGAAGTGAGCAGGAGAACATTGTAACAGCAACATTGGGTCTCACATTCACATCCCTCTCTTTTTGAGGTCCATCAAGGATATTTATGTGATATACTCAAATAATTTCATGTTGCAAAGTGAATTTTAAGAGATTCTTTTTTTGTGCAAATGAAGACAACTCAGATAACAACTTATATCCATATCATCGGATAATATAAAAAAAGAAAATGATAAATATTGGAGATGATGTAGGATAAATGAGAAACTAATATTCTGATGGTGGACTTGTGAACTGATACAACCATTCTGGAGAGCAATTTGGAATTATGCTCAAAGCTCTGTAGAACTGTGCGTACCTTTAAACAAGGAAAATCACAATTAGGTCTGTATCCCAAAGATAAAAAAAGGGAGAATAATCTATTTGCGCAAAAATATTTGTAGTGCTCATTTAGTGGTGGGAAAAATTGGAAGTTGAAGAGATTCCCATCAACTGAGGAATCACTGCAATCAATATCTACAAGAATAGTGCATCTATTGCCCTCCAGCAAGGGGAGAGAGTTGTGTGCTATTTGTGCTTACTCTTAATTCTAGTTTCAAACCTCCAAAATCCACTAAAACCTTTTTAACAGTTATCATAATGTGGAAATTTACAGTAAAAATATTATACTTCAGTTATAAGTTTTAGTCTCTAATTAGTTGGCTGTAGTTGTTCAGTTGTGTCCCACTCTTCTTGAACCCATGTATTACAGTATTCCAGGCTATGCCATCTGATAGGGTAAAGCTGTGGCAACCCTCTTGAACTTTTCTTGAATGCTCCTACTTGATCTGGCCTTTGCCTGAGGCCATAAGCCTTCCAATATTCATAGGAACAAATCTCTATTACCCTTAACCTAGCCTAGCCCTCCATAGTCTGTTATCTCCAGGTAGCCTTCAGCTACTTCCCACCCTTAGTCCCATTCTCTTGGTTCCTGGAGTCTGAGCTCTAGTCACTCCAGTCCCATCAAGATCCTCCTTACACTCCTCATGAACCTCCCAAAAACCCTCCTCCCATTATTCCAGACTATTTGACCAGTCCTAGATCCCCACCCCTTAGTCCTTCTGTATATATTATCCATCTTGTTTCCATGAAGGTGCTGAGATTCAATCTAGCTCAGATTCAATCTGGCTCAAATTTTTCTGGCCTGCTTGTCAATACAAGCATCACAAATGCTCAGGTTCATTAAGAATCTACCCAGTACTGTGAATCATTCATATACTTTGTTTTGCTTTGGCTGAAAGTAGGTTTGGGTCAAATTCATTTGGGAAGGACCTAGTGCATCACTATTTTGGGGTCATGAGGACTCCTAAAACTCAGCACTGTCCTCCACTATCTTCCCAAATCTAATTAATTCATAATACCACAAATTCTTATCCTTATGTGCCTTTATTTCTGCAATCATTAAAATGGCCAGGGTTGTGAAGACAGAACCACAGAAAGAATCTCTCCATTTTTCTCCTTAACTCCCACTGAAAGCTCAATCAAAAGTCTGTGTGACACAAATATGGTACTAACACCTAAACCAGAAAGAGTCAAAACAAAGAAAGAATATTATAGACCAATTTCCCTAATGAATATTTACGCAAAAATTTTAAATAAATTATTAGCAAAAAGATTACAGCAACGTATCACGAGAATAATACACTATGAACAGGTAGAATTTATTCCAGGAATGCAAGGCTGGTTCAGTATTAGGAAAACTACCAGTGTAATTGATCATATCAACAATAGAACTAACAAAAACCATATGAGTATCTCAATAGATGCTGAAAAAGCTTTTGACAAAATACACCACCCTTCCTATTAAAAGCACTAGAAAGCATAGAAACAAATGGAGTCTTCCTTAAAATTATAAGTAATAACTACCTAAAACCATCAGCAAGCATTATATGTAATGAGGATAAGCTAGATGCATTTCCAATAAGATCAGGGGTGAAACAAGGATGTCCAGCATCACCCTTATTATTCAATTTGGTACTAGAAATGTTAGCTTTAGCAATAAGAGGAGAAAAAGAAATTGAACAAATTAGAATAGGCAAAGAAGAAATTAAATTATCACTTTTTACAGATGATATGATGATTTACTTAGAGAATCAAGTAAAAATAACTACTTGAAATAATAAATAACTTTAGCAAAGTTGCAGGATATAAAATAAACCCACACAAATACTCACCATTCATACACATTCCTAACAAAGCCCAATAGCAATGGATAGAAAGAGAAATTCCATTTAAAGTTATTGTAGACACTGTAAAATATTTGGGAGTCTACCTGCCAAGACAAACCCAGGACCTATATGAACACAATTACAAAACACTTTTCACGCAATTAATGGTAGTCATAAATAATTGGACAGACATCAGTTGCTCATGGTTGGGTTGAGCTAATATGATAAAAATGACAATTTTACCTAAACCAATTTACTTATTTCATGCTATACCAATCAAACTACCAAAAATTATTTTATAGAGCTAGATAAAATAATAACAAAATTCATCTGGAAGAACAAAAGATCCAGAATATCAAAGGAATTAATGAAAAGAAATGCTGAGGAAGGTGGCCTAGACATACCAGATATTAAACTTTATTATAAAGCAGCAATCATCAAAACTACTTGGTACTGGCTTAGAAATAGAGTGGTGGACAGGGGCGGAGCCAAGATGGTGACTGGAAAGCAGTAACTGGCGTGAGCTCCCCACCAAGTCCCTCCAAAAACCTATAAAAAAAATGGCTCTGAACCAATTCTAGAACTGCAGAACCCACAAAGTGGCAGAGGGAAGCAGGGCTCCAGCCCAGGACAGCCTGGATGGTCTCGGGGTAAGGTCTGTCCTGCACGGAACTCCCAGCTCCCAGCTGAGGGGAGCCAAGCTGAGCCAAGCAGAGCCCAGCATGCGCGGCGCGGCACACCATGGACCGACGAGACCAGGAGTGGAGCGGAGAGTGCCCTAGCATGCTGAATTGCTGAGCTGTGGCATGTACCAGACCTCACAATCCACAAACAGCAAAGACAACAGACAGAGAAGGTTAGTGGGAAAAGCTGCGGGACGAGACGGAGTTTGCGGTTCGCCTACCACCCCTGGGGCAACGGAGGCAGGGCAGCTTTAGAAATTCAGCTGCAGTTGCTTCTGGCCCCAGGCCCACCTCGTGGGAGGAATTAAGTGGCTGATCAGAGCAGGAGTACAGAGCCTGCTGAAGATTTAAGCCCAGTCCGGGTAAGGGGTTCTTGGGGAAGGAGG